>CM053784.1:68865826-69465826 GCA_028749045.1 Cupressus sempervirens
ATTTCATGAGTTATCAAGGGAAATAAGGGTTTTATCTGCTTCATATTAGATTTAGTGTATGCTTTGACAGCTAGTACCATATAAAGAATCGATAGGTATACCTACCTAGGTTTTGTAGAGCCTGAAGTGCAGAAGGAGTGTAGCCTTATAGTTGGTTGAGGTTCTTGGTGAAGTGCATCCATTATTGGAGATAGCTTCCAATAGATGCATTCTTTCCTTGCATACTTGGTTGTTCAAACACTGTTAAATCAGGAGCCAACAAAATGGAAACTCTGTTGGGGACTTGTATTGAATCTGAATGGTAGACAAACCTTGAGAATTTGAAGAAGATTCAATAAATCAGAGAAGTGTTGCTACAACAGTGGGGTTATGAGGTGTTTTCCATATCCTTGCTGAAATTCATGCACCCCAGTAAGTTTTATCCCTGGACAACAGTATGTTGTGAAAATGGATGAAAATTGTGTGCTATGACTGTTATAGGTCTATCTTCAATCAATTTAGTCTTTGTAAGTGCTGTTGAGAAATTTTAGAGCCAAGAATTCATTTATAAAGTGTATTTTCTTTTCAAGGTGTTAATAATCTGCAAGTTTCTCTAACATTGAAGGTCTGGTAGAGATTTCTCAAGTGACAAATTATATTTTATTTCTCACAAAGTGTGAGTGGAAACTCTCAAATCTCTATACCAGTTTGTTCCTAGTTGATTTCATTGCAAGATTTTTAAGGACTTTGAGTTATATAGGCAGATATGAAGTTTTTGATAGTTTGTTGAAAAGGAATTTTAAATTCTTGATGAGTTTTTTAAAGTGTCATTGTAATCTGCTGTTATAAGAAAGTGAGTTCTAAAAGAGTGAATCACAGTAGTGATCTCTTTATCCTCTTGTAAGGAGGTGGTAGCTCTACAAAGTTTCAACCAGAGGTGTAAAAGGATTCTCAATCTTGCACCTATGCCAAATTAGTAGATCGAAGTTCAGCATTAACACTTGAGGTATTTTGATTTTCATGTTTCTTTCCATGAAGGTCAAGTGTTTAAAAGGGTTGCCTCTATTCAGTGGTTTTTAGCACAAGCATAAAGAGGTAGAAATTTCATTCTCAAAATGGATTCAGATTGTAGATCTGATAATACTTTGTCAAGCTATGAAGAGGTAAATGAAAATTTGTTTATGTTGTATGGAAAGCTTCATAGTCAAGTCATTTCTTCTATCTGAAGGAATGTGGGAAGTGTAGATGACATAGATGCAATTTAGATTTACATGCAATTGAAGTTGGAAATCTTAGAGCTTCCCATTTCTGCAAGACCCAGTGAATTATCATGGGCTTTTGTGTTCTTATTAGTCTTCATGCTTGATTCAGTACATTGGACAACGAAAGCAAGATTTGAAAAGATCCAATACTTTGAGAGAGTATTTGGAGAATGTGAAGGTTATTTAGAAAAGAATGGTTAGTGTATTGTTGAAATTGAAAATGTTGATAGTCATAGTGAAAGTGATGAGTCCTATGACAATATGTTTGAGAATGAAAAGGGTTATAACAGTAGTCTTTAAATATCTTCCTTTAATGAAGTTGAATGTAGCGATGCATCTAATGTCCAGATGTGGTGTAGGGAAGAGGATATGTATTGTGAAAGGACTACTAATTGTTCAAATTTTATACCTAATGAAGTTACTATTATAAGCTCTTTAGATTATCTGGGAAATAATTGCAATCGAGATGAAGAAGTTTGTAAAAGAGATCTGTTGAATACTAATGAGGTCTCAACCTTGTTACAACATGAGTTTGAAAGGTATCTATGAATGTGTGATTCAACTTCACATTTATTAGTGTGTGCATCTCATAAGGATGATGTAACATATGATGTATACCCCTATGTTGGTTCTCCTACATATCGACATTGTTATTTTTTTGAAGACTTTCAGCATAAGCATGAAGATTTGTTTGAAGAAATGAAGACCAGTAGAGATGTATTTACTACTGTCATGAGTGATGTTAAATCAGATCTATGTTATGGAGATGATAACAAGAGGTTGTTGATATCTTTTGATTCTAATTTAACATTTAATGAAGAAATTCCTATGATTGATGTTACTACTGATGATGTGAGATCAGTTGGTTTTTTATCTGATCCAGATGGAGTATATGATAGTAATCTGCAGTTTCTTGAGATGAGATTTGATGATTCATGCAGTAAAGTGAATACCAACAATGGTACACATGAATCTATAGTTAAATCTTCTCTAAAGGTTGGTGAGTCTTATGCTAATGACTTTGACACATTCACAAGTATCTCTAGCAATTTGTTTGATAAGAATATTGATGCCAGTAGACTTCCTGCTGATGAGAATTTTAATGAAGATTCTTTTCATGTGTCTGATGAACCTTTGTTTGAAGACTATGATGATAATTTTTCAATATGTTTCAGATCTGATTTGGTATGTGATGACATGATACATGAAGTTGATTCAGATCCATTGTATTTTTTGAAGCTGGAGGCACAAGGTGAGTTGCAAGCCTTTAATACATGCAACTTGGTGAATGATGTAGAATATGAAGTCTTTGTGTTTCCGATCAGCGTGAATGAATCATTCTTGGATTTTGGTTCTTTGTCCAGTTTGTATAATTATGAGCATGCTGATTTTTTCTCTCATAATGAGCATGAAGTAAATGGTAATTCTAATATATGTATGCATTATGAGAATGAAAGTGTGAATTCAATTTTGCCGAGTGTTTTGCTTCAAAGTAATAATTTGATTGGTGGAATTGATTCAAAAGAGAGTTTCAGTTTGTCTCAGGAGGATGTAAATGAAAATCAGGTGTATGATAGAGGTAACGTGTTCTAAAACTTTTTGGTGGCCTAGCAGCATCGTTTGTACATAGTTAGAGTAGTTTCCCTATTTTCAATAAAGCTGAGAGAGAAGTTTTGCTGTTCAAATGTGTGGTTTGCTTCCTCCAGCAATCTAAATCCTTTCCATGCCCGCAGGGAACATGCATCTCCAGATAGAGCCACTATTGGCACTCAAAATTGTAGCCCAATTTTTGAGTACCTTTGAAAAAATCCAGCCTTTAAACGCTTTTAAAATGCATATGTACCTCATTGTACCTGATTGTACCTTAGAGCCATTAAGGTGTTTAATGTTTCTAACACCCTCCATCTAGTGAGTTTAAGTGTTTTATGATGATAAATTGACACTCTGATCCATTTTGTGAAGTCCTATTTTGAGCATTTACCAAATTTGCATTTTACCCTGTGTCAAACAGGGACAAGAGGTTGTGTTTACAAGTCAATATCTTGCACCCAGAAACATTATATGATAGATTTCTTTAATAGTATCTAGTGTCCATACCTGAGAGCCTATGTTTTAGATTTTGAGTCATTTCAAGTTCGTTTGACTAGGTTTTGAATCCCTCAAAGTTGATCTTTTAAATTTGTCATGGTGATGCACATTGCATATAATTCTAGGAAGCCTTGTTTGAAAGGTTGTGACTTTTGACTAGTTGACCCAAATATTGAAATTCCTATTGCATTGCAATATAGACATTAGAGACTTGTTATGTTTCAAGTTTCAAGTTATGACGAGTCCATTTGATCAGTTTTCAAATGTGATTCCAAACGGAATTTCTATCTTTTACTGGTGTCTTAAAGTGCAGATTGATTAGAACCCCTGTTTGTGATATTATAACTTGAAACCCATGATTGGTGGCATCGAATGGATTGTACCACTGTTTTTTTCACAAAAAATACTCCAAGTGTGTTAGTTTTGAATTCATGATAAATTCGTTTGCACACTTTTTTAGGTCATTTCTGTTTGGCAAAATTGATTTCTGTTATTGTTCCCAATTTGCAAAATCCTAGTAGCCCAGTTTGAACACTCGCCATTTGTGCCCAGTTATTCATCACAAGACCAAGTCATAGATTCATATTTTCCTCATGACAGAGAATCAATGCCCCAGATTTCATTTTCGTAGATGTCTGTTTCCCTAGTTTTCCAAGCCAAATCCAAAACCATTTTTTTGTTTTCTAACATGTTTTCTGCAGGTATTTTTGAGTGGGTAACTTTGATGGAAAATATCTTTTGACCTCGAATTCGTCATGAGATGAGATTCGATGGGGTGAAAGTATGCAAAACAAAAATTTAGTGTACCACTTTTTGACATCAAATTGACAATTACAAGAAAGAAAGAAATTAAATTTTTTAGTGATTAGTTAGTGATCAAATATGATTCTAATTTGTTAAGGATGATTAGTAGATTAATTTGATGGTTTAGGTGTTTGGAAAAGAATTTTTTGAAGCTAGAACCATTTTGTGATCCGACTAATTGATGTAGAATGATGGACTGATTTGAAGTCTGATAGGTATAACAGAGGTTGGTGAAATTAAGGATGTGATGTATAGAGTGGAGAATGAAAATTGCTATGAAATTGAGGAAGATATTCTCTTTGTAGAGGATAATATAGATCCAGACAATTGGGATCTAGGAGATATAATAAAAGAAATAAAGAAGTGTGGCAATAGCATGAATATAGATAATGTAGAGCAAGTACAAGAACTAGGAAACAACATAGATATGGGACCAGATGGAGAAGAAACAAATAGCAATAAAGAGAAACAAGATTTATTCAATGAATTTGAAAGTGAATGGTTTAATAAAAAGCTATGAACCTTATGTAGGAATGCTTCCAAAGCATTTTGATGAGTGGGGACTGATTAGCCATCAATTGAATTCATTCAACCACTTTATGACTCAAGGTTTGCAAAAGATGTTTGATGATCTTGGTATGTTTGATGTAGAACCAGATCATAAAAAAATGAGATCATCATCTTACTTGAAATCATAAAAGTAGAACACTCAGCCACTAAGAAGGAGAATCCACCAAGCTTTAAAGAGAGCATCCTCATGCAAAGGAAATAGTAGAGACCTCACCAATGAGCTAGGCCATGCCAAGAAAAGTCAACGCATCGAAATAAAAAGGTAGACCCACGTCAAAATCAGGCTGGGCAAATAAAAGGGATGTTCAAAATTTTATTGTACAACGTTTCCTATTTCATATAGAGCAAGTGTGCGCTTTCTGTGCTTCTCGGAGGTCTGATGGATTGTACCATTTGAATAGTTAAAGATGCACTTGCAATTAGTGCTCTTGCTCTATCTACTTCATGATTGGTAGTGCATGGTTAAAATAGAAGCAAACCTCATGCAATCAACACCAAAACCATTGATGAAGATTAGGCTGTAGTAGATGGGGGGCATCTAGCTCCAAGTCCATGCATTCAGGGGAGAATAAACTAGTAAAGGGGGCATTGAACAAAGGAGGAGTCAACTGGGAAATTTCCCATGCATGCACATATTAATGGAATCAATGCAGGGTGTGAACAAAGCAACAGGAACGAACTAGAATCTACCATTAATAGAGGAATGCCAAGTTATCTTGTGCATGAAGGTCAAAGCCAGATATCATTGCCTATGGCTAGAGAGAATTATATCATTTTTTCACATCAAAAGCATGGATGCTAAAGAGTGGGCATTCATGTGTAGAAAGTAAACTATAGTCAAGGGAAATATCCCACATTGCCTAAGCAAAAAGAGTTTTATAGTGTAAATACAATTCCACACCAAACACTTGATGTCTTAAAAGAAATTGCCTTTTGAAGGCAAAGCTCGCGCTTGAGGGCCCCAGTTGATGAGATGAAGATGATGTCCATGAGATATAAGTATAATTTTATGTGAAGATCTAGGCGTGATGACATGGCACTCAGACTAGAGATGCAACAAAATTGTGACACGTGTCCTGAACGAGTGGGTGTCGATATCTCGCCAATCAAAAGTGCTCGCTAGTTAACCATGGTGACAGAGCGAGGATAGAGGTGACAACAACATGTGGTAGGGGGTCCCAACATGAGATGATGTGGCAAGATCGCAACATAAATGAGGAGATCGCGACACGTGGAAAATCTATCAGTACTCCCTATCTCATGATGGGATAGTTGCACAAGAATTACCATAGTGAGATAGCGATGCTTACATGGTACTGATGTGGCATCGATGATGTGGCACTGTGATGGTCAGAGCAAGTCAGAGGTTGACAAATGGCATTGTTTGATTATCCAGAGGGTATAAAGGGAGACTTTTATTTTAAAAATATTCCCTTGTGTGCATGTTGAGTCAAATTTGAAAATTTTGATTTTAGTTGTTAAATATTCTATAGTTTAAACAATAGATTATTTTTAATTTTTCAATTTTGGTATTTTAATGTGCCAACCTATGAGCAGATGTATGAACTTCAAAAGGCCATATCAGGGGCAATTTTTAACCAAATTGGGCAATCCAATATACCACCGAAACTGGGAAGAGCTGAATTTTTTAAATCTAAGGTTGGTTTTTGCACAGGTACTTACCAGTTCATGCTATAGTTAATTTTGTGAAATTTGGGGTATTGGTAGAAAAATAGGCAAAACTCATTATTAATCATTAAGAGTGGTTAAAAGGTAGATGTGGAGGCTTGTTGAATCCTGGGTATGGTGGAAAACTAATCCAAAAATTTTATTTTTCCTTTGAGGTCTTATAACTGATTTGCACCTTTCACTTTGAGTTAGAATTTCACATCAGAAGTCAGTTACCTTTCCAAATCAAAATATCTGAGATTCTTTATGCCTCTCAGAGAAAAAATGATGAGATTTGATTTTTAGTTATAGAGAGAAGGTAGAGAGAGTTTTTTTCTGCTTCTTGGAAGGAATTTTGAAGGGACACTTGTCATGTCCCGATGAAATCCGAGATTCTCTTCTTCTTCCTATATCTATCTTTTTCTTTCTCTTTGTAAGGGTTACAATTTTTCATGACTGAGAAACTAGTAGGTTCCAGTTCTAGGAAGAAAATTTGCACATTACTGTGAGACCATATTCTAGTTCCAATTTTGATGTGTTTTCTTGACTGTGATTCCATACTTCAGCATAATTCTTTCATGTGAACAGTAGTAGTGCAGATAATACAGGAAGTTTTGATATGTTAGGTGTTTTTCATGTTTCAATTTTATGCATTTGAATGTATAGTTTCAAGGAAATGAATACATATGAACAGTAATTTCACTTGTTACATTTTGGTTCTTGTCTCTTGTCTCAACAATCTATAAGTCTTATGTGGTTTTGGAACAAAGATCTGAGACCCATTTGCATCCTTTTTAGGTTGTATGTTTGATGTATTTTGCAGTTGGACCAAAGGGCCAAGTAAAATGCTTGATATGTTTAACAAGGTTACTGGTTACTTGAAAGGGATATTTTGTGAGAATGAGATCTGAATGAACACTGATGTCTAAATCATAAGGTGATTAGATAGATCTGATGTCACAGATCTATGTTTTGAATTCATGGGATTGCCCAATGGATTAGGCACTGATTAGTTATATAATCACTTGTTATACTTCTGCATATTTTAGGATTTGTTGAAACTAAACATCAATAATCAAACGCTTTTCCCCTTTCATGTTGAAGAGCTATAATAGAATGCCCTAACTTAGCTTATTAAGTTCCTAGATCTGCATTTAGTTACTATGGATTGATGTTATTTCATGAGTTATCAGGGGAAATAACAGTTTTATCTGTTTCATATTAGATTCAGTGTATGCTTTGACAGTTGGTACCATATAAAGAATCTATAGGTATACCTACCTAGGTTTTGTAGAGCCTAAAGTGCAGAAGGAGTGTAGCCTTATAGTTGGCCTAGGTTCTTGGTGAAGTCTATCCATTATTGGAGATAGCTTCCCATAGATGCATTCTTTCCTTGCATACTTGGTTGTTCAAAAACTGTTAAATCAGGAGCCAACATACACTAAGGCATGCATTTGTAATAATGTAATGATGTAGATTCAAGTGCAAGAAAATAAGGTGCCCTTGGAAGTATCCCACCTTCAAGAGCTTCTTTATTAATGGGACAATGCCCCTTGTATTGCTGCCAGGGTTCCTACAAATTCTTCAATTGATACCTTGATGCATAGAGGCGGCCAACAAAGGTATAATTCTTTAGTATGCCACTCACACACACCACATTCGTAGGCTTCCCATCAACACTCTCCTAGTGGTGGAACTAGTGGATGGAGGCACCACTACCTTTCTCCACCCTATGGTGGCATTGGTTGGTCCTTGGTTCCTCCTTTTGGCCCTCGATGAGTGGTTTCTGGGAAAGTGGCCTTTTAACTTGGAATTGGCTATCTCACCTCCATAGCCTAATCCAAAGAATGTTGACCAAGCCTCTGATGCTGTAGATGATGACTGGACTATTCCCAACCTACTTACCAATCCTAAGGATGACTAATGATTTCATGATTGGGATGAACCAACACCATTAGTTGCTGTTGCTTTAGCTACCTGAGGTTTGGTTTATATGTTTTATTGTTTATGAATAGCTTTTGAATTCTACTTTGGCCGTGTCAACTCTTGTAGGGTGATCTTGTATCTCCTAGCCATTTTTTGTGAATTGTAATCTTAGTATATTATTTGTCAATAGAAAAGGACTATTCATCAAAAAATAAAATTAAAATAATAACAAATTTGTAAATAATGAAAGAATCAACTTGACCTTATATTACAATGAATTATACTAGATACTATGATGGAAGTCTAATCCGATGTAGAGAACATAAGGATAACACAATGAATGCCTAGAAAACTAAGACTAGAACCCCTTTCTAAGAGATTCAAGGGATATAATATGCCCAAATTGAGGGATAACATGCAAATATGGCTAATTTAAATTGTTAAATGGTGATAAATATTTTCATGTTTGTGGCTTTTCCTTCCATTTCCTATAAATCTATTGTTTGAAGAACCTAAGCATTAAATCAAAGGCTTGCTAGAGTGTTGCCTGCACACAGAAAAAAAATGACATCAACCAATAATGGTTAGAAATTCCTTATGGGAAAGGTTTTCTATTATTCACATATAAACTATGAAACCCTAAATAACAAAGCAATCACTGGTGTAATATGAGAGAATGTATAGCAAAGTTAGATGTAGATTGTGCATCATGGTCAACAATGACTATTCTACTTTGAATATTAATAGTGATTCTCTCACCACCATTTCACGCCCATAGAAAAATCTCCTCATCACAGAAATCTAGTAATCCTATTAAATTCAAAGAGCAAGAGAAGATGATACAACTGAATCAAAATTATAATGTTTTCCTTGAATTAGAAAATCGAATGAAGATGACAGATAACTAAGTTTAGATCTGTAGAACTTTCCAATTCAAGATTTATGATGTATTCCTTCATATGATTGAAGTGCATTTATATTTTTTGAGAAGAATGATTAGCAAGAAATGTGTCCTTCCTTGTAGTGAACATGAAATAATCTCAAATTCATTTTTATGTGGAGAATACAATTCAAAATTAGGGGAAATTGCCCTACCTTGATTGATATCTATTTACCCAACTTAATTTAGGAGGATTTAGTCATTGCAAGTTACAAAGACAATTGGGTTATAGTGGAGATAAAAACCATTTATGTAAAGAAGCATAAGCAATGTCAACTTGTGAGGCTTTTAATTGTTGGTGAAAATAATCATCCGTGTAAATTCTTTTCAAGATTTGACTTTTGAGATTGTGATCAAGTTTTATGTCAATGTATGAAGCTACTAAGAAATGCCACCTCGAATTTTCTATTGTTGGACTATGATGTCTATCAATGAGGATAATACATTTAATGTCAACATGAGTATATTAAAGAACTAAAAAAAAATATTTTTCTAATTTTATATCCAATTATTATCATTTCATATATCTTTGTGATCTATAGTCCTTTTTTATTATTAAACTAATATACTTGTTACATATTCACAATAAATGGGGTCAAAAGATACAAGATCACCCTACTAAAGTTCACATGATAGAAACTAGAAACAACAACTGTTCACAAAAAAAAAAATGAACAAAACCCTTAGGCCACAAGAGTAGGGGTAGCTAAAGGAGGATCATCATGATCATTATAACCCTAGGAATCCCTAGGATTGGCAAGTAGACTAAGAATACTCTATCCATCAACAACATCTTCATCAACACATTTCTCTTTATCTTTCTCCTCTGCCTATGGTAGAGAAATTTCTGAATCTAGGTAGGGGAAAGACCACTTGGAGTCACTAGAGCCAAGAGGAGCAATAGAAGGGGGAGCCACTGGAACTAAAGAGCATCAAGAACCATGATGAGCCAAGGAAGCCAAGAAATAATGCCAACTAGTATTGTCACTAGGAGAGCAGTGGTGGGAAGCCTAAAAGTGCATCATATGCAAACAATGACCAAAAGAACTATGACCCCAATGATGGCCCATTGACGAGATATCCTTGGGGAATTGCCCAGAGGAATCATGTTCCAAGAAAAGGTTTCTAGCCTAAAAGGCTTAAAAAAATCATGTATCTAATGCAAATAATTTTGAGCATGCTTACAAAACTATAAAATATACCAAATTGATTTAGGATTCCACAAAAAGTACACCAAAGATTAGGAACACTAAGTTGTTTGAGTTGTGGCCCAAGGTGAAGCCCTTGAAAAAATAGGCATGATGAAAAATGGGAAATCTTAGGCTTAGGGATAGCATCCCAAATAGTATCAAATCAAACCATCCAATGATGAGGAGAAGACTGAAGATGTCATCATTGGTTGAGGGGATCAACCATAGGGAGATGGGGAAAAGGAAATTGATACCCTAAGTTGGGCTTGTATCTAGTGAAGGGCGTGGAAGGATACCACTTACAGTCTTTCCAACAAGGTCTCATGGAATAGATTTCAAATGTGTAAAGCAAATTATCAAGAATGGTAGAGAGAAACAAATCAAAAGTTTGTCAATCTAGATGAGCAAGATGGATACTAGCACCTTGTGTCTTAGCTAGTGGAATACCTTGAACAAAAAATAGTGGAGACCAACAAAGGTTTTTCTATTTCAAAGAATGCCCATCATGAAACCCATTACCATCCCAATGAAGCCATGGCCTCATAGCTTAAAAATATTTTCAAATGCTCTTGATAACAAAAGAGCCTCAAATATGAATAAGTTCCAACATAATGAGAAAGGTCTAAAGACCAATCCCCTTCCACATAGGCCTATTGACAAGAAATCTAGAAGAGATATAGTGTCAAACCAAAACTTTTCAAGATTCATCAACTGTGAAAGCACGAATAATACACTTAGCACAAAGACCAAGCCCTTGCTTCTATGTGGATGTAAGGTCAAGAGATCTAGACTCTTTAGGGAGACAACAAAAATCCCAGACAACCTTGTGAAAGCCATGATGATCAGAACTAGAAGCTTAAAGAAAGTCATGAAGCAAGAATTCTAGCTTCAGTTAGGAGACTTTGAAGGGAGCCCAACAAGAGGAGTAATACACATGTGTAGGAGTTAGCACCTTCAAGAAAATCTAGAATTTCCTCACAAGAGAGAGGGGCTTGGTAAGGCAATAGTCAAGATTTTTCTCAATTTTCATGAGCACAACAATCCACAAATCCACTAAAGAATCTTGAAAGGAAAATGGGATGCCCTAAAAGTGGAAGATCTCCCTATGAGTGACACAATTCTACTCAAATTGAGGAAGCCAAGGTAGAGCTAGAAGAAAGGATTATTTGTAACAAAGGGTCTTATGCCATTGAATAACCAAACAAGAAGCTTGACAAAAGGTACCCAAGCATTGCAAGGTATTAATGATATTCTCTTTGTCTTCCAAATGAGTGAGAAATGAGTTATCAACAAAGTGAATATTGACAAGTTGGGAAAAAGACTTAGGCTAGGAAACACCATGCACAAAACCAAAAGAAACAAAGTGGGCAAGTAGGCAGCCAAAACCTTTAGCAGGAGCACATACAAAGCTAGAGCCAAAGGGAAACCTTGATGGATAGATTGAAAAAGCCCAAAGGCTTCAGATTGAGAGTTTTTGATAGTAATAGAAGCATTATAATAACCAAAAAGCATCTCCACAGCATGGAGAAAATTATGGGTGAAACCCTAAGCCTAGAGAATAGCCAAAATGAAGGGCCATTCAATTCAATCATAAACTTTAGCAAAATCAATTTTCAAAAGTAGAGTCTATTCGTTAGACTTATGAGCCCACTCCATGCCTTCTTAGATTATAATGATGTTTTCATGAATAGATCTAGAATTGATAAAACTAGTTTTCTTAGGTCATGCAATTAAGCAAAGAAGATGTCAAATCTTTGAGAGCTAAGCCCTTAGCAATGATCTTGTATGACACATTAAGCAAGGTGATGGGCAGGCAGTTGCAAACGTCCTTACGATAACCATCTTTAAGTATGAATTTAATGTTTCCTTTATTAATAATGGATCCAAGACTCTTAGTATGATATGATTCAACATAAACTATGTGTAGTTTTGGGCCAATAGACTCCCAAAATTGGTTGTAAAATTCACAAGGGAACTTGTCACACCCAAGGGCCTTGTCATCTGTGAAAGAAAGACAACTTCCTTGAGGTCCTTGACTATGAGGAGCTGCTAATAAAAATCCTATTGCTTGACCACTAAGAGGTTTTGAGTATCAAATTATTTTTTTGAGAGTTTCCTCACGAGCAACCAAATTTTCATGCAAAGCAAAAACATTTTTGTAATGGTACACAAAAGCTTGCAAGATATCAAGATGATTGGAAAGAATAGTATATGTCTATTTAATATTTTTAATCCCAATGGTTGTATGATGAGATATAAGAGCTTGGAAGAATTCTTTAGAAGCTTTGTTGCCAATCTACAACCAATGGACAAAAGCCTTGATTTGGGCACCCCTAGCAATGTAGTTATCAGAAATTAGTTTCTCATGACGAAGCTTGGTAAGATGGACTTCCAAGTCTAAATCAAATGGGTTAAGGGAAAGAGCTTTAGAAGCCTTCCTGAGAGCTTTGGTATTAGCTTCATAAGATCATTTTTTGAATATAGCCAATTTTTTCCAATATATGTGAATGAATCTAGTGGTTTTGGTAATAGCATCATTCCTCCATTGAATCCAACCTAATTAAGGGTGAGGCCTTGGCTCTAGGTTCTAGACAAGAAGAATGTGAGAAAAAGTAAAAGCATGCACCAACATTGATGTGTTAAGGAAAAATTGCATTCTGATAGATCGTTGGACAATAGTTTGCAAAGAAATGGTAAACTAAATGGGATAGTGGTCTAACAACATCACATATGCTAAAGGAATGATAAGTAACTCTTAATAGTCAGAAAAGGTAAGAAATGATTCTATAGTAATCATGGCATGATTGAGATGTTTTAATATATGGTCTGAGCTAGCTCTAAAGTTAGATCATGTGTGCCAAACTCCACTCTACTAGCGACAATTAGCATTGGGCTCAAAAAGGCCCAATTTATTGTGCATAAAGTACCATGCTTCTCTTTCCTCAACTATCCAACAAAAAGAAAAAGTACCTTCTAGAAGCCAACTCAACCATATTAAAATGACCCCACATAATGCAAGTAGCTAAGGGAAAGTTTTCATCCATCCAACACCAAAGTTGAGATCATTTCATGAGATCATTGGGAGCATAACACTAACTATTCCAAATGAATGATTATTGATAGAAAGAAAAATTGAAATAATTTTGTGCATGGGATCAGAACCACACAAAATGATAATAGAAGTAAGACAAGGTGAAAGAAGAGTAACTACACTACCTCTACCAACTTTTTGTTGAGAAGAAAATGTAATATTATCCAAACAAATGACATGATAGGAAGAAGAAAGCATGAAACTAAATATTTTTATGTCTTGTATACAAAGGAAATCTAGATTACCAAGTCTAAGAGAAGTATCTTTAACATAGTACTTTCTAGAGAGGTTAGTAAGACCTTGCACATTCCATGATAAAAAATTCATGAAAACTCTTACATATCTATCTTGTTCTTGGGTGAGGACTAGCTATTTTACAAGAAGGTTGTAATTTGGTTAGAATTGGAGGGAAATCCTTCAAGAGTAATGAACCACCACTTCTCTTCTATTTTCTTAGAATGCCTAGGTGGATTGGGAGAATGTGGCAAAGTCTCTGTCTCAATGGAGGACACAATGAGTGACGAGTAAACCACAACAAGAGTGGTAGTGCTCATAGCCACCTTGATCCATGGAGGAGGTTTTGAAATGTATGAAATGAAAGGAATTGATTCCTATGAAATTGTCATTGACCTTACAATGATTGGGGTTTTTCCTCCATTCTGCATAGGAGGGCTGGAAGCTGATCCTACATTCAACTATTTGAGGGCCAAGAAATCCTAGCCTTTGTGACCAATAGTGCTCCACCCCTCTCTCTTTTTTTTCCTTCCACTATCTTAATAGGAGCATCCTTGGGAAGGGGTTTAACCCTAGGCACTACCAAAAGGTAAGCCTAATCTCATGTTTTGCCAACTAACACCTATAATAAGCATTTGGAATGTTTAAAAAAAGTACCTTCTGAGAGAAGGTGTGGGAACGAACCTAAATCTCCATAGAATTCTTTAGATCCTTGGAGATATGAACCTCAATCCAAATTCTTTCCTAAGGGTGAGCATTGAAAAATTTATCATGTTCCTTATTAACAAATTTTCCAAGAGTGTTGGCAATGGATCAATGAATGAACAACAAGATAGGGGAGACCAAGAAACTCACCCAAAATAAGAACCCTACTCTTTTTTTCATCAGAGATTGTAAAGTCTTGAGACTGCCTTTGAAACACAAGCAAGGAGGAATGAATTTAACAAGGGCCATTGCCAAAGACTGCAGTGGTCTAGGATGGGTTAGCAAAGAGGAATAAAATTTTTTTGGTAAAGTTTACACAACTTCAATGTAGACTCTGTTGAAGTCCAACTCTTGGTAATCCACAAAATACCCTATCAAAGTATGTTGTTCTAACCATTCACATGCAACATCAATTTCTTCTAGAGGAAGAATAATATCAAGATTACCTCATGGAAGATGATCATAATGAACTTGCGAGGATTTTTTTCAAAGGAGGTGACATGACTTCTATGGAGGCAAAATGGCTATTTGAAGTAGTAGTGCGAGCACCAATATCAACAATTGGGTCATAGTTGGCTAGGGCCATTAGAAACTAGCCCTAGAAAATCTCACACTAAATGTAGTTCGGTAGATGGTAGACTAAGGAGGAAATCTTAGATAGAGAGTTGTATGAAAGAGATGCATAAAACCCTCTCATATAAAGTATACTATGCTTTCATTTAAATATTTTTCAAACATATCACCTAATAATTAAATAGCATATTTTTAATTTTACAAAAAACTATTATTTGAGCTCATCATTATTTAAAAATTAACTTTTCTTTTCTATTTATTTTAATTATATTATTGATAAAATAAATTGAATTATTGTTTGTTTGATAAATCTTGAAATCATCGTATTATTAGACAAGTGCAAGTCTTGCATTGGTATCATGTTCCACTTAGGTATGCATAGAAGATGGCTCATTTATAGATCAATCATTAAGATAAAAGAAAAAAGAAATTCACTCAAAAATTGAGAACAAAAAATAAAAAAATCAATATGACTGCTAAGACCAAGAGAATTTTTTTCTAGAATGATAACTAATGGAGAACCAGACCTAACTTTAAACTATGTTTAACTTCTCACAATCTTCATGTTTTTTATGAAAGCTTAAAAACCTTAAATAATTATGATATGCTATACCTACTAGGAAAACTAAGAAAATATGCTAATTAGAAACCCAATACAAAGGAAGAAAAATTAAGCTTCTATGAAAACTTCTAACACATGTAGGCCACTAGTTTGAAATGTGATTGTATCTATGCCCTTCTATTTCACTATTGAGTCCTCTACACACTCTACTAGTAATTTTTCCTCTTTATGATCAATACCAAGAGTAAAAAAAAAAGCTTATGATTCCACCAAGCTACAAGATCTGCATTTACAAGGCCTACTGTAATCAATACCCATAAGACCTATAATAGAATAAATAGTGTTTCAACTTGAGTAAAATCATTAGATAACTCTAGTGCTAAACCAACCCAAATAGGAATAATAGCTATAAAAGAAACCCCTATGACCTTAACAGATATCATATTAGAGGATAATCTAATGTAAGAGTCTACTTTAGTAGGGATCCCAAGAACCCTCGTATATTGACCATTATTAGAAAAATTCTTCATCATTGTAAATAAAATCCCCATATTTTTCCTTGTATAATGTAATCAAGCTAGATAGACTTAGCAATACTAATATTCTTTATGAGAGTCATATCTTCTACTAGGACAAGTGCCTTTGAGCTATTGGGAATTATCTACACTAGAGAATTTTAATAACTCTAGAATAACAATAGACAAGAAAGAACTATTGAAGTCATCTTCCTTAATAGAGCCAAAGGGCTCTCATGCATAAACCTTTCTTGATTATGTGATATTGCTATTAGGATTTAACTGTGTGATTTTGAGTCAAAATCATTGACCCATGTTTCATGAGTAGTGATTCAACATGAATCCATCTCTCATGAGAATAAATGGAACACTTAACACTCATTGAATCTAGGTGATGCTCATAGGGGTGAAGCACTAATATTTCTTGGGATGTCACCCATCCTAGTACTACTCCATCCTGAGCATGCTTAACCACAGAGTTTCCTCCATGGTTAAACCCAAAGCTTGCAACCCTATTTGCAAAACCTTCACTAAGTGTTGTGTCTTATGAACCATTAATTAGAAAGCCCCTTAAGCTCATCAAGTAATAAGTAGGAGATAATTTCCATAGCAATTCAAACTGTGATATTGCCATTGGGATTTAACTATGCGATTTTGAGTCAAACTCATTGACTCATATTTCATGAGTAGTGATTCAACATGAATCCATATTGTAGACACCTAAAAACCTTTAGAAAATAAAATTTTTTTATTTTCTGAAAAAGTCCTGATGACATCATCATTAATTAATTAATTAATTAATTAATTTATTTATTTATTTTTATGCCATTAAATCCCTTTATCTTAATTAAAAATATTTAATTAAGAAATCCCTCCCAAAAATGTTTAAATCTTATTTAAACATTATTTCCTTATTTATTAATTATTTAATTAATAAATTGACCAAAAATCCTAAAATAAATAAAAAAATTATTTTTTGCCCAAAACTTGGCCAATTTCTTTAAGACCACTAACCTCTTCCAAAATCTTCTAATCCTTCTTTAATTTTGATTAAAGGCTAATCCCATCATTTCCTACCCCTAATCCCAACTCAAAATATTTAATTAAGATTAAATATTAATCCTCATGTTTATTTAAAAAGTTTTAATAAATATATCCTCAACCCAAACCCTTGAAATAAATAAAACTTTATTTACTTCCTAAAAATCTAATTTATCCTCATCCTAAGAAGTTCTAGACTCTTCTAGAAAGTCTTCATCCTCATCCTAGGAAATTCTAGACTATTCTAGAAAGTCTTTATCCTCATCCAAAGTCTAGACTCTTCTAGAAGATGTCTTTAAACCTAATCCTAATCCCCTCCTAACCTTGTCACATTTCCTAAACATGGGTTAAGAATTACTAACCCAAGCCAAAGTTAACAAATATCTCCTCCTTCACCCACCCTCATTAAATGCCGTCCACTTGCCTATCCCTAAGCTAATCCTAAACCATCATAATCCATCCTCTAATCATTTGCACAAGCCTAAGCAAGCTTAAAACCTTCCTAATCAAGTCCAAGTCGAAATTGCTCTCATCACCCTCAAAATATCTCAACCATAAAACTTTATGAAGTCCACTAGGTCATAAATGACTCTTACAAGCCCTTTTATGGCTCTTACAAGTCATTATGAGGGTCTTTATGAAGATTTTATCCCTTGAGCCTCCTTTGTTGACTCATCCTTCCCCTTTCCTCCATCCTCTCACTATGTGACATGTGTCACTCCTTGATTGGCTATAAGGAAGCACAATCCATGTGCTCTCTTCTCATGCAATCTGAGCCCTCCATGAGCTTTTTCCCATCCTTGCATCTTAGCCCTCAATCCCTCAAGCCTCTTGCCTATAAATTGGATCCTTCCCCTTTGAAAAATAACACAATCCATGAAGTAAAGTTATAATGCTATTTTGAGAGCCAAATCCATACTAAAGCCATCTATCCACACCAAAAATCCACAATCATCTATTGAAGCCTTTGGAAGCATATTGAGCATACATCCTATCTATTTAGACAAAGCCACTCAACAAGAGAGCTTCTTATTGAGAGAGTCCATTAATGGCTCATATTCTCAATTGAGAGCTCATCTTAGTCTATCTTGAAGTTTATGAATTTTGTTTAGTTTGTAGAAGCTTTATTTAAATTTAGTTTCTATTAGCATACTAACATTGCTCATATACATTTTGGCACGCCCGGTGGGACCCCGCATGGGTCATCTTCATTAGCTTTTTTAGTCAAGTTTTGTATGTTATTTGCTGATTTTGGCTAATTTTTCTTGTTTTTGTGATTGGTAGGATTGTATAAATTAGTTTTGTAGGTCCACATGAGCATGAAGAAGACAAAGGAACTCATAATCTATCTCATAGTGTTTGCAGATTTTTCAAGCTTATAGGTGGACAAAGAACTTGAAATTCTTCTTCTTCTTCTTGTCCATATTCTTCTTATTCCATCTACTTCTTCTTCTTCTTCTTGTGGGAGATCTTGGCCATTTTTTTTTAAGGAAGAAAAATCATACACACTTCTTTTTAGTGCTTAAAATGAACCCCCAAATCATACTTAAACCCATTAAAAAATTAAAAATTTGCAAAAAAGAAAAAATGTTTTAACAAGTGAAACTAAACCAATCTAATCATTTGCATCCTTGCAACATCAAGGTTTTAGATGCATTCATGCAAAATTAGGAACACTTCATTTTTGGGAATTTAAAAAGAACTTCAAGTTTCCATTTCAAAAGGTTCAAAATCAACACTAAGTGCACACTAAAGTTCTTTTAAAAAATCTCATGAAAACTAAGAGTCCTAAATGGTTGCCAAAAATTTTCCTAAAAGCTTTGTTATATGTTCCAAACAAATGTCTTATTGCAAAATCTTGAATGTTTCTTAGGTTTTTCATGCATCAAAACAATCTAGGAATATCATTTTTGGGCTTAAAACATGCAAACTAGCACACAAAATCTTGAATGAAAACCAAAGTCCAAAGATTCATTTTCACTTTTGAGTCCAAAACAATCTTGAATGATCTAAGGTTAAAACAAAGAACTTCAAAGTTCTTAAAACAACACACAAAATCTCAATCTTGAATGCTCAAAAGAAAACACTTGAATGTTTAACCACTTGTCTTTGAATGCATGTTGCTAAAATCACTCTTGAATGCCATGGATTAAAATCAAATTTTCCTTGAATGCATGATTAAAAAAACAAATCCAATCTTGAATTCTAAGGATCAATTAACCATTGCAATATCAAACACTTCATTTGGAACTTCTAAAAATTGAACAAAACAAATCTCTTTTCCACATGCAATCTAGGTAAAGTTTGATTTTTGGACATTTAAGAAACCTTGTTAAGTTAAAATACAAATTTGCAAAAATCAATTTGAGTAGTTCCTTGGACTCAGCTCTTTTCTAATCACCCATCAAATATTAACCATTGGTTGCAATCTCAATGCCATTTATGGGGATGGGTCTACTTGAAAAAGGTGTTAAATGTTCCACAATCTAACTCACTCACTTGGTCTTTGAATGTTTCCTTTAACTTTATCAAAATTTTTAAATGATCAAAACTCTAGATTAAATCGATCACACTTCAAGTTTGGGCACTAAAATTGAACAACAACTGACGTGGAGAGCCTCCGGGCATGTGCTTGAAATCGAATCTCACACACTTTTATTTAGGGCTTAAAACAAACTCACACTCAATCTTGAATGCCTTAAAGAAAATTAATCGATACTTGACGTGGAGGGCCTCTGGGTGCACGAGTTTGCTTTTGTTGACCCTAACTCTTCTTATTGTTTGCATTATTCGATCAATTTACTTTTGTTGGCGCTTCAAGTTGGAATAAACATTGTATCTTAAACATGAGTGCTTGCAAAGTCTAGATCAGAAAACTTAAGCGTCAGTTGGTAAAAGAACAAGCGTGTTTTTTAGCCCAAGGTCATCCAAGTCTTCTCTCCCCTTGTTGTCTTTCGAGGCCATCTTGGGTGCATAAAATTAGGATCCAAAACCTTGTTTCTTTTTAAGAGGCCTGCTTGGGAATTTCATCACCCCTTGGACAACCTCAACTCCAGCATTCTAGCAGAGTATAAAAATTGGGAGGTGAATCGAAAGACACCTCTCTTGAGATCAAGATTTTGTCACTCGGGCTAAGCCTCAAGGAACTTTATACCTTTGAGAAGTGAAAGAGGAGAAGTGGGTTACCGCTCCTCTCGGTTGTGTGACATCTTTATGGTCTCATCTACTGATTTGGGCCTCACGTACCTTGGGTATATCGAGGACTCCTTAGCTAAACCAACTGTCAACCTTGTAGACAACCATCTAGGATGTTAATGTGTTTGAGGTGACTGATCGAAACATTTGTAGAACATACACACTCCTTGGCGCAAGTATCACTTTCTGAGAATCAAAAACTTCTATCTGGTTGTTTCTATCTATTGCTTGATCTTTTATTTGTTGAATGAATGTTTTCCAAACTTGGTCAATCCTAGCTTAGGGCATACTTAGCGTAGTCACTGCCTATTCCAGAAGTTGAACGAGTTGAAGCAAAACAACCAAGATCTCTCAAAGCCAAGCAGATTTAGGAATTGATGTCAGAGCAACCCAAACTCAAACAGAAGTTCCACGAAGTTAAACTCAAACCATCTCTAGCATACCAAGAACTTTTAGCCAAGAGAAAAGAAATAACACCAAGCCCACGAATTGCCAAACTCCACAAAGCAGTGGACAAAGCTACCGACGAAGCACTTCAAGAGGCCTAGTTAGAGCGCACCATCAAATTTAGCCAAAATCTAGGAGTTAATCCTGCTTATGCGTTACCAACTAAGCATGATTTCTATGATTAGACCCCCTTGTTTCTCCACATCTTCTTGGATAAGCTTCACTTTATAGTCATCTTTGTAGAAAAGCCAGCCATTTTAGGTTATCCCCTTAAGCATTATTAGCCCATTCATCTCATTTAGAACCAAAACATCTAGCCAGCAATCAAAACCTCACATCCAAGCCTTCAAAATTGTTGTTACTTTTGCAAAAAGTTTGCCACTCCTAAAATCTTCCAAATCCATCAATCTCACCAAGGTTATCCCTTTGACAGAGCTTTGTCTAGGGTAATCCAGCTTTGTCACTTGTTATCCCTCATCACCTTGAGCTAAAGGTTGGGATCCACAAGTGGTCAATCTTGTGTTCTTCCTAAAGGATCATCAGTCTATCCTTAAGTTGACACAATCACCACCAAGCTTGCACATAGGAAAGCAGACCTTTCGTGCTTTGGCAACATATCTTTGAAGTTAGAATCTCCAACCCAATCCTCCTTAGGTTTTGTCATATAGCTTTGCCTTAACCTAGGAAATCATTTTCATAGAGAAGCCTTCCCCCTTTTGCATCCATCAACATTATTGCATCTCATCCGTAGGAGCATTTTTCATGCCACCCATCACTCGCTTAGCCCAGAAGAAAGAAACAATGGAGCCCTATCATTTGGATCGAACAGCCTCACCCCCCTTGAGCACTCAGCCATCCTTCAGCCCAGAGAAAGCTATGCCATCATGTACTGACATTGAAGCTTTCATGAAACAACCAGGAAATGCAGTATTGGTAAATGCCATTATAGACAAGAACAAAGAGACAATCATGGCTAATTTTCGAAGGGAAAATGTAGGAACCTTTGACTTTGGAAGACCCCCTCCATTATTAGATCCATCTCACCCATTGTTTGGGTAGCTACCACCACCCATAGGCTCTTATGATCCAAATTATCCTCAATATATGCCAAAAGAAGAGCCTCCAGCCAATCCATATGATCCAACAGACCCAAACATACCATCATCCACCCAAGTTGAAATCTCCATGCCGCAAGCCAACCCAGCCACCACCACTCCATCCTTGGTTCATACATCTCCACTCCAAACCCCCTTTACCCAAAATAGCTCATCGTTCACCCCCTTCACTATTGCTGCTGTTGCTCCCCGACCCAGCCTTCCAAATCCACCCATCTCCCAAATCAGTGCTAGCATCTTTGGCCAACCTCAGCAATATACAACAGGGATGCCACCCATGGGGCCAAGTAATCAACCTTTCATCACCCCCAACTTGTTCACTATAGCCCAAAGTACAATCCCATCATTTCCATTAGGTCTTGGGAGCTCAATACTATTAGCCACAAATCTACAAGCTACTACCCTCACTCCACAGAGCTATGAAATCCCACAAGCTACTACCAATTTTCTACCAAGCTCCCAAGTGACCCCAGCCCCTGCCACCACTCTACCAAGCTTCCAAATCCAACCACAAAGCTATCAAACCCCATCAGTTCCATTCCCACCACCTCCACCACCAACTAATCCATTACCTCCAATTACCAACTACTTTTCAATGCCACTTCTAGGAGGTAATCCACCACCTCAGCCAACCACCAATTATTTATAGATACCATCCCAAATGGGGGCACAACCCACATATATTGGTCAAATCCCACAAGCCCCCCGATCCTTTCCCCAAGCCTCACAACCATCTTATACCTTACCTCCACAAAGCAATCCATTTATCCCACAGCCAGCTTATGTTCCTCAATCCCAACCTCAAATCCCATATCAACAGCAAGCCTTGCAGCACATGAGGCAATATGTGCCACCTCCCCCTTAGCAACCTGTCATCCACCATGCAGCTGCCCAAACGATGTACAATCCCTATCAGCAAATCCTTCATAGCCATCCATATTCAGTGGCCCCATCTAGCACATACCTACCTCAAGGCACTCCTACATTGGGGGCACCCCAGCCATCACCTATCAATTCAGAATGGGACCAAATGAAGATAGCTCTGAAAGCCATCCAAGAAGGGAATGATCCAAAGACATTCAAGTTTGAGAATGTGTGTCCTTACCCATTTGATAGAGCCATTACCATGACACCATCTCCCAAACACTTTGAGGTACCCAAATTTGACAAATTCAAAGGAAAAGGAGACCCTGTCACACATATCAAAGAATTTTACATGCACTTCCAGGACGTGGCATACAATGATGTCTTCCTCTTACGCCTTTTTCCCAAAAGCTTGGTTGGACCAGCTCTTGAATGGTTTTATAGAATCCCCTATGGCACAATTAAAAACTTTGCTGAATTATCTGAGGCATTCGTAGCCCAATTGTTGAAACAGAGCTATCAATAGTTGACCTTGTCCACACTAAGCAAAAAGGTGGAGAAAGCCTTGCTGAATACCTGCAAAGATGGCAAAACCCTTACCACCCACATATCTTGCACCTTGCCAGAGCACCATGTGGTGAAAATGTTTATTGATAATGCCCATCCTAGCTTGGCTCACCACATGACCATGAACTGTTTGCAGACCTGCAAAGATATCAAAGAAAAAGGAATGATCCTTGAGCAAGGACTCATTAAAGATGGTGTGGTCAAGATTTACAAGGAAGCCAACCAAAATCAATCACATTCCAATGACAAGTCTAGGTATTGGAACAAAAACAAGCACATTGCAACAGATGGCGTCACTGACACCAGACATGTGAATATTGTTGGTCCTTCTCAAAACCTGTCCAACCCACCATATCAACCAAACAATCAACAAGCTATCAATTACCAACAACATAATCACCAAAGCTATCAAAACCACAATCCAAGACCCAACTTTCAAGGGTCTAGCAATCAAGCTAATGCCATCAATGTAGCTGCAAGACAAAAGCCTAGATTCCAACCTACACCTAGAAACTATACACCCCTTGGTGAGCCATTGGATGTCATTTTTGAGAAATTAGTCAAGGAAAACCTCATCAAATGTCCTCCTACCCAGAAAATTGACCCAAGCCAATCCAAAGTTGCATGGTACAAAGATAATGAGTACTACAAATTTCATAGGGTAAAAGGTCACACTACCCTCAGATGCATGAAACTGAAAGACTATGTAAATCACTGTTGGTGCCCAAACCTCTCCCAATGCAGGCTTACAAATCTATCAAAATGCTTTTCCTCCACACCACAACCAAAATCTTGGAAAAACACCTATCCAAACCAACAACAACAACACCAACAACCGTCAACCAAACCAACAGCATGGGAAGAACAATGACCACACTTCATCCTATATAGACTATGGTAGCCTTATAGGTTGTATATCTAAGAAAGAGCCTTCTGTCAATGTTATCGATATCCAAGGACCAAACAATGAGTGTGCAGTCACCACTCGAAGAGTGCGATTTAACATCGCAGGCCCACCCATTCCACCAGCACCATCAACTCCATCAAAAAGCCAGTACAATATCTTGGAACACCTTGGGAACATGCCAACCCAAATCTCCATTTTAGACCTTCTTCGCACTAGTCCTGTGTACCAGAACATCCTTGATAGTGCTCTCATAGAATCTCGTGTCCCTTCTGATATCAATGCTACTAATTTTTGTAATCTTGTTGGACACCTCTCATCCTCATGTGCCCTATCGTTCAAACCCACCGACATACCCGTGGTCAAGCCAGATCACACCCTTCCACTTCGCATAGCCATCATGGTATCCAACTTTGTTGTGAAAAGAGTAATGATAGATAATGGATTAGCCTTGAATATTTGCACCCTAAAATTCATAAAACAAGCTGGGTATACTGAGGCAGATATCATCAATGAGGTTATCACCATCAAAGCTTATGACAACTTGGAAAGAACCACAGAAGGAACTATTTTGTTGCCAATCAAGGTTGGGCCAGTCAGCCAAGAGACACTATGCCATGTTATTGATCTAAACCTACCATTTAACATCCTCCTTGGTCGCCCATGGATTCATGCCATGAAAGCCGTTCCATCCACTTACCATCAGTGAGTCAAATGTTCGCATCAAGGCACTGAGGTAACCATCCATGCCGATCTAGAACCCTTTGCTTACTGCAATGCGGTTGAAGCTTCATATACAAACCATTGCCCTGGAATTGATATCGACACATCCATCGCCAGCTCATCCCACACTTATAATGACCCAGAAACCATCCTTGCCTCTACCTTGTCTACCGTGAAGATCAATAACAAAGGTTGTGGAGAGTATAGTCTGCCAAATGCATTTGCTGTTGGGGCACTCCCACTTGATCCACATGCCCATTGACGACTGACATATCACAAAGCTAAGGAGATTCCACCTCCTTGATACAAACAGTTTGGCCCAACAACCTTTATATCCTCAAAAATCCCTCTTCATGAGGAGCTCACTCCAGATATCAACAAATGGTTACATAAGGATGCACCTCAAAGAAATCAAGCACGCCTTGATCACTTCAGCCAAAAGTATCCCCAAGAACATAAGCTCATCACTGACAAATGGAACTATCAAGGTGGTGGTCTAGGACCAGAAGAAAGAGGCATGTAGTGCCCCATCGACGTACACAAGTGGGAATCCAAGTTAGGTCTTGGCTTTGGCATACCCACAACTAGGGGCACCAATGAGAACGATCACGCTTTTTCGAACATTCACCGCAACCTTGTCGAAATTGAAGACATTCCTGAGGAATTTGAAAGGAGAGCCTACGACGATATCCTAGACCAAATCTCCCTCAGAGACTCTGTTCTCCAAGAACTATCCATCCACCTCATTGACCTACCACTCGCCCATCCACAACTCATAGATTGGGACCAACCAAGTGTCATACACATCGATGAGTTCACATCAGAGGAGGCACTTCTAAGATTCATGGGAGCTGAAACTCCTCACAAGAAAACAAAGCCAAATTCTGCCTATATCTACAAGCTAGATCCCAAGGGGTATTTTGGAGAAAATCCCCAACCTAGTTTCGCTACACCCAAAACTGGAACTAAGGTGAATCTGAGACTAGCTAAGGCAACGAAGAGAACCCCTCAGCAAGAAAATCCAGAGCCACAAGAAGAACATGAGGATTTAGCATTGCCTCCTCAATATAATCGACCAGAGGTGTCTTCTATTCTAATTGAGGATACTCGAGAAGTCAACATTGGTTCTTCAGAGATCCCCAAACTTGTTCACATTGCTGCATCCCTATCACAAGACCAAGCTAACCTCCTCTTTGAGGTCTTAAGAGAGAACATTGGCTGATTTGCATGGTCATATCAGGACATGCCAGGACTTGATCCAAAGCCTATAGTTCATTATCTTGCAGTTGATCCAAAGATCAAGCCCGTCAGACAAAAGCTTAGAAAAATGCACCCCAAGGTGGCATTATTGGTCAAAGCTGAATTGGAAAGAATGTTAGCTGCTAAGGTTATCCGACCTATCGACTACTCAAAGTGGATCTCCAACATGGTCCCTATCACTAAACCTTCGAGTGACATCAGAATCTGCACTGATTTTAGAGATCTTAACAAAGCTTGTCCAAAAGATGATTTTCCCTTGCCCAACATAGATATGATTGTAGATCTTACAACTGGACATGAAATTTTGTCCCTCATGGATGGATTTTTTGGGTATAATCAAATCAAGATTGCAGAAGAGGATCGACATAAGACAGCATTCACTACCCCTTGGGGAACCTTTTGCTACAACATGATGCCTTTTGGCCTAAAGAATGCTGAGGCTACTTATCAAAGAGCTATGACAGCCATTTTTCATGATCTCATCCTTAGCATTTTGGAGGATTATGTGGATGATATCTTGGTCAAGTCTCATACCTTCATGGATCATCTTGCTGACCTGGAGAAAGTCTTTGATAGGTTAGCCAAATATCATCTCATGTTGAATCCCATGAAATGTGTCTTTGGGGTCACATCTGGCAAGCTTCTAGGCTTCATAGTTTCTAAACGAGGTATAGAGATCAACCCCAAGAAGGTCAAGGCTATCTTAGACATGCCTCCTCCTTAGACACTACGACAACTTCGCTCTCTTCAAGGAAAGCTCCAATCTGTTCGGCGCTTCATCTCCCAGCTTGTAGATAAGTGTACACCATTTTCACATTTACTGAAGAAGGATGAGAACTTCAAGTGGGATCCTTTATGTCAGCGCAGCTTCGACCATCTCAAGCAGTATCTCATCAATCCCCCTATCTTGGTTCCACCAATTCCTGGTCGTCCCCTGATTTTGTACATATCAGCAACACCTACTGCTCTAGGGGCACTTCTAGCATAGCTTGATGACTACAACAGAGAAAGAGCCATCTACTACATCAGTAGAACCCTAGTTGGTTATGAACTCAATTACACTCCTATGGAAAAAGCTTGTTTGGCAGTTGTTTTCTCAACTCAAAAGCTTTGCCATTACATGCTAAGTCATACCATCCAACTAGTCTCCAAGATTGACCCTCTCAAGTATATGCTCTCTAGAACAACACTTATAGGCCGTTTGGCCAAATGGGTTATGCTCCTTAGTGAATTTGACATCTAGTATGTGGATAGAAAGGCAATCAAAGGGCAAGCTATAGCAGATCACCTAGCTGATGCACCTCTAATAGATGCTTATCTGTTGATCACAGAATTTCCAAATGAGCATATCTATCTAATTGAAGAACAACCCCCATGG
This sequence comes from Cupressus sempervirens, assembly GCA_028749045.1. Taxonomy (NCBI): domain Eukaryota; kingdom Viridiplantae; phylum Streptophyta; class Pinopsida; order Cupressales; family Cupressaceae; genus Cupressus; species Cupressus sempervirens. The sequence continues at coordinate 68,893,428 of CM053784.1, forward strand.
AAACTTTATTTTGATGGCTCATACACATCTCATGGATCAGGGGTAGGAATATTGTTGGTCACACCTCAAGGAGATTACATTCCAAAAGCCTTCAAGCTACAATTCCCTAGCACCAACAATATAGCTGAATATGAGGCCCTCATAGCAGGATTAAAGATAGCTGTAGAATGGAACATTGTTGAGCTACAAATCTTTGGCGATTCTTAGCTCATCATCAAGCAAGCCCTAAATGAATATCAAACCAAAGATGAAAAGCTATTACCCTACAAAGAGCTAGTTGATTAGCTAACCCAACATTTTACAAAGCTTCAGTTTACACAAGTGCCTCGAATACAGAACAAAGCAGCAGATGCTATGGCTACTATAGGCTCGCTCTTGGAAATTCCCCAAGCAGCTACACAGTATGAGTTTTTAGTGGAGCAACTCCTCACACCTGCCTATGTGAATGAGGATTCAAATCGTGTTTGTATCTTGGTTGGTCCCCAATCCCCTTGGTACCATGAGATTCACGCTTACCTTAACGATGGTATCATATCCCCTCACCTCACACGTACCCAACTCCAGAACCTCATCCGAAAATCATCCCGCTATGTTATCATAGCCAATACCCTATATCGTCGGGGTTATCACAATACTCTCTCTCAATTTTTAGACCAAAATGAGGCCACGATGGTGTTAAAGGAAGTAAACTCTGGACTTTGCGGTGCTCACACGAGTGGTATTGTCCTAGCACGAAAAATCCTTAGAGCAGGCTACTATTGGCCTACCATTGAAGAAGACTCATGTGACTTTGTTAGAAAGTGTCTCCCATGTCAGCAGCATGCAAATCTTGTGCACGCTCCAGCACAGGATCTACAGCCTATTGCACCACCTTGGCCTTTCGCTTGTTGGGGCCATGATCTAGTTGGAACTATCACACCCCTCTCATCTGATGGACATAAATGGATAATAACAGCTACAGACTATTTCACTAAATGGGTGGAAGCAGTCCCCCTAGTCTCAGCTACAGGAGTTCAGGTCTCCAAGTTCATCTTGTACCACATTGTTTGCCGCTTCGGCATCCCATCCACCATCTTCACTGACCACGGAGGTATCTTTGAAAATCTCAACATGGAAGAATTATACACTTCCCTTCGCATCCATCACCGCTTTTCTAGCCCATATTTCCCACAAGGTAACGGCCAGGCAGAGGCAACTAACAAAACCCTCCTCAAAATTCTAAAGAAAGTTGTCAATGATTCCGGCCGTGATTGGCACCTACAAATAAATCCAGCCCTATGGGCCTATCGAACTTCCTTTCGTACATCCATAGGCACAACTCCATACTCCCTACTCTATGGTGCCGAAGCGGTACTACCTATAGAGGTTGAACTTCCCTCCTTGCGCATATCTTTGCAAGGGCAAATATCAGATGAAGAATATAGAGTAGCTCGGCTCACCCAGCTAGATCTCTTAGACGAGAAGCGACAACAAGCCTATGATCATCTCCCAGTCTATCAAACTCGTCTCAAAAGGAATTTCAACAAGAAGGTGCTTCCACGACACTTTCAGCCAGGTGACATGGTCCTTAAAGAAAACATGAAAGTCCAAGCAGATCGAGAAAAGAAAGGCAAGTCTGAACCTACATGGCTTGGTCCTTATGTTGTCACTGCTTCCTTTGGCTCCGGAGCCTATCAGCTATCTACACTGGAAGGAGAACTCTTGAATGATCCTACTAACATCATTCATCTCAAGAAGTTCTATGCTTGAAGATCCTTGGTATTCCTAGCTTTTGAAAAATACAAAAAAAAAAAATAGTAAAGAGAAATAAGCGTCCAATGGTGAAAACTTGGCAATTCAAGCGCCTTGGATAGGTACCTTGGTGAAAACCTGGTAATTCAGGCACCTTGTGTACTAAAGACTAATCCATTATCTATCACTATCCTATCCCTCATCCATTCACCCACCATCCCATTAGACTCACTTGCTTGTTCCCTTGGTGTTCCAACCAAATATCCAAAATCTGATAAAGCTTGTAAATACCTCCTGTACAGCTTGTAAAATCTTGTACCAAAGCTTGTATTATACCTTGTAAATCTTGTACCATACCTTGTATATCCAAATCTTGTCCAAAGCTTGTACCATACTCTAGCTTGTAGATAATCTTGTATCCTAGCTTGTATCCTATCACATGCACCCAAAGAATTCAATTTTCCTTAAGCTTTTCGCAAACCATCTACCTATCCACCTATCAACTATTATAGACATTCCATCCTTCACAAACATTTTCATCTCACAAAAACCAAAACATGAACAAACTTGTACATTTGTAACATATCTTGGTCGGTCAACCTGTACATCCTCTTTAACTTAGTACCATTGTATCTATCCAGCTTTCGTGTCATTTCATCCTTGATCAGCATCTTGTACACACTGCACAGCTTGTTTAGCTATTCCAATGCATCCTTTAGCTAGATCTCCTGTCACCAAAGTGTTATCCTTCTTAGTTCAGCTTGCCAGACGCACCACTCATCCCGATCCACCAACTTAGGTGCTCTCAGATAGGTCCTTGCAAGATATAGCTTTCCTCAAGTCTAATCTTGGTCCGTTAGTACCTCGTCCTACCCATCTTGTTGGCAAACGACTCTCTTTTGGATTTTCACTTTCTTTTGATTTGGAATCTCCCCTTTTGGGTCTTGAAGTATCTTTTCCAAGCAATCTCCTTGTTCCCTCCTCAAGGTTGCCACGATCTTCCATATCATGGTATGTTGCAAATAGGGCAATTAGAGCGTAAGGTCTTGATCAAGTCTTTCATTTGTTTTTCTTTTCTGCTTGTTGGTTACCCAGTGTCAGTTCCACACTGCTTCCTCTGGGATTCATGTGTGATGCTCGGGCAACCCTTGCGTGTTTGTTTCGAGTCAGTTTGTCAGTCCTCTGGACAGTTGGTGAATAGGCTTTGATGTTCTTGGTAACCTTGGCAATTAACCAATAGTCCTATAGCAAATCTAGTGCTCAACTACATGGTGGTACTTCTCTTTGAAGTGTCCCCCCGCTCAAAAAGCTTCAATGGTTTTCCTTCATCTCCATTATCCCCCATCCATATCCAGCATCCGTCTCTCCTACCCCAGCTTATGCATCAGTATCTCTTTGAATCACTCATCACTCTTAGCTTTAGGGATCCACAATCCTAGTCTTAGGGATCCACCAATCCAAATCAATCCACCAAGCCTCATCTTTCGAGATCCACAATCCTAGTCTTAGGGATCTTTGAAACCCATCTTCCACCAATCTGACTCTTTGAAATCCTATTGCATCAGCTTTATAATCCCCTCATCCATCTCCCTATCCTGGATTCCTTTTTATAGTGCTCTGCCCCTTCATCCTCCACCTTCCCTAAAGTCTTAAGCTTGCTTCCTCTTGTGCATCTGATTCTCCTTTATCATTCTCCCATAGTGAGAGTTTGAGCTAATTCAGCCCCTTCTCTTTGCCAATCTGAGTCTCCTTGCTCATCCCAGATTCTTGTACTTTTCAAGAAGCCATCGAGCCTCATTTTCTCTCCCTGCTACCTTCTTGAGGGGGCATCTCACAGCCCATTCTCTCCTCTTCTGCTCTAGCCTTGGGCATCTTATTTTCTTATCTTTGATGCCATGCCACTTGCGGCATCACATCAAAGAGGGGCAAAATGTAGACACCTAAAAACCTTTAGAAAATAAAGTTTTTTTATTTTCTGAAAAAGTCCCGATGACATCATCATTTATTAATTAAATAATTATTTAATTAATTTATTTATTTTTATGCCATTAAATTCCTTTATCTTAATTAAAAATATTTAATTAAGAAATCCCTCCCAAAAATGTTTAAATCTTATTTAAACATTATTTCCTTATTTATTAATTATTTAATTAATAAATTGACCAAAAATCCTAAAATAAATAAAAAAATTATTTTTTGCCCAAAACTTGGCCAATTTCTTTAAGACCACTAACCTCTTCCAAAATCTTCTAATCCTTCTTTAATTTTGATTACAGGCTAATCCCATCGTTTCCTACCCCTAATCCCAACTCAAAATATTTAATTAAGATTAAATATTAATCCTCATGTTTATTAAAAAAGTTTTAATAAATATCTCCTCAACCCAAACCCTTGAAATAAATAAAACTTTATTTAATTCCTAAAAATCTAATTTATCCTCATCCTAAGAAGTTCTAGACTCTTATAGAAAGTCTTCATCCTCATCCTAGGAAATTCTAGACTATTCTAGAAAGTCTTTATCCTCATTCCCTAAACATGGGTTAAGAATTACTAACCCAAGCCAAACTTAACAAATATCTCCTCCTTCACCCACCCTCATTAAATGCCATCCACTTGCCTATCCCTAAGCTAATCTTAAACCATCCTAATCCATCCTCTAATCATTTGCACAAGCCTAAGCAAGCTTAAACCCTTCCTAATCAAGTCCAAGTCGAAATTGCTCTCATCACCCTCAAAATATCTCAACCATAAAACTTTATGAAGTCCACTAGGTCATAAGTGACTCTTACAAGCCCTTTTATGGCTCTTACAAGTCATTATGAGGGTCTTTATGAAGATTTTATCCCTTGAGCCTCCTTTGTTGACTCATCCTTCCCCTTTCCTCCATCCTCTCACTATGTGACATGTGTCACTCCTTGATTGGCTATAAGGAAGCACAATCCATGTGCTCTCTTCTCATGCAATCTGAGCCCTCCATGAGCTTTTTCCCATCCTTGCATCTTAGCCCTCAATCCCTCAAGCCTCTTGCCTATAAATTGGATCCTTCCCCTTTGCAAAATAACACAATCTATGAAGTAAAGTTATAATGCTATTTTGAGAGCCAAATCCATACTAAAGCCATCTATCCACACCAAAAATTCACAATCATCCATTGAAGCCTTTGGAAGCATATTGAGCATACATCCTATCTATTTAGACAAAGCCACTCAACAAGACAGCTTCTTATTGAGAGAGTCCATTAATGGCTCATATTCTCTATTGAGAGCTCATCTTAGTCTATCTTGAAATTTATGAATTTTTTTTAGTTTGTAGAAGCTTTATTTAAATTTAGTTTCTATTAGCATACTAACATTGCTCATATACACATATCTCATTAGAATAACTAGAACACTTAACACTCATTGGATCTTATCCAAGGGGAGTTATTATTTTTTTAGAGATTGATATAAGTGTATCTCTTATGTTAAAAAAAATTGTGGGTTTGCAAGATTTTATAAATCAAAATTTCCTGTTCTCCTACTTCTATGATTCGTTCATTAGTTTCCATGAGGGTGGGCTCAAAGGAGTTCTAAAAGATCTATTTCTTAAAAATGTGCCAACTTTCAAAGGTCATATTTTGATTGTTTAAAATTCTTATAGAAAGTATGTTAATTTCTTGGAGGCCTTCTTGTATTGATATTTGGCGAAAATAAAAAACACTTTGGTTTGTAAGTTGAATGTGTGAAGGACTAATTTTATTTTAGTCTACAAATAGGTGTAGTCTTCCTAGGCTCTGAAAGGGTTTTTTTGGGGTTTTATCATTTTTATGTGTTGTTTTTTATTCTCTTATTCTCTTAGGGAAGATTGTATCTATGTTTTAGCCTCTAGCACTTGGATTCTAGCAAGGTTCCTCTATAATTATTAATTTCACCCTCAATTTGAGTTAGTTGCTCATTTGAATGGACCAATATCAACTAGTATTGGAAATCCTCATCTTCCATTGAAATTTTTAGATGCAAGATTTCTAGAAGGGATAGCTAGTTCTTTTGGGGAATATTCACACTGTGATATTGTTACTAGAAATTGGGCCATGTTTTTGTATATGATGCATGATAATCTTTGGTTAATTGACAATCTTGTGTGAACCAAAAATGATATTTTCTTTCTTTCTATTTCTACTCTATTGAGAATACAAAAAAAAATTCTATTCAAGTTCTTCCTTTCATTTATAAGAGCTAGTACATTGAGTTGATCTACCATGAATCTTATCTCTTTCATCATGATTCTTAATATTTTTTCACTTCTACATGGTCATTCATGATTTCGATATGTGCAGGATCATGGGCAACAAAACTATGCTCTTAAGTGGCAATAAAAAATCAAAAAATTAGGGTTATGTCAACTTGACATGCAATTTTCTACTTTTTTTTAACTTTATATCAAAAAGTTTAGAGAAAAGAATCTCTAGAAAATTGAATTTAGTTTCTAAACTACTAGGACTTATCTCAAAAACAAAAATTTGATTGGTCAAAATTTTGAATTTAAATGCAATATTACAAAAATTTCAGATTAAAAATAAGAAGTAGATGTTTGTCTGACCACCTTAATCAAAATCAAATGATAATATTTTTTAATAATATTCTAGATATAAGTAGTAGACTCATGCCTAGATGTGACACATATTTTTGGGTATTTTGATTCTAAATAAAAAATAATTAATTAATTTTTTACTTTAGTATTTATGAAATAAAAGAACTCTCATGTCTGACCACCTTAACTAATTCAAAACTCTACAAAATTCATATTTTCACTTTTTTTCCTTGTAGTAGAAGAAACACAGAATGTGGTGCATTTTTTGGATTTAAAAAATATTGTACCATTTGAAAGTTATAGTTGTTTTTCAAGTAGTGTGTCAATCAACACTTTATACATAACTCCATTAGAAAATAAGTAATAATTACTTACTAAAATCATAATTTGAAAAACCTTACATTTATGAAAAGATAAGGAAATTCCTAAGAAACCCTGTTCATTTCATGAAATTTTGGTGAAAAAAGTCATCAGCTAAATGTTTGAAGTAAAAATCATATTAAAAAAAGCCAAAAGCACATTTTTAGGATGTTTTTAAAGTTGACCATATAGGTTTGGTATCAAAATATATAGTAGACCTTATAAGGATATTAATTTTTTTCATTTACTATCAAGGTGGGTGGGAAAAAAGTTGGAATAGATTTTGAAATGGTTTGAGATATTTACATACCCATTTCTTGGGATATGATCTTTTTTGGCTCATCACCTAACATGTAGGAATTGTCTATAATAAGTTATTCTATCTATTTGATCATTTGTCTTTTATGTCGATTCTTGGATCTTGTGTGGACCTATCTCTAAGACCATACCTCTTCTTATGCTTGATTTTATGATCACACATTTATCCTTGAGGAATAGGACCTATTTGTGTAATATATTTCCTAATTGTGATCTTCCAAATGAATTGTCTAACTTATGGGTATATTATGTACCTAAATTAGTAATTTTAGAGATAAGATCTATAGATTAATCTCTTGAAAAAATTAAGCTCTCAAGTAAGATTCAATGTTAAACCCAGGTAGACCCTATCCTCGTAATGTTGTAAAAAAATTGCATTGCATCTCCATTGAATCAATTGAAATATGTTATTTCTTCTATACCTCATGTTGTTCTTCCCTCTATTTTACTCTTGCTTCTTGGTTTTAAATCTTCGTAGGGGATTCCTCATAAATTTCCTATATGAAGTGGTTTTAGAGCGAGGTTGATCCCTTGTGGAATCTTGGACCATACAGACCCTTTTAGAAAATAATGTCCACCAATACAATTGAGGGCATCAATGACTTGAATACAAATTATAACTTCAATTCAACTTCTATAATCAAAATAGAAAACCATGAAGTAAGTGTAGTTGGCTTTGTACTTAGAATTTTAATTTTGAAGTGTGTTAGTAGATTGTAGAGAATATACCTACCAATAGTGGGAACCAAAACACAAAACTTAAAATTAACTAAAGAGTAACTTGAATAACTACAATCATATGAGAAACAAAAACTGAAGATAGAAAGAACTAAAAAAGTATTATAAATTATTAGACATGATAAATTCGATCATAAAGTTGAATTAAAATTTCTAAAGTGTGTGGAAGCTTCCAAATTTGGGTAAATTTGAGATAGTCAATCGAAGAAAATGTTTTTGTGTATTTTCTTTTATGATGTGGTTCTAGAATATAAAAAAAATGTTAATGTGAAGACTAAAATACATGGGAAAAATACATGGGAAATGATGGTACCAAAATGGAGAGAGAAGGTGAACCTCTAAAACATTTCCTTTTTAGTGCAAATTGTCATCACTGTAATTTTTTATTATACTTTTGTCATTGTAAATTAATGTTACTTTTTCTTGTTTTGATTGTAGCATTTTCCATCACGAAGCCTTCTATATATTAATAATAGTATTATTTTATTATAAAGATTTTAAATTTGTTATCTTCTTTATGTTGTTGTATATATATCAAGGGAAGTGTATCCATATTTTTAACATCTAATTTTGTATACCTACAATCTTAAATGGTACATCAAATGTCAATAATGTGCAGATCAATTTTTAAAAAAAAATTAATATTAATATACAACTTCGGTACCAATAGAAATTAGACAATTAGACCATATATTGTGGGACCCATTATGCATGCAAGAGTGGAACAGTGGTCATTTAAAGGATTTTTTGAAACATAATCCTTGTTGTTACATTTCTCACCAAACCTAAAAAAATTGCACAGTTGATCCAATTATTTTGAACAATTGCTCTAATAAACTTGTATCACTAAACTGCTATAAAAAAATTGATTACTTACTAATTTTCAAAAAAATGGATGCCCATTAGCTCATAGATGACATTCTAGTTGGCTTTTAATTTGCTAACTATTTTTTACAACTATTAAAACACGGGCATTAATTTGTACTCTTTACTCATGTTTGGAAAATCTATACAAAGCTACTATGAAGAGAAACCTTACTACTTTCAATGTTGAATTGTCTAGTTTTTGTATAGAAATTTCTTAATCAATGAAGGCCATACTTTCAATAGTGAACTCATTGGATAACAACAAAGGATATGTGCAGGATCATGGTGTGCCAAAAAGTGGTGATATGAAACATCTATAGTTCTAAAATATCTCAAACCATTTCCAAATCTATTCCAACTTTTTCCCCATCCACCCTGATATTAAATGAAAACAATTAATATCCTTATAAGGTCTAATATATCTTTTGATACTAAACCTATATGGTCAACTTTAAAAACATCCTGAAAATGTGCTTTTGGCCTATTTCTATGGGATTTTTACTTCAAACATGTAGCTAATGACTTTTTTTTCACCAAAATTTGATGAAATGAAAAGGGTTTCTTAAGAATGTTCTTATCTTTCCATAAATGTAAGGTTTGTCAAATTATGAGTTTAGCAAATAATTATTACTTATTTTCTAATGGAGTTATGTATAAAGTACTGACTGACACACTACTTGAAAAATAACTATAACTTTGAAATGGTACAACATTTTTTAAATCTAAAAGATGCATCACATTCTATGTTTCTTCTACTATAAGGGAAAAAAAGTAAAATTTGAATTTTGTAGAGTTTTGAATTAGTTAAGGTGGTCAAACACAAGAGTTTTTAAATTCCAAAAATACTAAAGTCAAAAATCGATTATTTATTATTTATGAGTATGTGCAAGATCATGGTGTGCCAAAAAGTGGCGATTTGAAAAATTTGTAGTTCTAAAATATTTCAAACCATTTCAAAATCTATTCCAAAATTTTCTCCACCCACCCTAATGCTAAATAAAAACAATTAATATCTTTGTAAGGTCTACTATATCTTTTGATACCAAACCTATATGGTCAACTTTTAAAAACATCCTAAAAATGTGCTTTTGGCCTATTTTTATGTGATTTTTGCTTCAAACATGTAGTTGACAACTTTTTTTTCACCAAAATTTGATGAAATGAAAAGGGTTTCTTAACAATGTTCTTATCTTTCCATAAATGTAAGGTTTGTCAAATTACGATTTTAGTAAGTAATTATTACTTATTTTCTAATGGAGTTATGTATAAAGTGTTGATGGACACACTACTTGAAAAGAAACTATAACTTTCAAATGGTATAACAATTTTTAAATCCAAAAGATACTTCACATTCTATGTTTCTTCTACTATAAGGAAAAAAAATGAAAAATTGGATTTTGAAGAGTTTTGAAGTAGTTAAGGTGGTCAGACATAAGAGTTTTTACTACTTGAAAAGTAACTATAAATTTCAAATCGTACAAAAAAAACTTTAAATCCAAAAGATACATCACATTCTATGTTTCTTCTACTATAAGGAAAAAAAATGAAAAAATGAATTTTGAAGATTTTTGAAATAGTTAAGGTGGCCAGACACGAAAATTCTTTTATTCCAAAAATACTAAAGTCAAAAATTAATTATTAATTATTTATTTAGAATAAAAATACCCAAAAATATGTGTCACATCTAGGAATGAGTCTAATACTTATATCTAGAATATTATTAAAAAAATTTATCATTTGATTTTGATTAAGGTGGTCAGACATACATCTACTTCTTATTTTTGTAATATTACATTAAAATTCAAAATTTTGACCAATCTGTTGGCTCCTGATTTAATAGTATTTGAACAACCAAGTATGCAAGGCAAGAATGTGTGTATGGGCAGTTATATCTCCAATAATGGACACATTTCACCAAGAACTTGGGGGAACTATAAGGTTGCACTCCTTCTGCACTTCAGGCTCTGCAAAATCTAAGCGGGTATACCTATAGATTCTTTATATGGTACTAGTTATCAAAGCATACAATGAATCTAATGCAAAGAAGATAAAAACCCCTAAATCTTCTATACTTAACCAAGAATCACAAGCATAAAATAGTTAAGAACATAACTTATGAAAGTGGCAAGCTAAGTGCAGGTTAACATTGAATAGCTTTCAACATAAAAGAGAAAACGTTTCATTAATGATGTTGATTCAACACAACCTCAAATATGCAATAGTATAACAAGTGGTCCTATAACTGATCAGTGCCTAGTCCATTGGGCAATTCCATGAATTCAAAACATACATCTATGACATTAGGACGTAAATTGTATACCCATACATCAGATCTGTCGAACCACCTTGTGATTCAGACATCAATGTTCATTCAAGTCTCATTCTCACAAAATATCCTTCTCAAATAACCAGTAACCTTGTTTAAACATATCAAGCATTTACTTGGCCCTTTGGTGAAATTGCTGCTCATATGTATTCATTTTCTTAAAACTATACATTTAGATGCATAAAATTAAAACATGAAAAACACCTAACATATCAGAACTTCCTGTATTATGTGCACTACTACTGTTCACATGAGAGAAATTGCTGAAAAGTATGTGGTATCATAGTATGGGAACACATCAAAACTGGAACCAGAATATGGTCTCACAGTAATGTGCAAATTTTCTCCCTAGAACTGGAACCTACTGGTTTCTCAGTCACAAAATACTGGAACCTCTACAATGAGAAAGAATTAGAGATATATAGGAAGAAGAAAATTTTGGATTGAATCAGCACTTGACATCTATCCAGATGAAATTCCCTCTCCTAGCATGAAAAGACTCTCTCTAATCTCTCTCTTCAACTGAAAATATGATTTGGTTTTATCATTTCTATAACTGATTTGCAAATATCCTTTCCTTAATGATGAAAACTTGTCGAGTCATCAAAATATCTTAAAACCCACCGAAATGCTTGGTAAAATTTGAGTTTTATTGGGTGAATGTGAGCAAAGTGAACTCCAACTACATTCTTACCCAATTTTCTGATCTTCTAACTGGATTTTCAGCTTTTCACCCATTCCATTGAGAAAGCCCCAAAATTCATGTTTTTTTGCTATAACTCAAACTAGGAAGCACCTATGCAAAAACTGACTTTAGAAATGGAAAAATTTGATTCTCACAATTCTGGTAGTATATGATAAGTCATATCTAGCCTCTCAAAAATGCTTGAAATCTTCATTTGAAAAATAGTCCCCACTGGTTGAAAACTCAGACTTGCAACTTAAGACTTTAAAAATTAAAAAATTAAAAAATTTCTAATGTTCAAACTTTATAAAAAATGACCTTTTGAATTTAAAAAAGTTCTAAACATGCACACCCACTGCCCACTGAGAAAATAATTTAAAAACTATTTTTTAATTCCTTTGAAAATTTCCCCTACCCTCTGAATCTGTGGTCAAACTTTTGTTGACCAAGTGCCACGTGTCACTTTTTGATTGGCCTACATGGTTTGCATCATCCACCACATGTCGTCGCCATATCAACCCTCACTATGTTGCTATGGTTAACTTGTGAGCATCTTCGCTAGGTGAGATAGCAAGGACATGCCACATGGCACGAACTTGGCTACCCTCGCCACCTCACTATGGCGATTCATCGTGCAGGTCTCGTTTGGTGAAATGGCGATGACCATCCATGTGTGACATTCTCGTTCCTCCATCTGCAATCAACTTGTATTCGTCGAATTTCTAGATGAGTTTCAAGAAATTTTTGACTAGCGACTAGCTAGATTTCTTAATTTGTAGTCTCCTTCAACATTGCTGATGTCATCCTTTCATCAGGGTATATTCATTCAAAATTTACTCCTTTAACAGTGTCCAAATGCCATGATCTGGGACCACATGCGTCCATTTGCCCCCTTTTAAAAGAGTGTGTCATTTAAGACACTTGATATGCAGCAGCCACAATATTTGAAGATTTAAAAATACCCCCATGTAGGAAATGTGGGAAAAATGTGGTCTCATATTATATGCATGCTAGTTGCTGCAGCTTGTTTGTTTCAAACTCTGCCTCTATTGCTTTTTCTATGGCTGCATGTGGAAACTTCCTTTTATTGCATGGATATCTATGTGGGTTGGCTTGTGATTCATCGTGGGCTCCTTTTAGCCTGCTCCTCTTTGTTAAAAGAAACATGGCTCCCTTTGTTAAAAAGCGTGGCTCTTTATTGCATGAAATCTTTGTTAGAGGACAATGCCCTCTATTTAATCCTTTTAAGAAATGACTCCATTCTAATGTCGTAGGTTCTCTTCTCTTTCGAAGGTAGCTTTTTTACTTCTGTGTTTTCCTTTTAAAAATGTGTGTGGAGCTTCTCTATGCGTGGGGTGCAACTTCTTCAGCAAAGCCTGGATTTTTCTTTTGTTTGCAGGTGTTACTCTTAGTCATGCCCTATATGTAAGTGTCCTATTCTTTGGCTTCTCTTTCTTGAGCTGCCCTTCAAACTGTGGGCTGTGGCTTCTCCAATCAACGACAGGGTACCCTATTTCACGGCATGGGTTCTTCAATTACATGCATTGGGTTACTTTTAAAATTGTGTTGACTGCCCCCTTCTTAGAATATGAGTTTCCTTTTAAAATGCTATGGATGGTCTCATCTCTGTGCAAGGGATTCTGTGCAACGAATAGCTTCATCAGTATTGGCGTGGGGTTGTAGATTATGTTTTACAAAACAATATTTCATCCGAGGGTTCCTCTTGACTGTGGATTCCTGCCTTCAATCTACGAGTTTTCCTTTTCTAATGCTGAGGGGGCTCCTTGTGCCTTGCTACGGCTTTATCTTTATTATGTTGGCTCCCTGCTTAAAACAATGGCATCTTTTTTATTTTCTTGTGGCTTTCCTTGGGTTTTCATTGTCATAGAGTGTTTCTTATATGACATGATTGGATTTATTGCCTTTCACTGAGGTGTATTGGCTGCTTTCAAAACGTGAGGTTCTCTTTCTTAACTGCAGGCTTCATTTTCATGTCCCAGGAAACCATATTTTCTCTTCACATAACCGAGACCAACATGTTTAAGACCATCACTTCCAAGTGTATAGCTTGTGAACTTTCCAACCTTTTCTCGGACATAACATCCTTTATTTGCAGCCAATCTTAATTTTTAACAACGCCTTCAAACAACCCATGCAAGGCTGAGTAACGCCATTTATATCACTAAGATTTCTACTCAGTCACCTTGGCTAACAAGGATGATTTGGAATGGAAAAGCATTTGATCTATTGACTGAATCCAGTAGCATTTCATCATTTTTAACAATTTTAGAATGTATATTAGGACTATAAAACTTTGATTTGAGATTATTTTACTTCACTCTATTCTTTGATGGTTGACAATTTTGATTGTAAAATGGGGCGTGTCTTTGTTCTAGAATTTCAACCAGCATAAGACAGTAAAGATGCCCATGTTCCCATATTCTATCCCAACCACGACATGACATCTCTTTGCTCCATGTCTAGCAATCACTTTTTAATTACTTCTCATCTTTTCATTAATTCTTTGTTGTCCTTCTTATCTTGACTCCTTTCCATTTATGCTCAACTTTAGACCTTACAATTCAAGCTTGTAAGCATACCTCGTGCAAATTTCAATAGTTGCTTCAAATTTTAGGTGCTCATCACAAGTAAACCCCATTGATCAATTTGACTTGCAATAAGGTGCTCATATCTAAATACTTTCATCTCCAAATATCACATCAGTCTGACAGGATTAGTCGACCCCAAAGTGGGTCGAACTAAACAAATTTTGTTTCTAGACCACTGAAATAATGAATTGATCCATTGAGCATCTTGACCTGATTGAAATTGATTTTGATCATTAAAACTCATTTTATCATTTTCTACAAACTGCCAAATTAGTGCCAAGAGATCCTTTGACTGGCCTTGAAAACTAAGCCAAACCTCTGACCGAGCTCTGAAATCTAGCACACTGATTCTTTGCTCCACACTCTTGCACCTTGTCGAATCTCGTGTCATGACGAATTTGGGGTCAAAAAATATTTACCCGCAAGTAAACATGTCAGAAAACAGAAAACTAGGTTCAAATTTGGCTCAAAAAACTAGGCAAATGAGCACATAGGGAAAGGAAAATTGGGGCATTGGTTCTGTGTCATGAGGACATTATGGATCTGTGAATTAGGCTCATGAAAAATAACTGGGCACATATGGTGAGCATTCAAAGTAGGCTACCTGGATTTGTCAACAGGAAACAATTGACAAGATAACGATTTTTTGCAAATAGAATTGACTTGGAAAGGTATGCCTATGGATTCATCAAGACCTAAAAACTGATGCACTTGAAGTATCTCTAGAGGAAAATATATGGGTATAATCCATTCAATCTTACCAATCATAGATAAGGAGATATGACATCACGAACAGGGCTTCTGATAAATCTCCAAATGCTGACACCAGTAAAAAGATAAAAATTGCGTTTGGAATCACATTTGAATATTGATCAAATGGATTCATCATAAGCTCAAAGTTGAAACATAACAAGTTTCTGACATCTAAAATGCAATGCAAAAGGAAATTTAGCATTTAAGTCAACTGGTCAAAAGTTGTAACTCGTAAAACAGTGCTTCCCAGAATTATGAATTAATTGCAAAAGCATGAAAACAATAACTGACCAACTTTGAGGGATTCAAAACCTAGCCAAACGGATTCAAAATGATTCAAAATCTAGAACATAGACCTTCTGGATGGACACTAGACACTCCCAAAGTGGTGAGTGATGACACATTTCTAGGTGCGAGATATTTAGTAGCAAACACAACCTCCTGTCACTATTTGATACTCAAGGTAAAAATGTGAATTTAACAATTGCTCAAAACAGGACTTCATGAAATGGTTTGGAGTGTCAATTTATCATCATGAAACACTTAAACGCACTGGATGGAGGGTGTTAGAAACATTAAACACCTTAATGGCTCAAAGGTACAACTAGGTACATATGCATTTTAAAAGCATTTAAGGGCTTGATTTTTTTAGTGGTTCTCAAAATTGACCATGCAAATTTTAGTCCCAACACAATCAATTTTTATTTTTTTGAGATAAGTCCTATTAGTTTAGAAACTAAACTCAATTTTCTAGAGATTCTTTTCTCTCAACCTTTCGATATATAGTTAATAACAAGTACAAATTTGCACATCAAGTTGACATAACTGTAATTTTCTAATTTTTTATTACCACTTAAGAGCATAGTTTGGTTGACCATGATCTTAGATGCACCCTTATTTAGAATAAAAATACCCAAAAATACATTTCACATCTAGGCATGAGTCTAATACTGATATCTAGAATATTATTAAAAAAATATTATCATTTGATTTTGATTAAGGTTGTCAGACATACGTCTAGTTCTTTTTTTTTTTCTGAAATTTTTGTACTATTGCATTAAAATTCAAAAATTTGGCCAATCAATTTTTATTTTTTGAGATAAGTCCTAGTAGTTTAGAAACTAGATTCAATTTGCTAGAGATTCTTTTCTCTGAACTTTTTGATATAAATTTAATAACAAGTAGAAAATTGCATGTCCAGTTGACATAACCTTGATTTTCTGAATTTTTATTGCTACTTAAGAGCATATTTTTGTTGGCGATGATCTTGCACATACCCCAAAATAAAATAATAACAAGCTATAAGAAATAAACTTTGTAAAACTCATAGATGAAAGAATATTATAGTTATTTATTTTGATTAAATGACTAAAAACTATGAATCATTAGACTCTAAATAGAAAATAACATCTTTAATTAAAATGCTCAATATTAACATATTGATAAAAATGACACTACAATAGCTTATGAATTATTTATTACCGATACTCACACTAAATTTATTATTAATTATTTTTTATATCCTATAAGTTTTCTAAAAATAATTTATGTGATAATCTTACTTAATCTTGCTAAATCACTTTTCCAAATTGTAACTCTAAGAACAAATCAATAGAATGTGCCAAATTGACATGAATGTTCAATCTTTTTATGTTTGAATTGAATTACAAGGAACAATGAAGTGAAAGATACGGTATGAACTTCCTTGTAGTAAACATGAAAGAACAGGTAATTTTTGAAATCAAACTTTCATGTAGAAGATCATTCAATGTTAGACCAAATCATCATTCCTTAACAATTTTTTGGACTTACAATACAAATCTATTTAGTTTATGATAAAATATTGTACACCCACTTACAAATTAGCATCTAAATCATGTACTAACTATAGAGAGAAACCTATAAAATTAAGAAAATATTGAGTCCACATTTCCTACATGCCTTTGTATCAATGCTGATTTCAATAGAGAAATTAGAGTGCACCTTAGAATCATGCAAATGTTCATAACTACCCTAGTGAAATTGATAAAAGTAAATTCTCATTATGAGAAGGAAAACACATTAAATATTTTTATACTTTGTGAGTGTCAGTTTTAAACAACAGACATAATGCATCACAATTCCTAACTAAAAGATATTAAAAATATGTTGTTAAAAAAAATGATATGAAGAGGAATGAAAATAACAGAAATGTTATTTCAAAATTAAATATAAATATAGTTAATATACAATTAATATATTTGAGAAATATAATTCTATGTAAATCAATGGAAATTAAAGGTTGGCTTTTACAATTAGAAATACAAGTAAGGATAGAAGCATAAATACACTCTAAATGGAGAAACTTTTTAATTTTTAAACTACTATTATCCTTAACAACTTCAAATGGGAAATTTTTTTATTAATTTTTAAAGTGTTATTTATCTTAAACAATAATAGATATGTCTAAAATAAGAGTTTTCAATTTTTTAAAAATTCCTAATCATAACATGAAAAAAAGGCCTATTTAGATGATGATTTAGCAAGCTATAAAAAAGCACCAATATAATTGTTGACATTTCCCCTAAACTATGATCTAGGTGGTCAATCTTCAATGGTTGTTTGTAAAATATTTTTCATGGCCAATTCTCATTAGGTGACTGAGTGGTATTTTTTTTGTAATGCAACAGAATACTAGAATACATAGGTCAATGCTAAAAATGTAACTTTTAGGGAAAATATACCTAGCCTACATAAAGGCCAATCTTGGCCTCTCTTTTTTTGGAGCATTGGGCACATAGGAAAACGTAGAAACAACAAAAGATTGTATGAATTGTTTGGAAAATGCTTAAAACAACTACATAAGTGTAGATCTATCATCAAATTTTTACCTCGACATGCTATTGTTTATTGAGACCTCCATTCATTATTTTAGGTGAAGAAAAATCTATGAGAAACTTTGATGAGTATTGATATTATTTTTTAAACTTCAATCTTTCATTCATTATTCTAGGCAAAGACAACCTTGTAAGAAATTTGGGTGACCATTTCATATGCTGTGTCTATTCTTCCATATTTTGCATACATTTTATTCACTGACAACCTTTATTATGGTTGTGTACCAAGTTCCAACTTTAATATTTCCAAACATTCCAAAAACTAGTAGATCTGAAAATGATTTTGAAGAAAAATCATTCTTCCAATTTTTCAAATGAGTTTCATTTTTTTTGTGATGAATGTGACCATTGAATGACACAAGCCTCAAAAATTGTGGGCAAAAAAAATTAATTTACCATGTAGAACAATTAGATTCTATTGGCAAACTCTTAAAATAAAAATGATAACGTATCATTATTGGTGATTCATGTGAGCATGGGACCAAGTTTTCATAAAGTGTGGGTGACATCGCAACCCCAAAAGTGCAAAACCATTCACCAAATTTAGGGTCCCCGATGAGTGAGATTAGCCATTTGGCAAATATTCACCACTAAAGTAAACCCTAGTAGGGGATTAAGATTGTTTGATCATGTTCCTTTTTTGTGCCATTAGAGAGAAGATTCATAGGAAATAGAAAGATTAATGAGAGGGGTCAAAGATTCTAGGTTTGTCTGCTTCTAAACACCCAAGTCAACCAATTTTTCTTCGATCACCTTTTTTGCTTAGACCATCTACAAATATATGCATTTAAATCCCCAATGGTTACCTCTTTTCTCATTCAATTATAAGACTACAAAGTGAAAGTTGCAACATCTGTGTGTTTTTCTCTATATCTTTCACATATCCATTGATACTTTATCCAAGTCCTAGTCTAGCAACATGGCTAGATGATGAAAATATATTCTCCACCTATGAGCGCTTAGTAGGAAATAGATACACCACTACTAGATATTGTTCATTTCTAGTGTGACATGGTTGTTGTTAGAGGTTTTTAGTCAAATGTTGTAGTTGTAATTGCCCTAGTAAACATGTATTCAAACTATGGAAGCACAAACATGAACTTGTTGAATCTATCTCTATTTTAATAAAAAAATGAATTTGAAATTGTAACTAATTTCAAATAGTTTTTTACTACCTATCCTCTACCTAACCCATTAAAATTCCTGCAAAAACTATAAATTCTACCAAAACAATTAAAGGTCCCTATGTCATTTACTGTTAATAATACTAATTATGTCACTTACTATTAATAATACTAATTATGTCATTTGTTCCTAAGAATGTAAAGCAACTCGTACTTTTCTTCCTATACATGAGATGGGAGAGAAAGCCTTTTCTTTCACATACTTTAGTCTAGAGAAAAAATTATTTGAAGCTACCAGGTGTTGCATGTAAGTAAGGTACTACACAATAGAATTTAGAAACTAGTTATTAATAAGGTTTGCAAGTCCAACACTTTCGAACAATTTTCTTAATACAAGAAAAAAAAATTCTTTGGAATTATTTTTTTTACAAATGAAACAATTTATATGTACGTCTATCAATACAATTATAATAAATCAAATATTTAAATGAATAAGATTTAAAAGAGAAAATTGTAGGAAAACCAAAACTACTTACAGATAACCATGGGAATTATCTAACAATTAGAGAAAAAATAAAACTTGAATTTCAAGATAGAGATATGGTGGTGAAAATGACTTTTAGTAGAGATAAGAGATAAAAAAATTCCTACATGGAGATGTGGCAATATGTTTGAGCTTGGAAGATGATTCACATAGCTATCTTTTAAATGTCCATAAAAGCATATTTAATGCGAAAAGGAGCCAGTTGAAATTTTTATTTTAAATTTCTGTTCAATTTATTTATCACCTTACGTTTATGGGAGGATTCAATCCAAGTGCAAATAAATAACTTTATTCTAATTTTGAAAATATATAAAAAGAAGAAACTATATATAACACATTAAAAATACATTAATTTTAAATTTTGATTAGTTAAAATAATTGAACTTTATGCACCAAATGATTGCATAAGTATTCCTACCATAGGTACAAACTAATAATACAAGTTGAGAGGGTCAATGCTATTGTTATTATCTATTTATTATTTCTATACAAAAATACTTAGCCATGAAATTAAATTATTTGACTATTGTAATTGAGGTTAAGTTGTAATTGTTCAAACAATTGATTAATTGTGTATTTTCTTTGATGTTACACAAAATGTCATATCATTCCCATTCAGTGTATACCGAGCTTAATCATACATTGAAGATAGTTTTTTTTGTCTACCAAGTGATCAAGAATTTTCCTAGTTCAGAAGGTACTATCTACTGAGTTCACTTAGGTGCCAAAGGAAAGTCCGCAAAGGATGAGTGTTAACCAAGCTCACTCGATTAATGAAGGAAATTTTGGATGGAACTAGTGCTAACTGAACTCTCTCAATTACTAAAGGAAATTTGCAAGTATGCATTGTTAACCAAATTCAATTGGTTAACATAGGAAAATCATTTCGAAGTTAATGTTTACCGAGTAGGGTTGGCTAATGAAGGATTTTCTCATTTTTGTAGATTGAGTTCAATTAATTTAGTTGTTGGTTCTAGCCAACTAAGAAGATGAATATTAGTTATTTTAAGATGCATTTGAGGCAACTTGACAATATGAAAGATATAAATAAAAGACCAAGTTGAGGGTTGGAAAGTGTGATGTGTATGAATGCATGGAAAAATTTTAAGATCTAATGATGAAAAGAGAAAGTGAATTAGAAGGATAACCAGAATATCCTTGAGAGGCCAAAAAGATATATTCAATCAAGGTACGTCAAGTATACAAGGTAGAATTCAGATCTATAATCATGAATTCAGCTGCATCCAAATCAAGTCATGTCATTGTTACAATCTAACCATTATAGAAATCATCTAAATCTCTTAACAAAGTTGACATAACAACTATTTGTAAATCCTCTAACAAGGTGGCAGTTCTATTAAATTATCTAAAGACCTCTAACAAGGCCACTCCTAATAAGGTGATTAAATCCTCTAATAGGGTCACACCTAATAGTGTGTTTTGTAACCTTTAATAGGGTTGGCTCCTTTCAGGGCTCACTTCAAAAGAGTGAAAATTAGTAACTAGTTGCAATTGGTGGTTTTTTCCAAATTTGGTTTCCATGATAAATCTTGGTGTCAAATGTGTTCATGCTATTTCTCTTATATGTTTACAATTAATTTAAAGTAATAATTAATCATAGATAACATCTTAAGATTTTTATATTAAGTGTTTAACAAGCAATTACAGTATTTGCCAAGTTACAAAAATTTTATTTGTTTGTCAAGCATGAGCAATGTTTAGCTTTTAGAGATTATTTTGTACTGACATTTAAGGGATCTAAGATTTATTTTTGTACTAACTAATTCACCTCTCCCCTCTTTGTTACTTCTTTTATATTTTCAACAATTGGTATTAGAGGTTTTGGTGCTTGTAGAGAAGGTTTCAAGGACCTAAGTTAAAGATCAAGATGTCCTACAAAAGAAAGATTCCCAAGTTGAATACAGACAACTTTGCATCATGGGAGGATCTTGTGAGGTTGCATCTAACAACCATCAATGATTTAGGTTGTAAGTATCTTGATTTCAAATTAAAAAACTCTTACTAGAACATTATTAGTTAAAGACATAGAAAAATCATAATGTCATGATGATTGATATTGCATATGCTCTTAGTTATGCTAAATTTGATGAAGTAAAAGACTGAAAAATAGCACATGCAATGTGGACCAAACTGAAAGACATCTATGGAGGAGATGATAATGTTAGAAAAGCCAAAAAAGAAAGTCTCAAAAGTCAACTTTGTGAGATGAAAATGAGAGAAGATGAGAAAATTGGAAAATATGTGGAAAGAATCAAAGCAAGTGCAAGCACAATCAAAGCATTTGGATGAGACATTGATGAAAAAATAGTTGTAAGAAGGGTACTCATAAATATTCTTCCTATTTATGCAATTAGAGTGTCAACTATTCAAGAAATGAGATGTGATCCAAATAGTAAAATAACTCTAGATGCTCTAATTGGAATTTTGACAACTTTTGTGTTGGATAACTATTCTAACTATGTTCCTAGTTCCAAAAATATTGAGTTTGCATTTGAATTCAAACTCTCACTCAAGGAAAAGAGCAAGAAATCAAACACCAATGATTCAAAAACTTAAGGAGAAGCTAAAGAGTTTTTTGATAGTGATCTTGAAATTTTTGAAGCCCTACTTGCAAAGAAATATTCTAAAGGCAGAGGAAAGTACAAAAGAAAGATTCATCTAAAAAAAATTCTTGTGAAGAAGTTGGTCATATTACTACTAAGTGACCAAATAGAGAAAACAAGGATGAAAAGTAAAGGAAAAAGTACAAAGGCAAGAAGGAATTCAAGTACTACAAGGACAAAGGTAAGAAATCTTGTTTTGTGGCTAAAGATTTTGATAATAGTGAAGATGAATATGATGATGAAGGAGATATGGTGGCACTTATCTCCCATGTTAGAAAAAGTGATACATAGATTATTGACAATGGCTGATCATATGAGTGGAAACAAAACAAAGTTTGAACATATGAAATATTATGATGGTGGTAGTGTGAGATTTGGAAATAATGAACCTTGTTGCATAAAAGAAAGAGGATGGATTTTTGTGACCAAGGAACTCATCTATGATAATGCTTATTGGGTTGAATGACTAAAGAGTAATCTACTGAGTGTGGCACAATTGAATAACATTGGATTCAATGTAAAATTTATGAATGGGAAGACCAAATTGCTAGATGGAAAAGGAAATCTAGTTGGATCTAGGAAACAAATAGAAGGTAATCTATTTTATCTTGATCTTAGTGAAAGTTCATGTTTAATTCCTCAAGTAGTTGAAAGTTGGTTATGGAACAACAGATTATGTCATGTAAACTTTAATAGTCTACTTAAGATAAGAAAACTTAAAAGAGTAAGATGTATTCCTAGCTTGAGAAAACTTGATATGGGTCTATGCAAGAATTGTCAAATTGGTAAGATGGGAAAGACTAGTTTGAAAAGAAAAAACTATCATTCTAAAGAAGTCTTAGAGCTTGTCCATACAGACTTATGTGGACCTATTAGAATAGAGAGTTATAGTGGAGAAAAGTTTATTTTATTTTATTTGTTGATGATTACTCTAGAATGATGACTATAATGTATCTAAAAGAAAAAAAGAAGCTTTTCAAAATTCAAGTGGTGTTTGGCAGGAGTAGAAAAAGAAACTAGAAAGAAGTTAAAATGTTTGAGATTAGACAAAGGTGGTGAATTTATCTCTAATGAATTCAATGAATTCTACATTGAAAAAGGAATTAAAAGACAAGTATCAACTCGTAGTACACCAAAGCAGAATAGTATAACTGAAAGAAGAAATATATCCATCATGGATTATGTAAGAACATTGATGATAGAAAATAATATTGCAATGAAATATTGGAAGGAACCTATCAACACTATAGTTCATACCATAAATAGAGTATAGCTAAAGAAATAATCAAATCAAACTTGTTATGAACTATGGTATGACTACAAACCTAATGTAAGTTACTTGAAAATATTTGGTAGCAAATGTTATATCCTGAAAGAATCTAGAAAAGGAAAATTTGATGTCAAAGGTGATGAAGGAATATTCTTAGGATACTCCTATAGAAGTAAAGCATACAAATATTTGAACTTGTCTACTTAGAAGATCATAGAAAGTAGACATGTAAGAATTGATGAGTTTGCAGAAAAGAGTGAAGAAGAAAGTAGCAAAGTGTTGGAATAATGATACATTTGTCATTAGTTACAACACTTATTTGATTCTGAATTCTTACTGAGTTCATCACTCAGTTTATAGTTCATACCGAGTATTCGTTGGTTACCAAGTATGTTCAGCAGTGTTTACCGAGTCAGGAAGGTAAACAAAGGTTTTAGTGTTTACCAAGTCAGAAAGGTAAACGAAGGTTTTGGTGTTTACCGAGTCAAGAAGGTAAATGAAGGATTTAGTGTTTACCATGTCAAGAACATAAATGAAGGATTTAGTATTTACCGAGTCAAAAAGGTAAATGAAGGTTTCAGTGATTACCAAGACAGAAAGGTAAAAGAAGTATTCAGTGCTTACCAAGTGAATCGAAGGAGTTAGTTTCTACCGAGTGACACGATGTTTACCGAGTCACCAATGGTTACCAAGTTCCAAGCTACTCAGAGTGATTAGTATGGACCAAGCCCCTACCTCTACCGAGTGCATGACGATGCCGTGTAATGTAGTGGATGCCGAGTGTCAGAAGGTCACCGAGTGAGTTTGAGGAACCTGAGTTTTCTACTATCTGGCCAACTCAGTAATGTTTTGTCCACTTGTGTTTGGCTGACCTTGTTGCTATAAATATTGGAATGGTATATATGTAATGTATTGTGCCATTTGCAAATATAAATTTTTTTAAAAAAATGATGAAGAGAAGTAACAGTGAAGTAAGAGCGAATTGAAAAAGAATCAGCAGCGGAGTATTCAACAAAGTTATCAAGGAGCAACAAAGATATATCCATCACATCAAGTGATCAATACATAAGATCTAATCAGTAAACTAGTTGCAAGCAGATCCACTGCTTCATCCTAACAGGTAAATCAATTTTGTAAATCCTTTAATAGGGTAGACTTAACAGTCTTTTGTAAATCTCCTAATAGAGTGCATACTTCATTGTATGTTTCTAAATCCTCTAACAAGGTGGATCTAGTAGTCCTACTTGCTCCTAACAAGGCAGATCACCAGAAGTGATCACTGTAAGCCTTAACTGGCCAACTTTATACTACAGTATTGAAGTTTCGTGGGCATCATCCCCACCCCAGTTTTACTTTCAATTTGAAAGGTTTCTGGGTCACCAAATTAGTGTGTTAATCTTTTCATGCATACAGTAAAGTAGATGAATGAATGGTGAAATTTTTATTATGCTGAATTGGTTTAAATTTTAAAGCTTACTGATTCACCCCTCCCCTCTCAGTAAACTTGTTAGTCCTGAATATTTCCAACACAAAGAGCCTAAGGATTATAGAATATTTGTCTATTATGAACCTGATACCTTGCCAAATCTATCTAAACAAAAGGAGGCTTCACCTCTTGAGTCCCCAAAATCTCTAATAGACATCAAGTTGTAGATGGTCCAACCTAAGGCATAGTTTGAAGGACTCAGGTCACAATAGGAGGCTACTAAGCTAGAGTAGATTGATTCTAATGGACCCTAGTCATAGACAATAGGATCTGATCTTGATACTGAAGTTCATAATGAAATTAGTGAAACTCATTCCAAATCCAAATAACCTATGTTGGTAAGATATGTCAAAAGGCATCATGCACCTAATCAGATCACTAGAGAAATATCAAATGGAACAATGAAAAGAAGAAAATTGAAAGGTATATGTTTACTTACTGAATTTGAACCTAGAAATGTTAAAGATGCTTTGGATAATGAAATTTTTATTGAAGCAATGAATGAATAAATAGAACAGATAGAGAAGAAAAAAACTTAGACCGTTACTCCTAGACCCAAGGATAAAAATGTAAACACAAAGTGAGTGTTTAGAAACAAGCTGAATAAAGATGGAAAAGTATTCAGAAACAAAGGAAGGTTGATATGTAAAGGATATTCTCAAGAAGAAGTTATTGATTATGGTGAAACTTTCATGTTGCAAGATTAGAAGGTGTTAGAACTTTACTAGCTTATGCATCTCATAGAGGATTTAAAATTTATCAAACAGATGTAAAATCTGCATTCTTGAATGGAGTTCCACATGAGGAATTTTACATTGAACAACCTAAAGGTTTTGTAGATCCTAGAAAAAAGGACATGGTTTGCAAATTATACAAGGCATTATGTGGTCTCAAGAAAGCTCCCAAAGCATGGTATGAAAGACTTCACAACTACTTGATATAGATTCATTTTCAAAGAATAAATGATACAACTAGCATGTATATCAAATAAGGACTAGATAAGAAGATAGTGTTGGCATAAATATTTGTTGACAACACTTTATTCTTAGGAAATGATGAATTCTGTAAAGAATTTTCATAAGAAATGAGTAAAGAATTTGAGATGTCTATGTTTGGTGAAAATTCTTTGTTGGATTGTAGATTCAACAGAAGAAAGTTGGTATCTACATTACTCAATCTAAATATATCGCTGAGACACTAAAGAAATTTGGAATGGAAGACTCAATACCAATTGGAACCCCTATGTCTACTAGACATAAGATTTCCAAAAATGATGATTCTAAAGAGGTAGTTCAGACCACATATAGATCAATGATTGGAAAATTCCAGTATGTAGAGCATACAAAGCTTAATATTGCATTAGCAGTCAATATGGTGGCAAGATTCTCAGCAAAATGCAAAGAAAATCACATGATGGTAGTAAAAATAATGATGAGATATCTAAAAGGTACTGAAGAATATGGTTTATGGTACTAAATAGGAAGCAATTTGGACCTAAAAGTATTTACAGATGCTGATTGGGTAGGATGTATTGATGATAGAAAAATTACTAGTGGTAGAGCATTCTTTCTTGGTAAAAGACTAGTATCTTGGACAAACAAGAAACAAAATTGTATCTCTCAGTTCACAGTAGAGGCAAAATATGTGGCAGTAGTAGTTAATTGTTGATGAACCTAGAATACTAGGTACCACTTTTGGGGGATGTAGGAAATCGCAAAATGATGAAAAATTCACATATTGAATTTTATGTATGTTCACCCGAATGTGATAAATATGTTCACACAAACATATAATTATTTTATGTTCACACGAACATATTGAGTTTAAATAAGGTATGTTTATGTGAACATACCTTGTTAATATGTTTGTGAGAACATATTTGTAATAGTGATTTTGTGATTAAAATTTCACTTTTCCATTTGAGATCTTGATAAATTTGCCATTTTTGTATGTTCATGCGAACATAAATTATTTTACATTTTCATGCGAACATGTTAAATTAAATTTCTGACTGCCAAATTATTTTTCCCATATGTTCATGCAAACATGTGTTCGCATGAACATATTTGACATGTTCGACTGAACATAGTATTCGTGCGAACATCTCAAATTACAAATTTTTGGTGTTGTTTTCATAAGAAAAAATGAAATTGGCTCTTTTGACCCCTAAAATTGAGACAAAATGATCTCCTACTATAAAATAAAAAATACCAATTTGTGCTACTTGGAGCAAGCTTTCCAACGACTATAATTGTAATACATATTATATTCATTAACACTTTCAAATATGAGTTTAACTCATTATAGGTTCATTATCGATTGAGAATCAACCGAATTTGACACCTCAAGAAAATTAGTAAATTAGGTTAAATTTTTTTTGAAAAATATGTAGGAACAAGCTTATTGAGATACCTTTCTATTCAAAAAAAAAAAGAAAAGGTTTCTGATAAATTGACTTGAAATTATCTGTGTCAAATGAAACGTATGTCTGAATTACGATTTGTGTCACTTCAAAACTTCATAAACTATACAATATTGAACCAAAATGAATCAAACCAAATTCATCCTTTGGATATTGATGTTACAAATGTAACACCAAAAGAATTACATCATTATCACATCTAGAAAAAAAATTATGCGTGTCAAACAGACCGTCACTCTTTAAAAATATTAAATTTTAGTATGTACCACTTTTCGAAGGAGATGAAAATTTTGACCTAAATAATTTTTTTTTTTTCAGATAAAAAAATATGGTTACAAAGTACAAATAGAGTACTCAAAATCATTAGTTTATGTCATCTTAAAATTATTTATAGTTTTTGAGATATAGTCAATTGAATGTGATGTTTGTTGCAAACATATTGATTTCAGTGTCAAAATTAGTCAAAAAGTGGAACCCATTATTGTGGAATCACCCTTGTTCTAATATTGTTTGGTTCAAACAACTATTGACAAGTATTAAGATAGAAATCAAGGATCTAGTAGTCATATAATGTGATAACACTAGGGAAATCAATATATCAAAGAATCTAGTTATGCATACCAAAACAAAGCAGCTTTCTATAAAATATCATTTCTTGAGAGAATTGGTACAAGATAAAAAAGTTAGGTTGGAATATGTAAATACAAAAGAACAAATTATAGATATATTCACCAAGTTATTACCTTAGGATGCATTTTTGTATGTAAGAGGTAAGTTAGGGGTCATTCCCCTATCTAAAGCTCACTAGATGAAGCTTAGTGATGCATCAACTAGAGCATGTTGAAGACCAATTAGTTGATGTAGAATTGGAAAGGGCATATTGTAAATGAATCTATACTTGAGGTACATTGATATTCACTGAATATTATCTTTAGCATAAGATGTCAAAGAGAGAGAAGTTTGTTTTCATATCTAACATAATTTTCTTTTGTGTGGAGAAGTTTGTTGTCATATCTCATAGGAAGAGATGTCAAAAAGGGAGAATAAACTTGGTAGAAGTTCTAGCAAATATAAGATCTTTGATTGAGGAAGAAATTGAAGGTAGGAAGAGTTCACACTGATAGAGTGAGTTCTCATGGATCAGAATCAGAATGAAACTAAGGATATGTTCCTTACTTTATTCTTGCTCTAAAATTTCATTGTACTATGACATGTTGAGTTCCTATTAATGCTAAAGAGGGAGATTGTTGGAATAATTGATTAATTATGTATTGTATTTGATGTTAAAAAAAATGTCATATCATTACTAGTCAGTTTATGCTAAGCTCACTTGGACATTGAAGGTAGTTTTTTGTGTCTACCAAATGATTCAGAGTTTTCCTAGTTCAGAAGGTAGAGTCTATCAAGTTCACTCAAGCACCAAAGTAGCTCATTTATTTAAAGAAGGAAATGTTTGAGTACTAGCTGAGATCACTTGGTTACCAAAGGAACTTAGGAAGTATGTGGTGTTAACTGAGTTCACTTGGTTAACTTAGGAAAATCATTTCTAAGTTAGTGTCTATCGAGTAGGGTTGGCTAAAAAAGGATTTTCTTGTTTTGGCATTTTGAGTTCAGTTCATTTATCTATTGGTTCTAGCCAACCAAGAAGATGAATATTAATGATTATAAGTTGTATTTAAGCCAAATTGACAATATGAAACATATAAATAAAAGGTCAAGTTGAGGGTTAGAAAGTGTGATGTATGTGAATGCATGGAAGATTTTGAAGATCTAATGATGCAAAGAGAAAGTGCATTAGAAGGATAAGTAAAATATCCTTAAGAAGCTAAAAAGATATATTCAATCAAATAGGATCAATTATACAAGCCAAAATTAAGATTTGTAATCAACAATTCAGCTGCATCCAAATTAGGTCAGGTCATTGCTACTCTCTAACCTTTGTAGCAATGATCTAAATCTCTTAATGGAGTTAGCTTAATAGTTATTTGTAAATCCTCTAACAAGGTGGCAATTCTATTAAATTTTCTAAAGACCTCTAACAATGCCACTCCTAATAGGTTGATTAAATCCTCTAATAGGTTCACACCTAATAGTGTATTTTTTAACCTTTGATAGGGTTGGCTTCTAATAGGGATCACTATAGAAGAGTGAAAATCAATAACTAGTTGCAATTAGTGGTTTTTCCCAAATCAATTTTCCATGTTAAATCTTGGTGTCAAATGTGTTCATGCTATTTCTCTTATATATATGTAGCTAAGTTAAAGTAATAAGTAATCACATATAACATCTTGAGATTTTCATATTAAATGTTCGCTGACCAATTAGAATATTTACTGAGTTACATCATTTTTGTGTGTTTGTTGAGCATCAATAATGTTAAGCTTTTAGATATTATTTTGTATTGACATCTAAGGGATCTGGGATTTATTTTTGTACTAACTGATTCAACCCTTCCTTCTCAGTTACTTCTCTTATTTTTCCAACAATAACATCTTATGGCTATGACATTTGTCTATCAGGAGGCACTCTCTATGTTATGATATTAGGATTTGAAACATGATTTTTTTTTAATTTGTGAAAATACTTACAAAATATGTGACTAACTATGTGAAACTTCTAAGAAGTGCAAGCTAGATACTTCAATTTTAAACTGCCATTTTCTTTTTTTCCCAGTGTAACTTGGTCAAGTGAAAATTATCATTTTTGTTTTCTAATTCTTTTGTGGGGTTTGGTGTGAGGTTAAATGGGAGTATATTATATGAAGAGAACAATTTTTATATTAATTTCATTTATTAAGTTCAATTTGACATTCTAAAGGGGGTTTTATATTTGACTTCAAGAGGAAAATGGAAGAATAATATTTTTCTTTTCTAAATTTGAATTGTGTGTTGTAATGTGGAGCCAAATTAGACTTAGAGGTTTATTCAGAGTAGTTCCCCCCTATATTATTTCTATGGGGGTTTGTGGATAGTGCCTCCGAGATAGGGTGAAGGGGCGACATCACTGGTAATGTCTTAGGGTAGCAGCTTAGCTGCGCTCCATATTGTAGTA
Organism: Cupressus sempervirens; assembly: GCA_028749045.1. Taxonomy (NCBI): domain Eukaryota; kingdom Viridiplantae; phylum Streptophyta; class Pinopsida; order Cupressales; family Cupressaceae; genus Cupressus; species Cupressus sempervirens. The sequence continues at coordinate 68,923,781 of CM053784.1, forward strand.
TAGGTTGGGCTAGAGGGGAAATAGCCCCAAAGGAGTTTTTGGGGATAGTGCCCTTGAAGCTAAAAATGACTCATTATTGTAAAAGGCATTGGCTATTATTTTTCTATCGGATGACTTATTCTATCCCTAACTTTGTAAGTGAAAAAAGCTTGTATAAAATGGCTTAGGGTTAGCAATTTCATAATGTATGATGAGATTGTAGCTTCTTGCAGTGGTATTGAGATATAAGGGATTGTGGATTGTAATCACTAGATAATAATAATATTCTGACTTTCTATTGGTGGACATAGACCAAGGATTAGGTGAACCACATTAAATCCTTGTGTCTTGTTTTCTCTTCTATGTGATTTATTATATTTTGATATTGATTGTATTTGCATGTAACTATTATTTATGTCTGAGGTTAATCCTAACCTTCTAATTTGGTGTGAGGGTTATATGTTAAATGTCAATAAGAATAGAGTATATGAAAAGAATTATTTTTCAAAATAATTTTTCTCTTGTTTTTTTGGTGAAGAAGCCTAGTTTAAATGTACTCAAATATTTTTTTTAAAGTTTATTTTTATAGTAAGTATTAGAATTGTTCTCAATATATTATATAAATTTAAGTATTTCTCTACTAAAATAGTTTGCCATGTAATAAAGATATTGGACTTTTGTAAATCAAGTCAACTTGTGACATCTTCTGGCTATAAAATTTTCCTATTAGCATGCCTTCTACATATTATGATATTGTAATTTTAATATAAATATTTGAAATTTCAGATTTCATCTCAAAATTATGAAGTTCCACACACACTATATGACTAAAGTATACAAATCTGCTAAGAAGTGCAAAATATCTACTTCAATCTAAAGCTATCTTCTTAGTTTTTAGTGCAACTTCTTGAAGTCAAGATGTTAACCAAATATTATCAAATTTTATTTGTTAATTATGTTGTGTGATTTGGAACAAGGGTAAATGGGAATATATAATATATGAAGAGACTATTTTTTAATATGGATTTTATTTATTAATATTTGACTTAAATAGTACAACTGGCAATTTTTTTACTATCCAATTTTGAGGTGTGATTTGGTTTGAGGGTTATATGTTTAATATCAATGAGAGTGTAGTATATAAAGAGAATATTGTTTTGATTAAAAAATTTAGTGTAATTTGGTGAAGAATTTCGAAGATAATAAACCACATAAACATTTGATGTTTTCTTCATCCACAGGGATGATCAATATATACAAAGGATTAATAGTTATGACAATTAGTTACAATGTAACCATATAGTAACTATCTTATAACTTTATAATGTGCCGGCCACTTAGAAAATATAATATCTATAGAATTTTGGTTCCATCCTTATCCTTCTTCAATATCCATCATCAAATCTTCCTTGAACTTTCTCAATCATTGATCTTGTTAAAAAATTTGACTCATGCCTTTTGCCATCTCGAACATTCCATTTTTCTTCAAAATTCAACCTCAAATTCCATCGCTACACTTTTTGTCTTTGAGATGTTACTCAATACACATAACATTTCACCCAGGTAACATAACACTCAGTCAATACTAGAATTTCTCTAGCAATACTAAACTTCCAACTTAACTTCCCCAACTTCTAGGTGAACATTGTAGTCATTAGAAAATACTATCTTCCTTCTTTAACCTTGTCACTTGGTTTAACTTGTGTAACTCAATACATAACAATATTACATAATTTCAAAACAATAAAACCAACATTACATTATAACTATCCAACTCATTCAAGTTTCCCATTGAATACCATACTTATTAACTCCATCTTCAACATACTTTCTTCAAATCCTCTTCATCAATCAAATTATATGGCACTCTATTGATTTAGCATAATGTCTATCCAACTAATACTTAACCTCAATGACAACAAAAAAACCAATATAAATCTCTTGCATATATTCATAACATTACTAATTATATTATCAATTGGGGCTAACAATATAGTGGACACACACTTATGGTTCTTTAACTAAAATTGATGATATTAATATTATATAAAAACTCATTTGTTTCCTAAACACTACCAATTTAAATAATTGACATCATGGAGGAGTTGATGGTTTAGGAGGAGGATGGTGACCCAAATGGCTTACTAGTTTGGACCCCTATTTTGTTGTGGTAGTATGGTTGTGTAGGCTTGTGACTTGCCTCTCTATTCTAGAGGCATAGTTTGGTTTATTACGATTGTATAGGGGATCCTAGTTTCTTTCATTTGGGGGCATTTTATGTCTTCCCCTTCACTTTATGTATGCCCTTTTTGGGTGAAGTCCATACCCTTATTCAAGATATTTTGACTAGTTTTGGGGATGCTTCTATAGGCATTTGCAAATAGCTATATTCTTTTTTTGTTTTGTGGTTCTCTACTACCCTATCTCTTTCTTGGTTTATGGATTTTCCTCCTTACTATGAGTCCTCTATTTGTGGGAGACTTGGTTTCATTTTTGGATGTTGGATTTATAGATTTCCTCTCTCTTTTGTGAAGGTTTGGCCTTTCTCAAGGATTTTGTTTAACTAATGGGTGCCTTTGGAGATTTCAACTAAAGACTGTGGGGAACTTGTGTAATGATTTCCTTGTGGTAGGGCTTTCTCTATCTTGCTGGATCTTTTACTTGTCCTCTACTCATATATTTTTTTCCATGCATTCTGTGCTATATTTGGTGGGTTTGAAGAGGCTTTGATCTACTCCCTTATATGTGGTTCTATTGTTCAAAGGTTGATTTTTGATGAAGGGCTAGTTTCCCCCTTCAATTCCTTTTTCTCTTTGAAGGTTTTCCCTAGCTAATTTTCCTAATATGAGGCACTTATAAAGGGAGATTTCTTCTCTCTTGAAGTGAGATCTCAATCAGTTTTGGGAGGCCTTATGTTGGCCCATCATAGAATGTCATAGCAATTTACTTGCATTTCATATACTTTATATTTGAAGACCTTGTTACATGTTGGACTATTTTGGATTGTTACTCAGACTATTTGGTACTATAGGACACTTTATTTTTTCATAATTATTTATGATGTTAGAACTAATTTATGATGCTTGATGATTAATTACATTCATGTGCTTGGTTAGTTTTATTAATGAGTAGGAAATTATGTTTAAATATAAACATTAGATAGAATAGATATATTTGGAAATCATGAAATGTTGCAAAAGGGTCATATCATATTCTATTTGATAATGGTAGTATTATACATGCACAATGGTTTAGAAATGGAAAAATGTTACTGGAAATTCAATTGAAAAATTCCTTCTATTTTGATTCAATTATGAATATAGAATTGATTGAAGATTTATATATGCATATGATTTATTTATCTTGCACTACTAATATCTAGTTTGAGTGTGTAGGAAATAACCATGGTAAAATGGAGAACCAAGACTATACCTTTGTATTAATTAAGAATGCCAAGGTTAGATCTAATGAAGAGATGTTAACCTCAATGTTAAGTATTTTACTTTGTGAATGTAATGTGAATGGGTGTTTTAGATTAGATTCTTTTTTATGAAAACTGATTGCCACTTGTAATGTCAAATGCATATTTTATAGTGTCACTTGACACTTGTGTTGTTATGTGTTTAAATGGAAAGTCAGTTTGAGATATTTGCAAAAGACACCTAACCTTATTCCTAACCAATTAGAAATGTTTAAGTTTTTATTCCCTTGCATAAAAATATCTTATGAAGGCTTTAATTAATTAAATTCTAGATTTCAAGTTTAGGGTGAATTTAGAGAGTTTTATTTGAGTCTAAGGGTGTTCTTTTAGTGAAATGAAGTTACATACATGTTAGTAGTATATATTAGGGCTTTAATTTTAACTTTACTCAAGTTAAAATCTCTTTTCTAACACTTTTAAAATATCAATTTTGAAGTATTGTGAAAATCAAAGAAGACTTACCCAAATTCACACCTTATCTTCAATAAGTTAATAATTCCAACCAAATAAGGAAACTTAGGTTGCATTAAAGTGTTTGTTCTCTTTCATGATGGAGAAAAATTAGGAGTTTTTTTCTTTTAGAGAGGAATTGGAAAATAGAGTTGGGATTCATCTGCTCTCTAGTTTTAGAGATTTTTGGTTTTGGAGATTGGATTAAGAAAGGATAGAGAGCTCTTCTCAAATTGGTTCATTTACCATAGCTTGGAGAAAGGTTGGACTTTTTTCCATGTTTTGGAAACTGTCTTTTATTTTTTTTTGAAATAAATGATGTGTAAATTTTTCTGTAGATGCATATGTGTGTTGTTCATTGTTCCTATTGTATTATTGGGTGTGGATGGATTTCTATTGCCTTATTTTGATTTTGTTTTTCAGAGTATGATATTATGGGTGTGGAAGGACATCACTCACCCTTGGGAGTGAAGAAGTGGCCTTCGAGTGAAGTGGTTAGTTGGGCCTATCCCTTGAGTGTAGAGTCTTTTCCCTAGAAGGAAGAGGGATAAGCATGTAATATGGGATGCATGTGCTAGTACATTGTTATGCACTTTGGGGGTGATAAGGGGATAAATTTTGTGAGAGTTGGTATTTTTTTTATATGCCTTCTGAAGGCTAATTTCATTTTCAAGGTTGTTTTGTACAGGTTTGCTAAATAAATATGTGCTGAAGAAAAGCTTGGAAGATTTTCATTTTATGTTGGAGATTTGAAGATGATTTATTATGAACATTTGTAAAAGTTATGTATTGTTAAAGATCATAAGTAGATCTTCATGTAATTTTGAATTTTTGTAAGGATCGAATTATGATTGCAATTTTTGAAAGGACTTTTTAGTACTTCGAATATATTTTAGTTTAAATTTTTCTTCAAAATTAGTAAAAGTATTTAAAAAATTGTAGCAAAATAATCTATTAATAATTTTATATGATTTCTTAAATTTTTTTTGATAGTTAAAATTAAATATTATATGTGTGTGTCTCTTGTTTCAAATTTTTGGGCATGACAAGTTTCTTTGTGGAGATTGGGTTTCCTCTCCATTTTTCTCTTATTTTTGGTTTTTGTTTGAGGTGGGAGAACCTTTTAAGGTGGGGTGCAACATTTAGAGGTGGATTGGTATTGGTAAAATGAGTCATGTGGTTGTGGATTCTCCTCCTCATACAAATGTTGGGTGAAAGGTTTGTTTCTAGCTAGATTGTTTTTTAGGGTTATGTACTCTCTCTCTCTCTCTCTCTCTCTCTCTCTCTCTCTCTCTCTCTCTCTCTCTCTCTCTACACAGTCCTTTAGGATTCCTTTTTGCTGATATTTTTCTTCTCAATTCAATTTTTGAGGTTTCATGTAGACTTTTGTTGTGGCTCTAGAGTTTTTATTTCTTTAACTAGTTTCCCTCTTTGTTTCACTTCCTTGTCCTTCCTTTCTCTGGAGCAATGAGCCTTCTTTGGTGTTTTCTTTGAGGTTTTTTTGCTAAACTCCTTTTATATTCAAAATGTAATATAATAGTCATTGGACCTTGGGTCTTGCTAGGTGTGGCTCCTTTTAAAAGCTATTTGATGAAGAAATTTCAATAAAAAATATTTTATCTACCAACAAGAAATAGCAATGACCAATTTGAGGACACAACAAACGAAGAACTTTGAATATTACCTTAGCATGGAGGACACAATTTTTTTTTATGGATAGTCCTTTTCTATAAATAAATAATATACTAAGATTACAATTCACAAAAAAGAGTTGGGGGATACAAAATCACCCTATGAGAGTTCACATGGCTGAAGCCAAAATCATCAACAATTCATTAAAAATAAATATATAAAGCAACCTCAGGTAGTTAAGGTAGTGCCTACTGAGGCAAGTGGCTCATCATGATCATTAAATCTCCAATCATTTTTGGGATTGGGAGGTAGATTGGGAATATACTAGTCATCAGCAATAGCATCAGTGGCTTGATCGACATCCTTCAAATTTGGTCATGGAGGTGAAAAGGTCATTTCTTAGAAACCACTTGCCGAGTGCTAGTAGGAGGAGCTAGGGACTAGCTAGTGCCACCATAGGGTTAAGAAATTGAGTGGTACCTCTATCCATCATCACCTGGGAATGTAGATTGTGCGAGCAGTGACCTAGAGAATTGTGCCTCTAGCAACAACCTCTAAGCATAAAGGTATCAACTAAGGCATCTAGAGGTACTCTAGAAATAGTACAAGGGTCATTGCCCAAGTGATTAAGAAGCTCTTGTAGGTGGACCACCTCCAAGGCCACCTTGTTTGCTTGTACTTGAATCTACAACATTACATTATTACAAATGCAGACCTTAGTGTACATAGCAATATTAATATCAAGAAAACTATGAGCAACAAGAATAACATTTCTATCTTTTAACATAGTAAACAAAATCACCATCCTAAAGTTATACCAAACTGGGTAAAATTCTTAGGGATCCTAAGGGAATCATGCAAAATAACCATGTGCCAAGAAAATGGTTTAGGTCAAAATGACTTAAAACAATCATGAATCTAGTGCCAATAAATTTGAACACACCTAAAAAACTAGAAAATATTTATGAAGGACTCTAGTTGGCCACATAATAGACACCTAGGATCTAGAACCCTGATATGCTTTAGCCAAGGCCCAAGGGGGAAACCTTGAAAAGCTAGGCATTAAGAAAATTGGGTAATCTCTTGGGGTCTATAATAGCACTCCAATTCGTGTTGAAATGCTTTCTCCATTGAGAAAGAGAAGATTGCAAATGCCATCACTGATTGAGCATATCCACCATTGGTTGATGGGGAGAAATCCATCTATAACCTAGACTTGGTTTGTAATTGGTGAAAGGAGTGGTAGCATACCGCTTCCAATTAGTTCACAAAGGTCTAACAAACCAAATACACACTTTATGAACTAAGTGTACTAGAATTGCAAAAAGCAATAAGTCAAAAGTCTGCTAGTTTGAACAAGCAAGACCGTACTAGACTTGCATATCTTCCCAAGGTCTAAAACTCATGAAAACCATAGAGAAAAGATCTTTATGATTCTTGATTCCTTGTTTGAAAAAATGAAGAGCACTAGCACCTTGAGTCTTGGCAAGGGGAATACCCTAGATGGCAAACAAGGGAGACCACCAAATATTCTACTAGTTCAAAGAGAGCCCATCTTAGAACTCATCATGAGAACCGTGAAGCCAAGGCTTGATAGGTTCCCAAGATTTCCATATCCTCTTGATAAAAAAAGAGCCCTATATGTGCATACGTTCTTGCATAATGAGAAGGGTCTAAAAGCTAATTCCCTTCCATGTAGGCCCATTAACATGGAATCCTAAAGAAAAGCACACCAAACCAAAATCGTCTAGGCTCCATCTCAAGTAATGGTATGAATAATCCATTTGGCACATAGAACAAGGCCTTGCTTCTATGTGTAAAGAAGGCCAAGGCATGTAGACTTTTGGGGAGACAACAAAAATCCCAAGCTAATCTGTGAAAACCATGATGATTAGAGCTAGCGGCCTAGAGAAAATAACATAACAATCACTCTAATTTTTTATAAGAGGCTCTAGAAGGAACACAACAAGAAGAATAATAGACCTTTATTACTTTAAGAAAATTCAAGAAAATCTAGAATTTTCCCACAAGAGCAAACAATTTCCTAAGCCAGTAATCCAACCTCTTACTAACCTTGGTAAGCATTGCATTCCATAGAACCATTGGAAATCCTTGAAAAGAAAAAGGAATGACTAGAAAGTGGAATATCTCCCCATGAGCAACCCATTTCCATTTAAACTAGTTAAGCTAAGGTGGCACTCGCAAAAATGATTGGTGATAACAAAGAATTTATGCCATTGAATAGAAGAGCTAGAGGCTTGACAAAAAGTGTCAAGGAAATTTAGGGAATTATTGATGTCTTCTTTATCCTCCAAAAGAGTAAGAAAGGAATCATCAAAAAAATTACCATTGCCCAACTAGGAGGAGAATTATAGGAATGAAATGTCATGAACCAAACCTAAAGACATGGAGTGAGCTAGCAAATAGCTAAACCCTTCAGTAGCAAGAACATAAAGCATCAAAGCTAGAGGGCAAGCTTGCCTTATGGAATGAAAAAGCCTAAAGGTATTAGATTGGGAGTTATTAATTATAATGCAAGCATTAGCATCTCCAAAGATTATCTCCACTGACTACAAAAAAATGGGACCAAAACCAAGAGCCCTGAGCATAGCCAAAATCAAAGGACATTCAATTCTATCATAGGCTTTAAGAAAATCTACTTTGAAAAAATTAGCCAACTACTTGGACTTGCGATCCCACTCCATTCCATCCTAGAAAATAATAATGTTGTCAAGAATATATCTAGACTTGATAAGGACACTTTTCTCAGGCCACACAATTAAAGGTAGGAGGTGCCAAATTTTGTGAGAAATTGCCTTGGCAATAATCTTATATGACAAATTTAGAAGGGTAATGGACCTCCAACTGAAAATTTCCTTAGGATCTCTAGCTTTAGGTATGAATTTAGTGTTTCCTTTGTTGATAATAGTTCATAAAATTTTACAGAGATATGCTTCAAGATAAACTTTATGCAAATCAGGAGCAATATGTTCCAAGAGGTGCTTGTAAAATTCACAAGGAAATGCATCACATTTGGGGGACTTATCATCTAGCATAGAGGACGTTGCCTCTTTAAGGTCTCAAAGGGTAAGAAGTTGCTCATAGAAAGCATGTTGCTCAACTACTAGGAAATTTGGAGTAATAGAAATACACTTTTTGAGAGCTTCAGCCTGAGCAACTGAATTTTCCTATGAAGCAAAAACATTCTTATAGTGATGAACAAATGCTTGTAGGATGTCAAGGAGAATGGAGAGAACAAAAGTGCCTTATTTTATTTTTTTAATCCCAAAATTGGTATGACAAGCTTGAAGAGCCTTGAAAAACTCCTTTGAAGCTTTATCGCCAACCTCTAACCAATGGAGGTGAGATTTGATATGGGCTCCTAGAGTGACATAGTTATGTACAACCTATTTTTCATGGCAAAGTTTGGCAAGTTGAATTTGCAAATCAACATTAAAAGGATTAAGGGTGAGAGCCTCAGAAGCTTTTTTCAGTGCAGAAGTAGTGGATTCATAAGACCACCTTATGAAACCCACCAACTATTTTCCATAGATGTGCAAAAAGTGAGTAGTTTTGGTAATGCAATCATTCCACCATTGAGTCCACCCTATCTAGGAATGTAGACATGGCTCCAAGTTCTAGACACATAGGATATGAGAAATAGTGGAAGCATGCATCACACAAGATGTGTTGAGGAAGAATTGTGAATTGACAACTTTCTAGATAGTTGGTTAACATGAAGTTGAAAAATAAATGGGATAGTGGTCAGATAATCTCACATTTGGCAAGGGAATGATAGGTAAATCATGATCCTTAGAAAAGGAGTGTTAGTGAACAGATTGTCCTTTCTATAATTTATCAAATTTACTCTATGCCCAATTTTATAGAAAGAACAAAACTATTCGCAATAGTTGAGAAAGTGTCATTTAATCTAACTTTCTCTCTGAATTTTCCTACGATACAACTCCCTCATTAGATTTACAACGAATTTAAGATTACTTTTGCACTTTTTCCTAAAAGTGCCTAAGGGTCTCTCAACTGCTCTTTGGCAATGAGGTAATTATCAATACAAACTTATTAACAATGAATAAGTTCAAACTAACATGTGCAAGAAATCCACTTCAAAGAATGAATCTTCATGACAAAATTCAATATGAATCAAGAATTACACTAAGGGCCCATTTTTTTGCTTGAATTAACCTGGAATAGGGAAACGGGAATGGGAAAATTGGAATAAATCTATTCCAATTTTGGTCCAATGCAAGAATAAATCTAATTCCAAAAAATACTTGGAATTCAATTTATGCTCATTTTGGGCCAAAATTGGAATAGATTTATTCCAATTTTCCCATTCCCATTTCCCTATTCCAGGTTAATTCCAGCAAAAAAATGGGCCCTAAATGAACTTATAGTAAGAGAACAATGATCAAGATTTTTGAATTGCCAAATCACATTCACAAAGTAATAATGACCCAATGCTTTGAACACCAAGTTTCAAAGTTCAAACCTGAAATTATTCATATATGTATATTAAACTTCCATGCACAAAGTCTTTGAAAGAAAAAAATCCATATACTATCTCATATCACTATTTTTAGATTATCTACTTTAACAGAGTTTATATCATCTACTTCTCTCTAACTATTGCTTCACTAAAACTAGTCAAATTCCCTAGCATTTATAGTTTTCAAATCTGAAAAGGGCCTCCATCAAAACCTAGCTCTTTCAGTTAATACAAGAAATTGTTACTATAAAAAAAAGCAATTATCAAAATGAAAAGTGCCAAAAGGCAACAATTTAGTTTCCAACATCTTTGTCAGTTTTGTCTTCCTCCTCAATAGTTTGACGCACTAGCTTCTAGCTCTGAAACATAGCCATCAACTCTTGTGTTGCATGGGAGTGAGGATTCTTCAAGCTCATCAATCGAGCTCTACATGCATCTTTCTAAAACCTATACTCATTTACTTTGATACTTTTTTGTGACATCATATTCTTGTTGAGGTGCAACATGGATTCAATGCTAGCCAATGTAGTGAAGTCATCGGCTCTTGGTGATTCACTATCTCTAATTTGCTCCAGTGCTTCATTGAAATTTTTTGTCAACACTTTAGTGGCCATGTTTCCCTCAACAAACTGCAAGATGCCTATTAGATTCAAAATTTTCATGTCCTTTATGAGTTCATCATGCATCCCTGTGATCCTACTTCCGATGCCTTGCACCTCCTTGACTGTTTCCTTGTAGATGGCTTCCTTCTAGTTCATGTTATTTTTTAGGATGAATAACATGCAAGAGTGCACATTATACATAGGGTTCTCATTTATAAATTTTAGAAATTTGAATCATTCAACTTTCGTTACCTGATAAACCACTGCTTAGCAATGCCCTAGCTCTATCCCGCATCTTGGGACTAGGGTTTGAATCTCCCCTAGTAGTGTTTCACCTCTTGCATAGACACTAGTAGATTCAAAGATGAATTTATTACCTTCTTTAATTATGCTATCCACCCAAATCTTCATGGAATTAGTCAATAGCTTTCTCTTCTACACCTACCTCATTAATTGTTGACTCTCAGCCAAACTAGGATTGAATGACTATGGAACCTAGAAAATTGGTGAAGCTCGAAGATGAATCAGGGAATCAATGTATGTGGCTATGACTATTATCATCCCCTCCAATATTTTATTTTTTTTGCTATCCTTTTCTGATTGCGTGAGCATGTGATTGGGTGAAAACTTAAAGAAGTTATTGCCAGTGCTTCTGTTGATGGTCTCCAATTCAATAGAAGTGACCTTGAACACTTCTTCATCAATTTCTCTAGATTATTTCTTCTACTTATAAGTGGCCACCTCTATAGTAATTTTCCCTCTCACCAGATTCTTAGTAAGATAAGCATCAATTTTTATCTTCTTTTCTTTAGAACCTCTTGCTGCATATCTTGTGACTATATCCTTCACCAATGTGGACACTAGTTATAGAGTCCATTTCTTGTTGATTGAATTTGACAACCATGAAGGCATAGCAAGGCTCATCAAAATCATCTAAGCATCTCTAGTTAGGTTAAAAACTTAGGTTGATCTACCTTGGGAGATTCAATAAACTAGACATTACTATCTCCTCCATTAGAGAAATCTGGTCCATCATCTAAATCCTACCCCTAGGATGCCATTTTCTTCTTTTGGGCTTTAAGTTGTTTCAAGGTTTCTAACTTGGATTGGGACCTTGTTCTTGGAGCCATAGTTTGCAAGTGGGAGGGAGACTTCTTTCTATTATCTAGAACTAATGTATCACCTACAATAGGAGAAAATGGAATGTTAGATTGAAGTGGTTTAGAGGAAGAAATCACCTCAACAGGAGGTTCATTAATGACTCCTCAACTATTTCTCTATAACCAGTCATCTATGTAGGTCAATATGAACCTAGCCCTCAAATTAATATCATCTTCCTCATCTTTACTCTAGTCAACTACTAGGGACATCATCTCACTTGATTCCTTCCAAACAGGTTCAATTATGTCTGAATGATCAACATTTATTCCTCCTAATTTGAACTTCAATCTAAAAGACTTGATTTCTTGTAGGGTTAGCCTCAAATGGTCTTTCCATAGGACTTCCTCTTCATTTTTGTAGTCACTTCAAAGATCTTCCAAATGTGGAGTGGCTGAAGGGTTGACTTCTAGGCTGAGGATTTGGGTTGCATACCCCTTACTATCAAAGTCTCTTCTACTATGATAGAAGACATGATTCAACCTGAGAAGATTGCTTCCAATGATCAAAGTGTTATCCATGCTTTTGTAAACTAATGAACCAAATTTGATAGGGAAGGTTGTTTCCTAATCCTCTTGTGGAAGATTATCTTTAACCACAAAAAAGAGTTGTCTACATAACTAAACCAAAATGAAAAAATAGAGGAAATATCGGGCTAGCTTCACAGGTTCATCATCAAACCCACCAATTCTAAGGTATGTGAACCTGGGGAATTGGATGACGTAACTAACATATTGTTGAACTATCCTATGTGCTTCAGGGGAAATCCTAGGAATTTATGTTCCTTTCAAGGACATATAAATTTTCTCCATCAATACATCATGCACTTTGCAAAAATCTTCTAGAACTTTAACCTTTTGCAACAAGGGGCAATATTGAAAAATGGTTTTTTTTTGTTCCACAGTCCATGGGGAAGAGAGGTGAGGTTACATGTGTAGGCAATAGAATAAGTCAAATATGAGGCCATATAGAATCCTTCAAAAGACTCTTTTGTGCATTTAAGTTGGGTTCTCACTAAACTGGCAATAATTTTTTTCCAATCCATCCACTGTTCAACCTTTAAAATAATTTCAACATATCTATACATCCATTCCTCAAACAAGAGTACATCAGCTAAACCCTTCACTCTGTGTAACAATACAACCAAGTCATGTATATGGGGTTTCATGTGATGTTTAGTGATGACCTTGGGCAACCTAGACCCTCCTCCATAATTGACCTCAGTCCATTTTCTAGCAAGGGTGTTGCGGAACTGGCTAGGAGTCTCATTGTATTCGGCCAAAGCTTGTGTGGGTGAAAATGCTATGAAAGTATTTGTTGTCAATTGGAAAAAAGAAGCAATAGTTTCTCTTGTAATGGAGAGTATGGTGTTGCCATCTTTACTCACTCTATTCTTACTCCTCACATCATAGTGGTCAGTATAGAATTTTAAGATTTTAGGACTTATGTAAGTACGGGGAAAGGCAACAGCTTCATTTAATCCACTTGTTAATAAATCCATACACCCATTGACCTCATTAGCATACTCTAAGAATTTTGCCTGCAAATCCTCTAATTTTACGCCTTCTAAATTTGTATCACAAATAATTGGTTTCTTACATTCAAGACTAGAAACATTTTTGAGGAAGTGTAAAACTAACCTAATTCTCAATTAAACAAGCAAGACTTTGAACAGATAAGCTTTTTGAAAATACATAGATTTTAGAACAAAACAAAGATTATTAAGTTATCACTTGATCTCTATTGGAAACCCAATAAATTTCTCTATCCACTTTAATAGCTCCTTCTTTCCACTTTCAAATCTTTGCATGATAATTAAAAAGGAAGCTGAATAGATTTTATTAAAAGAAAGTGATTTCTTGTGGAAGCATAGGATGATCATATAGCATTAATGACACATCACCTATCATTACCCTTCACATGTTCAAAAGCCTCACTGCATGAGCTTTCATTTAATGATTTCCCCCTTTTCAGCTCCATCAGTAATGATTAACTTAATCATTTTCTGAAGCTAAATATTTGCCCCACTTCCAATAATGATGGCTTTTTTTTTTTGGAAATAGAAATGTCCTTTAACTCATGATTCTCTGAAAAGATAATAAATGGCATTGTGTGATGATGGCACATTGTACTTCTGAATTTGGAAATGTCAATCATATCTTCCATGAACCACTTTGAACTACTTTGAACCTAGGTTTGAAGTGATCCAAAGTAATTCAAAAGAAAGCACCACTACATTGATGAATATTTCCTCCCAAAGAAAAGCATTAGCCTAAAACCTTATGTTGAACTACTTTGAACTACTTTGAACCAAGGTTGGAAGTGGTTCAACTGGTTCAAATGAAAGACTATGACTGCAGGTTTGTATGATTTCGACCAATCACTTTGGTAGATGATGAATTCATAGACAATGAGGGAAAGGTTTCGATCAATGATAGGCAAAAGCGAGGGGAAGGAAACTTTTGAAAAGATGGCAACTCTATATACGACTAATAGGGGCTCTGATAGGGGACTGTGTATGTGGAATACATAGAGAACTTAGAAAATAGGAAAACAAATAGACCTAAACTAACACAAAGAAAATGATAGGAAAAGGAAAACCTAACAGAAAAAAAAGACTATGTACACAAAGGAGAACTACAGCAGTTAGATTTTGATCAACTTCAAATCCTACCCATTATAAGTAAAAGGCAAAATTGTTCCATATATATATCTCAAACAGAAAGTGTTTGGGCCAACAACATCTGAAATAAAGAATGGGCCTTTCCAAAGAGATTCAAATTTTCCATGTGCTCCTCTCAACTCCTTCCTCTTATCCCATAGAATAAATTCATCATTTTTGAGGAAATTGCATGGTCTTGCTCTTTTCTAAAAAAATTGCTTCACCTTCATCTGATGCTTTGTAATGTGATCAACCAGTTTGTTTCTTTCATTCTCTAGTTTATGAAGGTACATTATTTTTTTCTCCAAGGATTCCTTTAAATATTGATCTTCAATGACTGATTACAACTTTTTGGTAGATAATTCCAATAGTAAAAGATACCTGGGCCCCAATCCCATATACCAATTCAACCGGAACCATACCAATCACTCTTTTTGGTGTCATTCAATCTACCCATAATGCTTCATAGAGTCCTTTTTGCTTGCCCATTCCCTTGTGGAAAGTAATTTGATGAATGAGCCAATGATACACCATGTTCATAATAGAAAAGAGATATCTCCTTAGATGAAAAATAATTGGCATTATCTGATACTATTTTTTGAGGTACTCCAAATCAGACAAAAATATGTTCCATTAGGAAATCACACACCACTTGGGAATTTGTCTTTTTAGTTGGGATCACTTCCACCCATTTAGTGAAATAATCCTTTGCTATTAATATGTAGCTATGTCTAGTGCTAGTTGAGGGGTTCAAAGGTCCAACAGAATCAATACCCCATTGTTTCAAAGGTTCATCAATAACCACAAGCCTGAGAGGTAGTGCTACTAATTGGGGGTATCTAGTAAAAAGCTGGCATTTTTCGCAATTCTTCACATATTTATTAGCATCCTTGAACATGCTTGGCCAATAGAAGAAATTTCTAAGGATTTTGGAAGTAGTAACTGTGGATGAAAAGTGCCCTTCACAAGCTTCTAAATGATAAGGTTTCAGTAGTTTTTCTTGTTGTTCCATGTCTACACACCTCAAGAAGGTTCCATCAATTCCTCTTTTATACAAAACACCATCCAAAATCACATACTTCATAGCTTTCAATCTTAGATTTCATCTTTCCTTATGATTCATGTTAGGGGGACATTTTCTATATGTTAGGAAGTATGCAATGTTTGATAACCAAGGGTGTATTAGATTGACTAGCAAAATGGTAGGAGTTTCTTTAGGTTTTTCAAAAGAGATATCTTTATTTCCAGCCATCAATTTACACAAACCCCATCCCCTCACCAATGAAGTAGGCTTTATAGTCAAGTCATATTCTTGAACCTTAGTTACCCATACTACCCTTTTGTTCATTCCTACTTCCAGTTAGGTTAGAATAATTTTGACTACTGTTTCAGGTACATACACAATATAATGAGAATGTAAGATATAATACCTAAATTTTTTTAATGCTTTCACTACTACAAATGCATGTTTTTCTATTTGAGTGTAATTCAATTCATGTTTTTTTAGTGGGACACTCATAAAGGCAATTGGGGCTTCATTACCTTCATCATTCTGCTAAGTCACAATACTAGATAATGAATGTTTAGAAGCATAGTAATAGATGATGAAATCCTTTTCAAAATCTGGACTTACCAATATTGAGGCATTCACAATGGCTATTTTGATATCTTCAAAAGCCTTCTTGCCTTCATTTTGCCATCTAAAAGGATGTTTCTCACTCATCATATTTAGCATGTATCTCACTTTTTTAGAGAATTCTAGGACAAAACTCCTCAAGGAGTTAATTTGACCAAAGAAGGATTTTAAATACCTCCTATTAGTGGATAGGGACAACTTCTGTATCACTTTTACTCTTTTTGCGTCAATTTTTATGCCATCTCAAGAGACGATATGCCCTAGAAGCTTACCTTCTTCTACAAAGAATACAAACTTTTTGGGATTTAAGGATACACTGTACTATCTGCACCTACTAAGTACCTTCTCTAGATCTTCAAAGTGACATTCCCTCTTTCTAGAATACAGATCATCTAGGTATATCACAATGTTCCTATGCCTCAAAATTTTGAAAGAGGAGTTCATAGCTCTCTAAAAGATGGCCCCTACATTGATTAATCAAAAAGGCATTTGGTTATATAAGAATGTGCCTCATGAAGTAATGAAAGTTATTTTATGTTGGTCCTCTAGTGCAACACTAATTTTGTTGTATCTTGAATATCCATCAAGCATAAACATTATTTTAGATCCAGCCATAGTCTATAAGATATGCTCCATGGGGGGAAGTGTGTAGTTATCCTTGAGGCTTGCTTGATTTAAGTTCCTAAAATCTACGCAAAGCCTTATTTCCTCATTTTTCTTCCTCATAGGAATGATATTGGCTACCCATGTTGAATTATGTATGGGGTATATTATATGGGGCTTCAACATTTTCTCCACTTCTTTAAAAAGGGCCTCATATACCTTGGGGTTATAATTCCTAAGCTTTTGTCTAAAGGTGGTGGCTCCTAGCTTCAATGGTATATGATGTATAAACTCACCATTTCTAAAGTTTTTCAAATCTTCATACCCCCATGAAAAAACATCTTGATACTGAATAAAAAGTTTAGATTTTTTTTTTCTCTTTTGCAGAACAGGTGTTACCTATAGAAACCAATCTAGGATTCCTTCAGTTTCAATGTTAATCTTTTCATGTTCCTCTTTCTTTTCCCTTGAATCAACATCCTTCTTTAAAGCGCTATCATCCTTTCTACCAAAAAGGTGTTCTAAAGAGACTAGACCTTTAGGAATCCTATTTCCTTTGAGTTGGATAATTTCTCCAGATTCTATTGATTCTTCTCCAATTGACTTCCCATCATGTTTAGATCCTTCAAAGAAAATTTTGGTGAAACCCCTAGCGCATTCTGGGAACTTTTTTAATTGGGTGTCATCATTAAAGACCTACTAGTGATTAACATTATCTAGGACTCTGGGTTTGTAGATCATTTCAATCCTATAAGCGTCACTTTTGAACTCTGGATGGGGTAATAATAGTGATATTGAAATAGCCAAAGATTCAGCCTTGGTATTATGAGCACGAGGAATGAATTCAATAGAAAATGCTTCAAATGATTCAATTTTGTCCCAAACTAAATTCCTATAATGCTTTCGCCTATCATTTTTAATAAAAAATTGGTTCCTTACCTACTTCATGATAAGCTCAACATCACCTCTTACCTTTAGTTTTTTCACTCCTTTTGGTTTAGCCTCTTGTAGTCCCAAAAGAAATGCTTCATACTCAATAGTATTATTAGTGTTATGAAAATCCAATTTGAAAGAAAAAGGGAGAACATCTCTTGAAGGTGAAATAAGGACAACAGTAGCACCTAACCCCAAATTTGAATAGCTTCCATCCAATTCAAGAGTCCACAGGGTATCTTTACAATTCATTACTTCACTCACCGTGCATTGATTCTCTGGCAGGATCACATAGTTTCCAAATGGGCATTCTTCAAATAATATTTGTGCTTTGGGATTGTCTGAGGGCACCATTGTATACTTATTCTTTGGTTTAGGTTCCAGCTTCACCCATTTCTTCCCCATAGGGGTGTATGCTTCTAACCAGTCTAATTTGATCTCCCATCCCATAGCTTTACAAAAGGTTCTACTTTTGAGCATTCTGTAACTGGCTAGAATATTAGCTACGAGAATTGTGAGCTTTATTCTTTTTTCAAGGCAAGCATATAGGGTAGCTTTATCCTTTATTTGGCCAACTAAAGGTACTTGTTTCCCATGTATAGAGTAGCTATAACTGAAAGTTTTGGTACACTCCAGGCCAAGGGCTTGAGCAATGACTTTAGGCATGATGTTATCTGATACCCCAGAATTAATGATACAATTATTGAGCTTGTGGCCATTCAATAGAAATGAAATATAGAATGGGTCAAGTTTCTTCTCATCTTCTTCCCTTTGAACAGAATTTGCAACTGTCTCACAATAAGGAGTGTCTAGATTTTCAGATGTGTCACTTGGGAATTGTGCATTATTGGTAGAACCACCTTTTAAATATTGAACCATTTGTCTAATTCTTTAGGGTTTAGCTTCAAGTACTCAGTAGGAGAAATAGATATGGAAGAGGATTTTTAGAATTCAAAAATATCAAAGGCTGAAGTACTGGTTGTCATTTTCATTCAGGTCAAGATCCTTGGTTCAATGGCTTTTTTTGAATTAGTATGTAAACATTCCTTACCTTTAGAAGTTGGTGAATTCAAACTATTACCTAGGTAAATTTTTTGATTTCTCTATCCTCTAGTAATTACTATGCATGCAGGATTTTGTAGGGTTGTGAACACAGTGCCTCCTCTCTTTGAATCTAATTCATACTCCAAGAAATAAGTGCCTAATTTTTAATTCTATAGATTTTTTCCTCAGGTACTTGTTCTATGACAATAGCATTCTTTACTAGTTAAATACAATTAAGCCACTTAGGACAATCTCACTCATTGTGATCAGAAGTTATATGAAACAAAAACATTGCTTCTTTTGTAGCCTCTTCAATTTGTAATCTTGTTGGAGGGGAGTCAATGTGAGGTTCTTACCAAAATTTTGAGTGGGTGTCCACCTATGTATATCATGGTAAGGAGCTTGATAGGAACTGTGAATTTTGTTTTGTTGCCTTTTCATCATTGCAACATCATTCATTAGTTTATGCAAAACAAGATTAGTAGAGTTTGAAGAAGAAGGTGTTTCTAGTGTTTGAACTTCTCATTTCCATTTCCCTACATTTATAAATGCATCTTCCAACTAAATAGCATGTCTTTGTGCAACAATCAAATCAGTGCATGCATCTTTTATAAGATGGAAACTTATGTCAGGGTGCATGACATTAATAAAGAATGACTTTTGATTCTTTGCATTAGTCCTAGATGCAGTGGGAATTCTTTGAATAAGTCTATTAAATTTAGCTACAAATTCCCTCATTGGTTCATGCATTTCCTTCTTCATTTGGCTATGTTGGAAAAATAGGGAACTTTCATTTTCGGGAGCCTTGAACCTAACTTCAAAGGCATTTTTCATATCATCCTAGCTAGTAATGGAAGGATGAGGAAGGTGATTAAACCAATCTATGGTAGCATCAGTTAATGTATGCACAAATAATCTCACAACAACTTCCTGTGTGGGAACACTTATTATAGCATGCACTCAAGTGATCCTCTATGGAAATCTTGCCAACCCCATTGAACTTGGGCAATATTTTTGTGGCTCCTTTGGGTAATGGAGTAGGGTTTACAACTAAGCTCAACGGTCCTATATTTTGACCCCATGGTTGATTTATGGCCATTTTGGTGGTGGTATAACTTGCAAAGGTTGGACGTTGATAATAGTAGGAATAAGCATGCTCAAGGGAAGCAGAGACTGTACTAAAGGTAAAAGTGGAGATTTTTTTAGTGGTGAATTCAGCCTACTTTGAGATTTGATGATATTCTTTTTGAGGTCATCAAAGTCAGGTAATAATTTCAAGTTCTTTAATGGCTCAAAGTTTTCATCAAGAATCCCCTTTTCTCTTTCCCCCCTTGTGTATCTACAGGTAGCCAGTTTTGGGTGATTATAAGTTCAAGGTCTTGCTAGTGCTTGGGCTAATATATTCTCGACCACCACCTCTTGAACTTCTGGCACTCCTCTCAACAACTTGGCTCTTTTTTCTTTTCTCTCCAAAACAACCAATACTTATTGGTATTGTTGACCACTTCTACGTAATCTCCAAGTGGTTGTAGCCAAGTCCGAGATTATGTCTTCTTGAGTATCTTCAAATCAAAGGTTTGGTTGTAGTATAGGGAAGACCTCATTATGTGGAAGAACCATTTTTATACATTTCTCTTCAAGATTTAGGTTCTTTCAAAGGGACTCTCCCTAGCGGAGTTGCGAAAAATCTATTGGTGAACAAATTGTCCTTTTTACAATTTATCAAATTTACTCTATGTCCAATCTTATAGAAAGAACAAAACTATTCACAATAGTTTAGAAAGTTTAATTTAATCTATCTTTCTCTCTAAATTTTCCTAAGGTATAGCTCCCTCATCATATTTACAATGAATTTAAGATTACTTTTGCACTTTTTCTGAAAGTGCCTAAGGGTCTCACGACTGCTCTTTAGCAATGAGGTAATTATCAATACAAACTTCTAAAAAATGAATAAATTAAAACTAACATGTGTAGGAAATCCACTTCAAAGAATGAATCTTCACCATAAAATCCAATATGAATCAAGAATTAAACTAAATGAACATAGAGTAAGAAAACAACGATCAAGATTTTTGAATTGCCAAATCACATTCACTAAGTAATAATGACCCAACGCTTTGAACACCAAGTTTCAAAGTTCAAACCCAAAATTCTTCATATATGTATATTAAACTTCCATGCAAAAAGTATTTGAAACCAAAAAAATCCATATACTATCTCAGATCACTGTTTTTAGATTATCTACTTTAACAGAGTTTATATCATCTATTTCTATCAAACTATTGCTTCCACTAAAACTAGTCAAATGCCCTAGCATTTATAGTTTTCAAATTTGAAAGGGGCCTCCATCAAAACCTAGCCCTTTTTGTTAATACAAGAAATGGTCACTAAACAAAAAAAAAGGTAGTTATCAAGATGAAAAGGTGCCAAAAGGCAATGGTTCAGTTTTCAGCATCTTTGTCAATTTTGTCTTCCTCCCCGACAGTTTGATGCACTAGCTTCCAGCTTTGAAATGTAGCCATGAACTCCTATGTTGCATGGGAGTGGGAATTATTCAAGCTCATCAATCAGGCTCTATGCACATCTTTTTTCCACCTGTACTCTTTTACTTTGACAATTTGTTTTGAAATCAGATTCTTGTTGAGGCACAACATGGATTCAATGCTAGCTAGTGTAGTGAAGTCATTGGCTCTTGGTGATTCACTATCTCTAATTTTCTCCACTACTTTATTGAAACCTTTTGTCAATACTTCAACGTCCATGTTTCCCTCATCAAACTACAAGATGCCTATTGGATTCACAATTTTCATGTCTTTTATGAGTTCCTTGTGCATCTCTATGATCCTACTTTTGATGCCTTGCACCTCCTTGATTGTTTCCTTGTAGATGGCTTCCTTCTAGTTCATGTTATTTTTTAAGATGAACAACATGCAAGAGTCCACATTCTTCATAGGGTTCTAATTTAGAAATTTAAGAACTCTTAATTGTTCAACTTCCATTACCTGATAAACCACTGCTTTGAAATGCCCTAGCTCTATCTCCCATCTCAGGACTAAGGTTTGAATCTCCCCTAGTAGTGTTTCACCTTCTGCGTAGACACTAGTAAATTTAGAGATGAATTTATTACTTTCTTTAATTATGCTATCCACCTAGCTCTTCATGGCATTAGTCAGTAGCTTTCCCTTCTCCACCTACTTCATTAACTATTGACTCTCAACCATACTAGGATTGAACAGTTTTGGAATCTGGACAATTGGTGTAGCTCCAAGATGAATAAGGGAATCAATGTATATGGCCATGGTTGTTATCATCCCCTTCAACTATTTCTTTTCCTTACTATCCTTTTCCAATTATGTGAGCTTGTGATCAGCTAAAAACTTAAAGAAGTTATTGTCAGTACTCCTATTGATGGTCCCAAATTCAATAGAAGTGACCTTAAACCCTTCATTGTCAATGTCTCTAGATTCTATCTTCTACTTATAAGTGGCTAGCTCTATAGTAATTTTCCCTATCACTAAATCCTTAGTAAGATAAGCATCCATTTTTATCTTATTTTCTTTAGAACCTCTAGCTGCATATCTTGTGACTATAGCCTTCATCAGTGTGGAGAAACTGGTTGCAGAGTCCTTTTCTTGTTGATTGAATTTCACAATCATGAAGGAATAATAGGTCTCATCAACATCATCTAAGAATCTTTGGTCAGGGTTAAAAACTTAGGTTGATCTACATTGGGAGCTTCAATAAATTGGACATTATCATCTCCTCCATCTAAGAAATCTGGTCCATCACCTAAATCCTACCCCTAGGATGCCATTTTCTACTTCTAGGCTTTAAGTTGTTTCAACATTTTTGAATTGGATTGTGACCTTATCCTTGGAGTGGTAGTTTGCAAGTGGTAGGAAGACTTCTTTCTTTTATGGAATGTTAGATTGAATTGGTTCAGAGGAAGAAATCATCTTAGCAGGAGGTTCGTTGATGACTCCTCGACTCTTTCTCTGTAACTAGTCATCTGTGTAGGTCAATATTAACTTAGCCCTCAAATTAATACCATATTCCTCATCTTTGCTCTAGGGTTAGCCTCAAATTGTCTTTCCTTAGGACTTCCTCTTCATTTTTGTAGTCCCTGCAAAGATCTTCCAAATGGGGAGTGGCTAAAGGGTTGACTTTCAGGCCAAGGATTTGGGCTTCATACCCCTTACTATCAAAGTCTCTTCTACTATGATAGGTGCCAAGATTGAACGTGAGAAGAATGCTTCCAATGATGGAAGCATTATCCATGTTGTTGCAAACTAACAAACCCAATTTGATAGGGAAGGCTATTTCCCAATCCTCTTGTCAAAGATTATCTTTAACGATGGAAAAGAGCTATCTACATAACTCAACCAAAATGAAACAATCTAGGGCATACCAGGGTAGCTTCGTAGGTTCATTATCAAACCCACCAATTCTAAGGTATGTGAACCTAGGGAATTTGATGAAGTAACTCTCATATTTTTGAACTAGCCTCTGCACTTCAGGCAAAATCCTAGGCATCTATGTTCCTTTCAACGACATATAGATGTTCTCCATCAATACATCATGCACTTTGCAAAAAAAATTCTAGAACTTTATCCTTTTGCAACAAGGGGTAATATTGAATAATAGTTATTTCTTCATTCCACACTCCATGGGGAAGAGAGGTGAGGTTACATGTGTAGGCAATGCAATAGTTCAAATATAAGGTCATTACAAACCCTGGCGAGACTCTTTGACTCATTTAAGTTGGGTTCTCAATGAACTGGCAATAATTTTTACCCAATCCATCCACTGTTCACCCTTAAAAATAATTTCAACATATCTATACATCCATTCCTCAAACAAGAGTACATCAGCTGAACCCTTCACTCTTTGTAACAATACAACCAGGTCATGTATATGGGGTTTCATTTGATGTTTAGTAATGACCTTGGGGAACCTAGACCCTCCTCTACAATTGACTACAATCCATTTTCTAGAAAAGGTGTTTGGGCAAAGCTTTTGTGGGTGAAAATGTTGTGAAAGTGTTTGTGGTCAATCAGAAAATAGAAGCAATAGTTTCTCTTGTAATGGATAGTATTGTGTTTCCATCTTTACTCACTATGTTGTTACTCCTCACATCATAGTGATCAATATAGAATTGTAGGATTTTAGGACTTATGAAAGTAGGGGGAAAGGCGAAAGCTTCAATTAATCCACCTGTTAATACATCCATACACCCATTGACCTCATTAGCATACTTTAGGAATTTTTCCTGCAAATCCTCTACTTTTAACCCTTCTAAATTTGTATCACAAATAGTTGGTTTCTTACATTCAAGACTAGAAACATTTCTGAGGATATGTGAAACTAACCTCATTCTCAATTAAACAAGCAAGGCTTTGAACAGATAAACTTTTTGAAAATAGATAGATTTTAGAACAAAACAAAGATTGTTAAGTTCTCACCTATTCTCCATTGAAAACCCAATAAATTTCTCTATCCACTTTAACAACTCCTTCTTTCCACTTTCAAATCTTTGCATCATAATTAAAAAGGAAACTGAATGGGTTTTATTAAAAGAAAGTGATTTCTTGTGGAATCACTGGATGATTATTAAGCATTAATTTCACATCACCTCTCATTACCCTTCACATGTTTGAAAGCCTCGCTGCATGAGCTTTCATTTAATGATTTTCCCCTTTTCAGCTCCATCAATAATGATTAACTTAATCATTTTCTGGAGCTGAAGATTTACCCCACTTCCAATAATGATGCCTTTTTTTTTTGGGAAATAGAAATGTCCTTTAACTTGTGATTCTCTAAAAAGATCATAAATGGCCTTGTGTGATGATGGCTTGCCATACTTCTAAATTTGGAAATGATGATCATATCTACCATGAACCACTTTGAACTAATTTGAACTAAGCTTTGAAGTGATTCAAAGTAATTCAAAAGAAAGCACCACTGCATTGATCAATATTTCTTGCCAAAGTAAAGTGTTAGCCTAAAACCTTATGTTGAACTACTTTGAAATACTTGGAACCGAGGTTCGAAGTGGTTCAAAGTGGTTCAAAGGAAAGACTGTGACCATGGGTTTTTATCACTTTGACTAATCACTTTGTGAGATGATGAATTCATAGATAGCGAGAGAAAAGTTTTGATCAATGATAGGAAAAAGGGAGGGGAAGGAAACTTTTGAAAAGATGGTGACTCTATATAAGACTAACAAGGAGAAAAAAGATGTTGCAGTAATATGGCATGATCAAGATGCTTTAAAATGTGGTTAGAGCTAGCTTGAAAGTTGGATCAAGTGTGGCAAACCCCACTATGTTGGTAGTGGTTAGTGTTGGGATCAGAAAGGCCCAATTTAGTGTGAATTTAGTACTAGGCTTCCCTTTTCCTAGCTATGTAGTGAAAAGGAATAATGCCATCTTTGTCAGAGGCCAACTCAACCATATTGAAGTCACCACACATAACCCAATAAGTTGGAGGCAAGTTGTCTGCCAGCTAGCCCCACCAATTAGGATCTTTCCATAGCATCATTGGGAGAATAAATATTAATTATTCCAAAACAATGATTGTTAATGGAAAGGAAAAGCCAAATTATTCTATGGATGGGGTCAGAACCATGCGAAATAATAGCAAAATGAAGATGAGATGACAAGAGAGTAGCTACACCACCTCTGCCAGCATCATGTTGAGAGGAAAACGTAGTGCCATCCAACAAAATGATTCAAAATGTAGATGAAAGCATGAAACCAAAGATCTGAACTTCTTGCATATAAAGAAAATCTAAATTTCCAAGTCTATGATAGGTATTTCTGACATAGTACTTTCTAGAAATGTCAGTGAGACCTCACACATTGCATGATAAAGAGTTCATGAAAATTCTTCCACACCTTCCTCATCCTCAAGAGAGTAGTGACTATTCTATAAGAAAGTAGAAATTGGGTTAAAGCTAGAAGGAAAATCTTATGAACTAATGGATCATCATTTCTCTTCTAGTTTCTTAGCATGTCTAAGAGGACTGCAAGAATGTTGAACATTATGAGTCACTATGGAAGAAGTAGAAAGAGGGGTACAAATCAAAACTGAGTTTTTATCCCTAGTAGCCACCTGAATCGCCTATAAAACACTTGGGTTTCAAACCTATGAAAAACTAGGGTTTGATTCTAAAAAACTGTTTGCATCCCTAAATTGAATGGGGTTTCTGCTCCTATTGAAATAGGAGTAATCAAAATGACCACCGCATATGACTATTTAGGAGCCAAGGGAACCTTTCTCTTGCATCCAGTAGTAGTTTATTCTTCTTTTTTTCCCTTCTATTGGCTTGGTAGGAACCTCTTTATGTAGGGGTTTAACCCTAGGCATAACCAAAGGGAAATCCCTAATCTTGTGTTCCACTAACTAGTATAGTAGGTGTTAGTTAGGTTCAAATAAAGCACCTTCTGAG
The DNA here is from genome assembly GCA_028749045.1 of Cupressus sempervirens. Taxonomy (NCBI): domain Eukaryota; kingdom Viridiplantae; phylum Streptophyta; class Pinopsida; order Cupressales; family Cupressaceae; genus Cupressus; species Cupressus sempervirens. The sequence goes on from CM053784.1 coordinate 68,949,915, forward strand.
AGAAGGTTTGAGCCCTGATATATATTTCCACTATATCCTTAATATCCTTGGAATGATCAACCTTAATGCAAATGAATTTCTTAGAGTGAGCATTGAAAAATTTCACATTTTCCTTTGTGATAACTTTGTCAAGAGTATTGGCAATGGACTCAATAAAAGGCCAACATGGAAAAGGTAAACCTGGGAACTCTACCTACATAGGGGCCCTAAGCTTTTTGTTGTCAAAGATAGTGAATTCTCTTGGCCATCTTTGAAAAAAAAGTAGGGAGGAATGCATAGACCAAGTACCATTTCTAAAAACTACATCTTCCTCTGAAGGGTTGGTGAAGCGAAACAAAAAAACATTTTGTAAGGTTTTGCATAGCATCAAGGTGGACTCCATGAGGAGACCAAATCTTGTTAACCCATTCTTGGAGCATAGCTTGAGGAGGAGTCCTACCCACAAAATACCCTATCAGCGTATATTTTTCTAACCAATCACAAGAAGCATCAAATTGTTGTAAAGGAAGGATAGTAATAGGATTTCTTTGTGAAAAGCCTTCAGGAGAAACTCGCAAAGACGTTTGTTCAATGGAGGTGTCATGGCTATTCAAAGTAGTACCATAAACACCAATATCAACAACTAGGCCACCACTAGCTAGGACCTTTATGAATTAGCCTAAAAAATCCTTTAGTAAATTTGGTTTGACAAGTGAAAACAACAGAAGAAAAGCTCAGAAAAAGATTTGTACACAAGAAAATTGATAGATCACATTAAACCCATTGCAAATGTTGTCTTGTAAGAAACAAATCTATTTTATTTATTTTAGCTATCTGGAGTAGATAAATATATTTGGGTTTTGAAATAAATATCTACCAATGCATTCCGAAGTTATTGCAACAAAATAATGATGCATTCACCATTGCTCTTTCATAAGCTTGCAATGTTCTCTTGGATTTTTCAATATAAATAGGCATTCAGTAGGTTTCTTAGTAAGAAGAAGAAGAAGAATAGGAAGTGCGTGAAATTGTAAATTCCCAAAGGATGATAAGAATAAGAATAACAATAAGAATAAGAATCAGAAGAGATGAGGAAAACCACCAATCCATTCTTTTCCTACATAAATAATAAATTATCTAATTCTTAGAAGGTACTTGATGAACAAATCAACACATTCAATAAAAAAGCATAAAACAATGCAAAAATTGGTGTTTAGCCAATTCTTTAAGTAAAATTAATTCATAAGTATTGTCAAGTATTTGTACATTATATTATTGTACATACATTTGGTACACCATTCTATATTAGATTATTATGCTTGGATACATAACTTGTAAAAGGTTTTTATATCAAAAATAGCTATAAATATTAAAATATTCACATTATAAAGGATCATCTATGAGATAACAATTCATAGAAATAGAGCTCAATAAAAAACTAAAGTACTTTAGATACATGTACTGGTATTTGAAATGTACAATTTATTTTGTGAATACTTTCTAGTAAATATATGTTGGTCAATATATTTGTCCTTTTATTAACACTTATTTTTTACTTTATAACATATTTCCTTAAGAACAAATAAGTAACCATAGTTGTTCTGAATTTTAGGTACAACTCCCTTTAAATGGATTTCAATGAATAAGACTACATTAAGAAAATTATTAAATTTAATTTTAATAGAAAAGTGATAAAAGAAAAATATCATATTTAAGCATTGCCATGGTATGAATGTGATTTTTATATTAAGTTATTCCAGAAAATAGAGCACATATTCCCCTTTTTAATACCAACAATCTTAATTAAATTAAGCATATAAAAAACCATATCTAATGAAATACATGATAGATTTTTTAAAGATAAATTCACACATTTAAATATAATTTCATTAATACTTAATAATACATATTTAAACTTTTAATAATCATTCATCACCTTCATTGATAAATAGAGACTTTTTTCACAAAGCATCATATCTCAAAATATAAGTCTTTTATCAGTATGCTAAAAATCTATCAAAATTCTTAAATGTCTTTTAGAACATATAAATGCATGATATGACCAACTATCTTTGGAAACTGGAAAACTAAAAGTATGAGATGCGTAAAGAAACTAAAATAAATAAATAAATTTTGTGATGTGATCATGGTAGTGGTAGCACTCTTGAAGTTTTAAAATATTTTGTTGTCTTCTCACAGTGATACATTGTGCTTTCTACTCCTTATGTCCAAAACAAATATCCTTGAGCACCATAAAGATGTGATGTGCAATATGTGGGTTTTGGCTATGGAGGGGCCAAAATGCACTTGCATAACTATTTTTTTTGTATTTTTTAATAAATTAAAATTTATAAAACTTTTATACATAATTTTTAAATTAAATAATAAAAGTGCATTTTGGCCCCTACATAGAAAGTGCCTGAAAATATGTGCACTATTTTATTTTTATCATTTAGCATAATTTAGTTTTATGCTCATGAATCCATTCAATGACTTGATAGATTCTTCATGGCAATGTTTTTCTACCGAATTTCTCTATTCGATACTTTTTTTGTAGACATGTTTGATACATTATCATCTAAATTTCTCACAACATTTTCCACTATAAATTTAGTCACACATTATTTATGAACTTTATGCATCTAATATATGACCACTATCCATATGGTTTCCTCATTCTTCCATGAGGAAATCTCTCATTCCATTAGACTAATGAAAACCACTATGGCATCATAAAATTATTATAGGTGAGTGATGAAATTAGTATCACATTAAATTATCCCATCCATCTAGTCATTGAAAACTTTAGCTAGTATTTTTTTAAAGATTTATGCTTCTGGGTAAGATTGTGTGAGAGTTTTTTTGCATCAACATTTTAGATCATACTCAATGATCCATCATCAGGATGAGAATGCTAAGAATGTGCTAAGAGAGTGCTAAGCGAGTATTTTTTTCTCTTTTGTTTTATCCAACATACTCAAGGTTTAGGATCCAATAAAATTGGTAGTTGAGTTAGAGGCTTAAGACTTAGATGGTAACTAGCTTTAATATTTTTGGCCATTATTTTCCTTTTCATCTTTCCAAGTACTAATGACCATTTTCCTAGTGGAAGCCTTTAGGTGATGTACATATATACCCTCAAAGTAGACTTGATATTAAACTTTTCCACTTCAAAATCTCCTTTTTAAGGTTTTTGAGCTTTCTATATGTTAATGGGTGAGCTATGTCTCCAAAACAATTTGTTGCATTTAGGACAAAGTCCATTTTATAAGTAGTTTTTTTCTTGTTATATTTTGGTGTCTTGTCCTTCATTTTCACACAATATCTTCTAGAGATATGTGTTATGTTGGAGTTTTGAAACTATTGAGCAACAAGATGCATCAATACACAAATGATAACACTTATGCAACCTAAGGGCAAGCCACTTCCTATTTTCAATTACATATGCAAACCATCTAGACCCAACATCAACAAAACCAAAAATGGTTTCCTTCACTTTAGGTTCTACAAAACCAAGGCGGGTATACCGAAGGGATGACTCAATTTGACTACTATTATGCAAGAACTACACTAGTTTCATTTTAATTCTCATCCTCAATCCTTAAACACATAGCTAATTGTGACATTTTAAACAGAATACGTCCCATATAATAGATATGGTCATAAATTTTTATATAGATCTGCAAGTATTCCATGCAATAGTGGCTAACTAATGCTAGAATATTTCATGCAAAGAAGTATTGAACAACTTTGAAAATCTTTAGGAAATAAAAGTGAAATTGATTATAATTTTGCATTTGATGTTCATCTATGATATATTTCTCATCTACCTAAATTATTTTGACTAGTGCCTAATTTATTGGGGTTAAGAGTCTATTGCACTTCCATGGATCTGATTTGTTTCTTTACAACAAATATTATCAACAATTCTTACTGGAATTCATCATTCAAAACATCCTTCCCATAGAAACCTTATCAAATTTGTCAAATTATTTATTTAATTCATTGAATTAATAGCAGTAATGGAAAGATATACAACCTAAATGGATTGCATTCAATTGCACAAGTTTTTACTCACACAACATCAAGATAACTAAGTAATCAAAAGGAGAAAAAATTAAGAAGGCACAGATATGGGAACAACTTATAATTTGTATTCATTTTCTTTGAAAATTGTATACACTTGTGGTGAACTCAAAATTGCCTTAGAAATAAATAAAGAGATTATTCTATATTAATGTATTCTTAGAAAACTTGTAGAGAAGATACATCATAAGACTTGCTCAAATTACTGGACCAATAACAAACTAAGTATATGACTAAAAGCATTATAAATTAGACCCTCACATTGCCTTGAAAACTCATTTATATAGGCATGAGTTGCATCAAGCAAAGGGCAAATGTGATTGATAGGTGTCAATCCAAAAGATAGTTACATACACCTGTAATAAAAAGGACAAAACTACAAATAATAGAAAGATATGTAGATCAAAAATTCCTTTGTGGGTCGCTTTCTATTACATTTATTCATTTTGATTTTGGCTGCTACTCTAAATCCTTGATGTATGCAACTACTAAATCCACTAATGATGAAATCTATTCTAATGATTGCAAACTAACCTCAACACATGGGTTTCATCATCATTATACTGTTCTGTGAGAGTCACCTTTACTTGTCATTATTCCTTGGCTATACCAATATCTTAGGGTTATGGGATTGTCACTTAATATGAAGCATTCGTGCTTGGAGGTAATGCGGCTATAAAATATTAAAAAAGGGCATTTTCTTCTTTCTTAGTTGTATCTACATTCAAAACCATTCCTCTACCAAAATATGTCCCTCTTTTGAAAAGAAAGACATGCATTAACAACAGGTTAGACTAATTATACACATGAAATTTGTGAGTATAAAATCTTCTTCACCCTCTCCAAAAACTTGGCCCAGGGCTCTATATATCTCTACTACATTGGTATTGTAATATGTTTTCTTGGAAAACTCCTTAGAGAATGATGTTATTGTTGATAGGGTTCTAATTTTTCTAGGTTCACCCTTTTCTATTTTCACTACCTTAGTGACTCAGTCACAACTCTTTTCCACAGCCTCTAGGAGATTATAATCAATAAAAACACCTGGAACTACTAGTCTTCCTCAATCAAAATTCCATATATTGGCATGTGGAGAAAGAAACTTCCTCTTTGCAAACCATCTTTTGAAAAAAATTGAATTAGTTTGTGAGGTATCAACATCCTAGACCCAATTATCTTCATTAAGCAATCCCTCTATTGTAGTTCTTTCTTATTCCTTTCTGTAATTCTCTAACTTGTCCTTGAACAAATTTCTCCACACACTTGCCAAAATAAATACAATCTTCTCATTAATTACTTCCACTCAGAAAAAGGCTTGAAATCTCCATTCGCACAAGGTGGGACTGAGAAAATCTTTTGTGTTATACTCTATTTTTTACACATTTGAAGCTTTCATATCTAATAAATACATAGAGTGGCACCACCTTTTGTGCCTAAAATTGCATCGTTGATCTTTAAAAATCCTATGATCAAGGGATGTAGAAAAGATGACAAGTATTCCACTTGATAAGTTGGCTAGTCCACCCAATGAGAACTGACCATGTATACAACTCCCTCCCTAATGACATCTTTGTTTGGATCTACTTTTGACTGACCCTTTACACCGTAGAGTCTCAAAATTTTGCAATTGACATCTTCAATCTTATGCATCAAATATTCCTCATATGACCATAAAACATTTGCTGCTACCTTCTCTTTACCTTTTACGTTCACACACACACATATCAACAGAAACCTTGAAAAATTCCTTCACATTTCTTCACTCACTTCATTTACTGGGACATCGTAATTCTTTATGCATCATCCTTTAGTCATACGATCTAGGCTTTACCCATGGAACCATAATGCCTTTTATCTTTTCTTTATTCCTCCTTTACATTTGCATGAGTTACCTTATTCTCGTAACACCAAAAAGCTTTTGCAGATGGCATTATGTTCTTATGTTTTTCCTTTCTCATATAACCATAAAGCCTTGTATTCATTTCTTCACATTTCCTTTTACACTCATACTCTTAGACCTAACTCGTAGACATGGAGAAAGGATAAAATAGTTCTTCATTCATACACTTACCTTGCAAATGCAAAGGCGTAATGATAAAGCTTTACTTTTCACTAATCAATGACCCAAATTGCAACATAAAGAAATAGAAAATAACATTGTTGTTAATTTTTTAGCATGTTGAAAATTAAGAACTTAACTTTTCTGCCATGCGGGTTGGGCCCATCTGATGTTTGTAATGTGTCACCATTTGATTCACTTACACCAAGGCCCATCTGACAAATCAATCGGTCACACTTTAAAAAATCACTGTTATAATCTAGCTTTATGGTTGTCTACAAGCCCAAGGAACATATGCATGTAAATACAAATAAATCTCACTTTCACTCCTACGCATTCCTTTTACCTATAGAACCATAAAAAAAATTGTGCAATCTTTCAAACCATTCATTTATGCCATGCCAGGGTATTATGCTCTTACACCAATCATTGGGATGTAGATGCATAGATCTCAACTCAACACCTTTCTACTATCTCACTCAACTGTTTACTCATATCCCTATAAAGTGGCACAACACATATTCTTCAAAAAAAATTATGATCTCATGCTCAACACAATATCATATGACTGGGAATATCTCTTCAAACCTCTTCTACTTATGCCTTCAAATATTCACCATAAAGCCTTAAAACCACTTTCAAAGCATAAAAAGCCTTTACATTTCTTCGCTTAAAGCCAAAATTATGATTGGGGAGACTCTAAATGAATTAGTATGCTATTACAAAAGACAAAAGCATATGCCTATAAAACAAAACTTCTTTACTTTCTTATGCCGCACTATAAAATGCAACCACGAAAACAAGAGGGAAAAGGTATTTTTCTCTTATGTGAAACCCTACATTGTAAGACTATAAAGGGAAACATTTTAAGAACTTTTTAGATCTTTTCAAAAATTTGAAAGGAGACCTAGGCTTTCTTCACACTTAGGGTATTTTAATGGCAGGGTTGAGAGACAAACCTTGAGAATTTAATAGAATTTGACAACACATGAACTAGGGCACAACTAGGGTAACCTAAAATTATGAAAATCATGAGGAATGAAACACTAATATACAAAATACATTGACCTAACTAATTTTTCACCAAAATTTTGGACTTTTTCTATACTGTGAAAAGTTAGACCAACAGTGGCTTTGTCTAGGGAGGATAGACTACTTGAGTCTATGCAAGAATTAAGAATCTATGGGAGAGTAGACCATGTACTTGACTTTCTAAATGAAAACTTCTTTAGAGAGAACAAAGCAAGACATAGAAACAAGAAACTAGACTTTATAGAGAAATTTACAAGGATCTACAAAATATACACAACAAACAAGAATACAAGGAAAACATAAACTACTGTTCATGGAAAAGAAAATACCTTAAGAAAAGTATCTCTTCAAGAATTGTCCATGAACTAGCAATTCCATAATATTGTCTAATAAATCTTTAAGGATATAGGAGTCTTCTCCCCATGCATCTTCGATTAAATAGGGACCTAGCCAGATAGGGTAAAACTTACCATGTTCTCCTTTATCTTCAATTCTGGTATTCCACATTAGGACTAAATCTTCATCTTGAATTTTTTTTCTTATTGTCCTTTTGTCATACAATGTCTTAATTTGTAACTGCAATTTTTGGTTTCTAACTAATGCCTCTTTTTCTTATTCTATTAACCCTACAAGCTCATCAAGCCTTTCTTGCATATCATCTATAATATGCTCATCATATAATTGGATATTTTTGTAAAGCCCCATTAAGTTTTTCTAAGCATCCTTGCCTGAACTCCATATACCAAATCAAAAGGAGCTACTCCAATGGCTTTCTTTACAATCACTCTGTCAGCCCATATGGAAAGTTGTAACTTAGATTCCCATACTTTCTTGTTATCATCCAAGGCCCTCTTAATAATTTTTAACAAGCTTTTATTTGTAGATTCATCCTGTCCATTTTTTGTGGATGATATGGGGAAGATGTTGACTTGGTTATTCCATACTTGTCACAAAACTTTATAAATTCCTTAGATCTGAAGCACATGGCATTATCTATCACAATTCTCTAAGGGCAACCAAGTCTGGAAATAAAATTACTTAGAAAGAAATTATTTACAGCTTTACTTTTTGCATTTCTTGTAGTGATAGATTCTACCCATTTTGTAAAGTAGTCAATAGCAACTAAAATCCATGAATTGCCAGTACTAGATTTTGAAGAAATCTCACCTATGAAATCCATACCCCACTGCTGAAATGGTGCTTGCACCTCAACTGGCTTTAACGGAGTATTACCTAAATTTTTTATTTTTCTAGCAAACCTTTGACAAGATTCACATTTTCTAACCAAGATTTGAGCATCTTTAAAAAGGGATGGCCACTAGAATCTAGCTCTCATTACCTTATGTGCATTATTCTTAGCCATATAATGTCCCCCACACACTCCAATATGCATCTCATTCAAAATTTCTTAGGTCCTATCATGATCAAGGCATTTCAATAATATCCCTTCAAAATTTCTCCACCACAAACTGCCTTTGACAATCATATTCCTGATGGCTTGCAATTTTGTGCTCCTTTTCTCATTTTTAGTTAAGTGAGATGGAACCTCTATGTATTGCAGATAGTGAATAACATTGGTATACCACTCAAAATGGCTCATATCACATGAATCAAATCTAAGGTCATCTATTACCATATTAATCTAGTTAGCATCCAGATTTGATTGAGCCATGAGTTTAGCTAAACCTTGACCTCTTACCAACTTTGTTATCTATATCTAAATGTTGAATTTTTGGATCCTGTCGATTAACCTACATCTTCTTCCAAACAATTCTTGTTGAGAAAATATATCTTTCACAGTAGCACTAGGCACAAATGCAATGACAATAGCACCTACCAAGTAGCATCTAAAAGCCTTTACAACTTTTACTAGATCATATGCTTGCTTTTCATTTATTTTATATTTCAACTTAGCTAGTTGCAATGACTTACTGAAGAATGCAATTGGTTGCTCATATCCTTCATTGTTTTTCTCAAACAAGACTGTAACTATAGTATGAAAAGAAGCAAAAGAAAATATGTTCATGGGCTTTGTGTAGTTAGGAGTTCTTAGCACTCAAGCATTTTTTATTGCAGTTTTAATATCCTAAAATGCTTGTGAAGGCTCATCATTCCAATCTATAGTAGCTCCTTTCTTGATTATTTTTGAAATAGGTCTACTGATTTCAACAAAGTTAGCAACAAACCTTCTCAAAGCATTAACTTGTCCAAAGAAGGATTGAATTCCTTTTACATTTTTTGGCTTAGAGACCATATCAATAGTTTCTACTCTCTTAGGATCTATCTTTACCCCATCCTTTGATACTATATGTCCCAATAAGTTACCTTTAGTTACCCCAAATACACATTTCTTATGGTTTAATGAAACTCCATATTCCAATGCTTTGATAAAAATCTTTTCTAGATGCCTACAATGGTCTTCAACCTTCTTGGAATAAGCTATGAGGTCATCTTGATATACTACCATAAACTTATTGACATATTCATGAAAAGCCACATCCATGGCTCTTTGGAATGTAGCACTAGCATTGATCAATCCAAAAGGAATCCTTACATATACATAGGTTCCCCAAGGAGTTGTAAATGCTATTTTGAATTGCTCTCCTTCTTTTACTAGTACTTGGTTATATCTTGAGAATCCATCCATCATAGACATGAGTTCAAATCTAGTTACTTGTTGTAGCATGCCTTCCATTTTTGACAATCCTTAATTATCTTCTAAGGAAGCTATATTCAAATTTATAAAATCTACACACAGTCTAATGTCTCCATTCTTTTTCCCAAGTTTGAAACCCAAGTGGAATGCCTAATAGTTTTGATTATTCCCCCATCCCTTAACTTCATTAGTTCCACTTGCATTTTGGGGCCTAAGGTTGGGTTGACTGGCCTCTGCTTTTTCCTAAAAGGTTTTACATTATCTTTCAATGGTATAACATGTTGAAAGAGATCTTCTCTGTAGGCTTTCAAATCATCCTATGACTAGGAAAAAACATGTTGTTATTTTCTTAGTAGGTCAATCAAAGGCTTCTTAATTCTAGTTGAAAAATTTTGGCCAATGTAAACTTTCTTTGGGACCTCATTAGTACCCAAATTTATCTCTTCTACTTCCTAAGGCTTGCAGTCCTTAGCTCCATGTTTGACCCTATCCTGGTTATCAAACATATTCTCTAAGACAACCAAACCTTTAGGTACTTTGTTAGTCTTCAACTATATAATTCCCTACCATCTATGGTCTCAACCAAATCATTGCAATCCATCTCTTGACCATGATACTTATCTTCATTTAACAAGAAATTGATAGTATCTTCATCATCTTCAAATACCTACCAATGTTCAATGTTATCAGGTATTGAGGATTTGTTTTGAACTTCAATTTGTGATATCCCTACGAATGATATCTCCTAGGGCTTAATTGCTACATTTTCTAACAAGTCAGCCATCTTATTCTAGGTTCTATCTCTCTAGATATACCAAATGCATCAAACAATTCAATCTAATCCCAAACAACATTTCTATAATGTTTCAATCTTCTATTTTTAGAAGCATATGTTCTCTTTATCTATGAGATAATCAATTCTAAATCCCCTATGACTTGCAATTTCTTAATTCCATGGTGGGTAGCAACTTTTAACCCTAACAAAAAGGATTCATATTTAGCTATATTATTAGTACATTAAATTTTAAGGTAAAAGAATATCTAAAAGTGTTTTTCTCTAGAGAAACAAAATCTACGCCTACTCCTGCACCTTCTTTAGAACTATATCCATCAAAGAACATTGTCCATAATATTGGTGAATCCATACAACATTCAACTTCATGTTCAATAACAATAGGCATATTCTCAACTTCTTGGATAATCAATTCAGCTCTCAATGCATTCACACTAGTCACTACACATGCTTACCATATTACAACTCACATCATCATAACTCTTCTCTTCTTCACCCTCCAAAATTTCTAAACTATTATCAGAAACAAATGACTAAGGAACTACATAATATTCTACAGAATGTGGTCATTGGAAAATAATACACCATGGCACATTATCATTCATATTCAGTAGACTCCTTTGTAGAGGATCTAGTGTACCCTTATCTTTTACATTTTGGGTTTGGTTAGGGATTGGCTTACCCTCCTTTCACTGAGTTGTATAGGGGTAATTCTTCATTCTAGGTTGTCTATTGAAATTTCTATTATTCACAAGGGTCTTCTCAGCAACATTTGGCTTATTGAAACTAGTGGGATTCATCTTTTTTAGCAATTCCAACACCTAGCCTTTTGTAGGTTCTTCTAGCTTCTTTCCTACAAGAGTTTTATCACCCTCCCTTTTGTTATTATTTTTTGGATTGAAAAGCATTGGGTCATCTCTCCTACCCAATTTTCCAAATGCTTTCCTATTATTCTCAATATTTACTGCAATTTTGTAAGCATCCCTTAAAGTTTTAGGATCCTTATCCCTCAATTGGTAAGCCATTTTGAGATCAAAAGCATTAAAATATGTTGTGAGACAAACATCCTCATTCAACCTCATAACTTGAAATAGTTTGTACATACCTTTTTGGAATCTCACATTGAAGCTGAATGTGGACTCATTAGGATTCTTCTTGACATTATTGAATTCATTTAACATGAATCCTGCATTAGTTTTGTCTCCATATTACTCCTTGAACAACTTTTCTTGGTCACTCCATGAGGTAATACTGTCATCAGGAAACCTTCTAAACTAATCCCTTGCATCCTCAGTTAGTGAATGAAAAAACAACTTCATGACTACATCTTCATGTTCAACTTCATAATCATTTAACATGTCTATGAAATTTCTCAAATGTTCTTCACTAGTAATAGCTTTATTTCCAAAAAACTTAACCAATTTGTCTCTTAAATCAAAAGATATATGGGATGTGGAGCACCATGAATACTTGCAAATGATATCTTTCTATACATTTTCATGTATAAAAGTGTCTTCTAGAAACCAAGAACATTTGAGGTACTTGCTATGTTAGCTTGGTTTAGAGGAACAGTTTGGGATTCTTGAGGTTGGATAATAGGGGCTTAAGTATAAGTGGTGGATGATGAGGTAGGAGCAGACTAAGATATTCCTTGAACTAAAACTACTGGTCTATAAGGTGGTACAAAAATTGAAGTGAGGATGAATAAATTTGGCCATGAGGCTAATGCAGAATTAGACTTAATAAACTAAACTTTTGTTCTAGTTTTTGCAGCTTGAGCTTCATTCTCTACCTTCTCAAGCTCTTTTGCAAGATCTTCCTTCTCTTTTCTAGCCTTTTCCAGATCTAGATCTAATTTTGACATGGAAGGTTTTATGGGTTTTTTTGGTGTAGTGCCTTCCCTCATTCACATCTTTCTGGACATTATTGTTGTTATTATTAGACTATGTTAGACTAGCTTTATGTTGATGGATTAGTGGTATTGTTTTGAGACTATCAAAAATTATGTTATGGATTCAGTTGATATATGATGAGATCATTTAGACTTTATATTTCATGTATGCATGATGATCATTACATTGCTTTTAGTTATTGTTGATGATTAGTTAGATGGTTAATTATCTCATGTGTTTTATTAGGGATACTTACCCCATACTTGCATGTGTATGGTGTGCGTGTTTGCTCATATTGTATGGCATTTCTGATATGGTTAAGGAAAGGAGTCATAGTCACCTACTAGTCGGGATCTACATGATGCACCACTTCCTGCCATTGTCTATTTAACTTAGCATTATATATATTGTATGTACATGCATGGTTTTTTTGCAGGTTGCAAGTACCGAGTATCGACTTTCATAACTTGCCAGGACGAGCGTACCCTATTACACTATCTCAATGATAAGAGAAGGGAGATAAATTCTCAAGTCCAAATCCCAAACCCTTAAACCAATTGTCCTAGTGAGGTAGGACAAGTATCCAGATATTATACCCACTAAATGTGTCGGATGACATATTTTATGATTTTTAACCCTTTAGACTGATTTTGTGCGGATTGTTCTATGATGGGTTTTCATATTTTATCTTGGAGGTCTATGGTGAAGTTTCTATTAATTAAGTCTTAATAATAATAAAGTAATAAATAAATAATGATAATAAAAGTTATAAAAATTAAAATGAAAGTTATAAAAATTTAAATAGAAATTATATAAAAAGTAAATTGGAGTTATAAACTTGTCTAGGAGTTAACGCACCTTTTCATTTCTCATATGTCAACAACATGGGGGTTAGTGCATCAATTAAGCACATGGTATCAACAACCTTATGACTCATCAAGAAGGTTGGAAAAGACTCATGCTTAGTTGGTGACACCTTTTACCTATTTCTAGAGACATTCTAGGTGTTTCTTGAGAGTTCTTTATATTCAGGCATTCCTAGAAGCTTAGACATAGCATTTGGACAACATTTTGGAGCATTAGAGGACTCGGGAACTCTGAAGAAGGGATAAGCTTGCTCTACAGGTTTTTTGAGGAAGAGCAAATTAGCATCAGAATCTAGGTAGATTCTTGTGATTTTACTTATGCAATACATGGGTTGGGAAAAAACATACAAAATGTTCCTCCATTCATTATCCAACTTGGAAACATAAACTGAGACCTCTACATTTAAATTCAAGTATGTAAATTTAGCAAAATCAAAACATGTGTTTGCATTGTGTATTCTTTATGCTATTGTTTTGGGTTTTGGGTTGACTAGTGTTGACCAGTTATAGGACATCTACCAGAGGCTTGGGGGTTATGTGATTGTGATGTCATGATGATGTTTTAATCTCGATCTTTATAAACCCAACCATGGTTATGTGATGGAATGCTCTATGTAATGTTTGTAATTATTGATTGTTATAGTTGAGATTCATCGATCAATTATCCTTGGTTTATTTTCTAATCGCCTGGATGCGATTGAAATGTGAATTCATTCTTGATGATGTCATGTTATCACATGTTTTGACTCAACCATTTTGGAGTCTTCAATCACTATGATTGAGATATATTTTGGTTATTGAGAATCAATGGATACTTTTGATTATCAGTGATACTTCTGTTGCTAATAGAGACCTGTTGTGATCATGATTTTCTTTGGATGCTTGCTCATGGAGATTTGATGCTTTTATGCATATTTGATGATTTTATTATGGAATATCTTTTGTGATTTTGAGATTTATGATTCCATGAGCTTAGGGTAGGATATCTGCATGTAGTATCGAGAAGTAGCTTGCAATGGGGGTCGAGGCCCTAAGAGGCTACCAGGGTAACTCATTGTAAGTTGTTTAATAAGTGAAAACATTCACACCTAATACTAACTAAATGAACCCAAAAAGATAAGTGTTTTGTTCTCACCCATGCCTTGAGTGCTTGTATAGACTAGGATGGGAGTAGAGAGAATGAATGGTTGCAACCTTGCATTCCATAGTATGCCTTGTCTGTATGAGAGGATACTAGTGGCCATATGAGGATCAGTATGGATCTGTGGAGTTTAGCTAACTGCCAAGGTAACTTGTACATGATATATGTGATGATAGTTCCTCGCTTGCATAGTAGGTTACTACATTTCATTATGTGCCTGTAGGAATTAGATGTCAGTTTTGTGATTGGAACCTTTGAGTTAGTATACTTTTAGGATTCTTGGACTTATAGAGATTTATGCTATGTGTTTTTGGATAGCTTGTTTGGGACTTAAGATTATCTCCTCAGCACGGTGGGAGTGGACCACTTAGGTACCATGCGATCAGGTGGTAGTGTTTTTCCACTCTTATCATTTGAGATTCATTGAGACATCATGGCTGATGCATCCTTCATGCTGGTGGATATGTATCCTTTCATTGATGATTAGCATATGTTAGATGATGTTATCTTATGCTTTTATTTGCATGTTAGATTACTTTCTACATATGATGTAGTATATGTTAGGAGTGACATTCCTACTATGTTAATATTGATGATCTCTTTGATGATTTTGAAATGTTATGCACGGAGGGATGGCTAGGACCCACAATGGTCTAATGATGCTATTAACGGTTGGGAGGAACCGTGCACTTAGTTTATTATGTTTGATCTTTGTGATGGATGTATATATCGTCTATGATGATGTATCATGTATGACATGTGATTATCTTTACTTTGATGTATCATGGATTAGAATAGGATGATGTATCTTATTTCACATATGTATATTTTTTAAAGCTTTTCATACCCTGTGACATGTACAGTGGATGATTGAGAATTTAGAAATGTAATGTATAAACATTGGACTTATCGTTATTATTTCATGTGGTTGTTATATTAGATGGATTCAATAATGTTAGTTGACTTAGATGTAATTCAACATTAAGGGATCCTTAAAGAATGTAATCTATTATGTATGTTATGTTTACTTTTAGATGGACATTGCTATTGCTTCCGTTATGGTGCATAGGTTATATGTCGTATTTTCTTTCATGTTATTAAAAAAAAAAAATGTTACCAAACTTAGTGAAATTCTAGGTTAATTCTTTGGATCCCTCGGCGAGGCATTACATTTGGTATCAGATCCTAGTTTCACCATTGGGAGCTGTGGGTACCTTGGAACAACTAGAAACTTTGAACTATTAAGTGTAACTTTTCAAACTTGAAACTAGGTGAACTAAAACAGATCCTAAACTGTTACTTGTATATTTTTCATGTACTTCAACACTTAGTTTCAAAACTGGAAATTTAACTTAAACCTAAACATAGAATTGAACTTAGTCTATCACAAACATGTGTCTTTGATTGTAAAAGTACTTTGTACTATTGTAGGATGGTATCTGGGACTAGGTCTTCTGTTAGAGGCCATGGTAGAGGCCGTGGTCATGGCAGAGCTATTAGTGTCCATGAGTCTACCCATGAGGGATTAGCTCATGAAGAGAGTAGAGGAGAGCATGCTAGTAGGCAGCAAGAAGAGAGCCATAGAGAGGACCAAGCTGAGTCTGAAGAAGTTGGTTTGAGATAGATGATGCAGACTATTCTTGAATGTCTACCTCCTATTCAAAAATAGCCCAAAGTACACCAAATAGAACAAGAGCATAGACCCAGATCTAGGAGTCCTCGAAAGGATTGTCAGAGGTCCATTGTGTCCACTCAGATGAAAGATCTTTCAAGATCCAAGGTTAGGCCTTTCAATGGGAAAGGTTCTGGTTATGTGGCTGAGCAGTGGCTTATTTCCCTCAACAAGATTTTTGACATGCAAGATTTTGACAGCAATGGTAAGGCAAGATTTGCAATCACTAATTTAGACAATTTTGGGGCCACTTGGTGGACAATTGAGGAGAAGAGGCTAGGAATCGATATGAGCAGTGTCATGTGGGAACTATTCTTAGAAAGTTTCCATGAATGATTCCTATCAGAGGAATGGAAATAGAAAAGGGTAGATGAATTTCATAATCTCTTTCAATATTGTTTGATTCAAGAGCTACAGATTCATCTATTTCACCATCTATAGTTTCTAAGTGTAAGCTAGATGCAGTGAAGCAAGTTCATGGTTGGCAAGTGGAACTAGCCTCAAGCATTAAGGTCTCCACAGATTTTGTAATTCATAAGTGTGGGCCTAGGTTAGGAAGCTTTGATACTGTAGTGGATCTTCGAGTCATACCCCTTGGTTCCTATGATGTGGTTTTAGGCATGTACTAGCTTGGATCTCATAGAGCAAGTATAGATTGCATGAAGAAGATTATTATGTGCCAAGATGACCATGGGAATGATGTGAAGATAGTTGGGATACCAAGGCCTATATCTCTGCAGATGATTTCTGCTATGCAATTGAAGCGAAGTTTTCGTAATGGATGTCAGATATTTTCTTTTATGGTAAATGATCTTAATGAGGAAGATCCTATGAGGAAGACTTTAGATCACCCAATTTTACAGTAGTATGCAAATGTCTTTCCAAGTGAGGTTCCAAGAATGTCTCTGAAGAGGGACATTGATTTTAGTATTGATCTGATTCATGGAGCGGATCCTATCTCTAAAGCTCCTTATCATATGACTACACAGGAAATGGGTGAGTTATGTCTTCAACTAGAGGAACTTCTAGCCAAAGGGAGCATTCAACCTCGTGTATCACCATGGGGAGCTCCACTGCTCTTTTTGAAGAAGAAAGATGTTTATTTGCGCCTTTGTATTGATTACAGATAGTTGAATAAGGTGACTATTAAGAACCGATATCCTCTACCTAGGATTGATGACTTATTTGATCAGATCAAGGGAGCTACAGTATTCTCCAAGATTGACCTTAAGTCAAGATACCACCAGCTTCGCATTAAGGAAGTCGATATCCACAAGACTACTTTTCAAACTCACCATGGGCATTATGAGTTCACAGTGGTACCTTTTGGGTTGACGAATGCTCCATCGATTTTCATGAGTTTGATGAATGGTGTGTTTCGATCTTATCTAGATAGGTTTGTACTAGTGTTTCTTGATGACATATTGATATATTCTAAGACTTAGAAGGAGCATGAGGAACACCTATAGTTGGTATTGTAGTGTT
Organism: Cupressus sempervirens; assembly: GCA_028749045.1. Classification (NCBI taxonomy): domain Eukaryota; kingdom Viridiplantae; phylum Streptophyta; class Pinopsida; order Cupressales; family Cupressaceae; genus Cupressus; species Cupressus sempervirens. The sequence continues at coordinate 68,967,576 of CM053784.1, forward strand.
TGAGAGACAATCAGGTTTATACCAATATAGCTAAGTGCGAATTCTTCAAATCAGAGATTCAGTATTTAGGGCATGTTATTTTAGGTGATGGTATTTCAATGGATCCTACAAAGACTCAGGCGATAATAGATTGGCCTACACTACTAATGTGTCAGAGATTCATAGTTTCATGGGCCTAGCTTGTTATTATCACAGATTTGTCCAAAACTTCTCTAGGATACCACCAGCTTCACATTAAGGAAGTCGATATCCACAAGAATGCTTTTCAAACTCACTATGGGCATTATGAGTTCACAGTGGTACCTTTTGGGTTGACTAATGCTCCATCGATTTTCATGAGTTTGATGAATGGTGCGTTTCGATCTTATCTAGACAAGTTTGTACTAGTGTTTCTCGATGACATATTGATATATTCTAAGACTTAGAAGGAGCATGAGGAACACCTATAGTTGGTATTGTAGTGTTTGAGAGACAATCAAATTTATACCAATATAGCTAAGTGTGAATTCTTCAAATCAGAGATTCAGTATTTAGGGCATGTTATTTTAGGTGATGGTATTTCAATGGATCCTACAAAGATTCAGGCGATAATAGATTGGCCAACACTACTAATGTGTTAGAGATTCATAGTTTCATGGGCCTAGCTGGTTATTATCACAGATTTGTCCAAAACTTCTCTAGGATAGCACATCCTATAACTTCTCTTCAGAGGAAAGGAAAGAAGTTCGTATGGATAGAAAAATTTGAGGAAGCATTTCAGAGGCTCAAGGGGCTTTTGACCACTGCACCAATTTTAGCCGTACCTAATCTAGAAGGAGATTTCATGGTGTGTACATATGCTTCTCTTGAAGGGATTGGGGCTGTATTAATGCAAAATGGACGGGTTCTTGCATATGAATCATGCAAGCTCAAGGATCATGAGCTAAACTATCCTACACATCATCTTGAGTTAGCATCAGTAGTTCATGCTTTGACCGAGAATATCTCTTCAAACCTGTTTCACTCACCCATTCAACTATTTATTGTAAAGCCATAAAACCACTTTCAAAGCATAAAAAGGGTTTAAGTTTCTTCGCTCAAAGACCAAACATATGATCGAGGAGACTCTAAATGAACTATTCTGCTATTACAAAAGACAAAAGAATATGCTCATAAAATAAAACTTCTTTACACTCTTATGCCGCACTATAAAAGATGACACAAAAATAAGAGGAAATAGGTATTTCGCTCTTACATGAAACCCTACACCATAAGATTGTAAAGGGCAGCATTTTAAGCACTTTTTAGATCTTTTGAAAAATTTGAAAGGAGACCTAGGCCTTCTTCACACTTAGGGTATTTTGATGGTGGGGTTGAGAGACAAACCTTGATAATTTAATAGAATTCAACAATACATGATTTAGGGCACAACTAGTGTAACCTAAAATTATGAAAATCATGATGAATGAAACCCTAATTAGCATAATGCAATGATCTAACTAATTTTTCACCAAATTTTCAGACTTTTTCTATACTATGAAAAATCATACCAACATATTCTAGGAAAAAATTTGTTTCTTTCTAAATAAAGTCTCCAACCCATAAAGGGTACTAACTAAATAACCTTTCCTTTAAGTATATTAGCTTGATGTCATATTGAGGACTACAATGGTAATTGAGGAATCCAACATAGCTTTAGGTTTCTTTTCTATGTTAATCTTTTGGGCCATGGCTATCTCAAATCTTTCCTCACCTATTAAAATAAAAATATCTTCTATGGTATCTAAGTCAATAGACACCTTCCTATCAGGGATCCTCCTATCATTTTTTAATCATTTAACTAAGTGTATTGGGAAGACCAATGGTTTATATAGCATCTATTTTTATCTTCTTCTTTTCTTTTTATACAACCTTAATTGATGCCCATTTTTTGGTCCTTATTATTGCTTGATAGGTTCTCATTTCAATTTGATCTTCTTTATTTTTATCTCAATCAAGTTTAGGGATAAGTTTCCTTAGCACCCATTAATTATATTACTCATCAAATTTATCTTTTTCAACATCTTTAGTTATCATAATGCTCATCTTTAGATTATGTATGACAAGTGTTCAAAGTGAAACTTGACATAATCTTCTTGTAACTAGAAATTTGTCATAACCATGTTCTTAAGTTGAAATTATCCTTTGCAAGACCCCTTACTATCAATTTTTTATAAGCAGTATAACATTGCATAGTAAAATTTCTAAAGTGTATTTCTAGGTTTAGAGCATGTAAAAGTTAATTATATTGCTAATGAGTGATTTGATAGGGAAATAGACAGTTTTCTTTTTCTTTGTTATAAATTTCTAGTTAATATAAGCTAAACGTCTACAAAGTTCAATCAACATAAAATGATTCGAGCCATATCTTGTTAAGTTGATTGGTTCACTTTTAGAACACTCAACTTTAATGTATGTAAATATAGGGAATCAAATATCTTGGATGACACATATGCTCATTAGTTGTATAACATCATGTAACATTCATTCATTAGCACTCCCTCGCAACATATGAGTCATATTTTTAATAAAAAGCATCACCAAAACTTCTATGGTTCCCATAACATCTATACATCTAAAAAATGCAGTGGTATTTATAAATTTCCATTCCATCTATCCATTGTTCATTATGTAACCCTTGTTATTCCCTTGTACATACTAGAGACTAAAAGAGATAATATATCATATAAAAGAAATCTACAAGATAATTATTACAAAAATTTAGCAGGTGTGGACCCCTATAATATATTCTCAATATAAGTATTTTTCTCCTTTTCAAATTATGTGGATGAAGAAATACATCCATTCCTCCAATCAAATTTCTTGTTAGTTGATGGTAATTATGTTTATTAGAATGAAAATATCCCTAATTAATTTTCCAAGTTTTTCTCTTGTTAATATCCTAGGCAATGTTGAAGCTCCAGTTTAGAATTTCAAGAGCCACTTTCTAGAACTCACACCTTTTAACTTTGAATTCATATTAGAGACTATATTGTAGGATATTGTAATACTTAAGCCGATATGTGGTTCACTTGGTGGGATTTATAACAATTGTGGTGTCTATAAGTAAATGGACAACAACAAATGGCCATTTCTAGACCTACTCTATTTTTTCAATCATATCTATTCATACATTCAAAACCTAATTGTTTACACTACATAGTTGTGGAAAAATTTGATGCTTCTATAAGGGTTTGATCAATTTTATTTCTAAAATCATTGCATGTTTGTGGGATTTTTTTCTCTTTTCAATAAATAGTCTAAACTAGCATGTACTAAAGAGGTATCCCAAAATTCTAGTTGAGAACACATAAGACCAAATGATCTAAGTACAAGTTTTTCTCTTTAAACCTATTTTCTCTTAGGGTTTTTTTCTAGGCCACTTCTCTAGCCTATTAGGTTTCTTCCACTAGCCCTAGGTTAGGAGGATCCTATTCCCAATCCTTCCCTTCTTCAACTTGTCCACACCAACAATGAAGTCCACCCAACCAATACTCCTTGGATATCATCTTGGATCATCCACACTAGGTGCTAAAGCTTGATCCAAAATACCAAACAATATAGTGGGTAGTTTATTTATAGGGAATTGGATCCATTCCAATACTCTTGAACTGAAAATGCCAAAAAATCTTTATCGATTTCAAGAATTTTCCCTAGACTAGGCCTAAATGGGGTATAAGGAATTTGGCCTCCAAACACACCTTTTGGATCACAAATTAGAAAGTTTCTTAACAAGGTGGGAAATAAAATTCATATCCTAACACCCTTTTGGAAGACCTTTTAGATTGACTTTGTCTCACTTAGCCAACCTATCTATATAGTGGGTTGCTATAAATAAGCCTAAAAGAAAGGTTTTCGCCAATGTGCTAATAGCATCCACAAGGTATTGTTCAAACACCTATTGAAATATGACATTAGAAATTCTCCTTGGGAATAAGGCTTATTCATACTCATATCTTCCTCTCTAAACACTTGGATTGAAGAAACTAATGAATTCAACCCCATCAAATGCTTCTACAACCACTATGATCCCTAACTATGCTCCTCTGGCTTGCCTAGGGCATCAGTATAAAATTGTTAAGTTTTCTTTCTAGGGCCCAAGATCTTGCACACATATAGTATGAGGAGTCATCTCACACATTCCAAGGAACCATGAAAATACCATGGTAGAAAGGTTAGTTATGACTCTATAACCAAAAACTATCTGGTTCAGACCAATGACATTATTGAAAACAAAAGATTTTACAAATGGAATGAAATGAAACCTAATGACCTATTTAATCACACATAAAAAATATAGTCTTTACATCCAACAAATAATGCATAAGTTATAGTGAAGAGATCAATCCATTAAGTTACCCAATGAAACAAAAATGTACTATCTATGATTAAATTGCTCTAAAAATTGTTTGCTCATTAATCAACTTTACTTCAAAATGTCATCCAACCCTTGTCACAGGTTGAGGGATGCCTTAAATAGGTCCAACACACATGTCTTAATGACTTTTGAGTAGTTATTCAACCACTTTCTTGAAGCTGTACTCAAAGCAACAAAATTTGTCATGACAACAATTATAATTTTGCAAAGTTGTCATGCAACTTGACGATATTTTGAATAGTTAGAAAAATCTTGGTCAAATCCTAATGAAACCCTATAAAATTCTTAAATATGATCCCTAGGATATGAAATCATCATTCCACCCTTTCTTTGTCTAATCCACCCCTCCAAATGCATAAATGTCATAGTTGACAATAATGACAACAATTACACAATACATAGCAACTTTGGACAAAAATATAACACTCAATACTTCCAAAGACATGAATAGACCTCATAATGACTAATTCATCCTCTAGAAACCACTAGCTGATTTATTACACTAGTGGCTTGGCTAAGGCCACTACAAACAAAAACTTGACTAGGAAGCCTAGGTTACCATGTAGCCTTACCTATCTATGCTCCTGCACCACCAAAGCCCTATCCTAAAATTTGACGAGAAATTTTCGTGGTGGAAATTTTGAATAGACACAAAATGAGATAATGGCGATAGCTAAGTTTAAATAACTTCCTTATTTAAAAATATAGTCATGGTGGTAGGAAGTATCAAGACTCATCTATCATAGAATTTGAATTCCTTACTACTTATGAGGAAAACTCATTACCTCTAGCATTATTTTTATGCTTGATGATTTATAGATTTTTGAAAGAAAACTAAAAAAAGAACTCACTTGATGTCTCTTTCATACACAAAATCTAGGCATTCGATAGCCACACTCAAAATGTCATTCTGTTTGTGTTTCATTAGCTTTCCTTAACATAATTATAATAATTACATTAGTTATTATTCACTTCTACATGAATCCTTTCCATATAATGATGAACTTCTATCTATCCTGAAGTTTTTAATTTTTTAACTTTACAAGATGCCTAGATATTACTTTTCTTTCAAGTAATTTCATTAGTGGGCTTTATATTTGGATATACAATGAACCTTGAATAAGGCACCAAATGAAAAATAAAAGGGTTCAAGTTCATTATTCACCAATATATATTTACATGTCTCAAATTAACATTTGGAAAAAAATAGTAGACTAAAGGAGTGGATTCATACATGCACGAAACAACCCTTGATAGATCAACTTTTAAAATTGAACTTTGGGTTCAACTAAAGGATCAATATCGTACACTTTGGTTTACAAAGGCAAAAAATAAAAGATTTTTTGATATAAAACACAAAAATGCTAGAATGAAATGTTGATTATAAGGAGAATTAATATTCTCTATTTTTTCTTAAAGAGGGAATTATAGGAAAAAATAATGTAGGAAAAATATAGGATTAATAATCAACTTTGACTATGGACTAAGAGTGCAAAGGACCTAAAAATGAATTTAGAATCTCTAATTACACAAAGATGATAAAATTGACATAAAAATAGAGTCAAGACAAACTAAAATTGATCAAAACAAAGGATGAAAAGCTCACAAGAAAATAAGAAAGCTATGTACAAAGAAAGGGACATGTATTTATAATGGATATAACTTAAGGTCCTCTTCATTCAAATATAGGGCTAAAGTAGTTTCATCTAGGTTCTCCAAGTTAAAAGGTATAGGATGTAATACCGAATTGATCCTAAATGGTTCTATTCATAGTGAGTCAAATTGATGAAGCGATCTCGTGTTATTAATAGAAAAAAAAACACACACACACACACAAAAAAAAAACTATACTAATAACCACAAATTGTAAGAATGAGATCTTTGATGTCCATTATCTACAATAAAATGGTATTAGAGTTGTTAAACATATGACATGAAAAGCCACATGGGTACTTTTCATACATAATTATGCAATCCAAATCCACCATATACATCCCTATAACTATCTTAGAGAACCATGTAAGCCTTAATTATATATAGGAAATTCTTAACTACCCAAGAAGGTTCTGGAGATTTTAACCCTAAACTTTTAGGTCAAACAAACATTAATTTCTTGGCTTTTGGATCTTATCAATTGCATATACCCTTTCAAGGTTAATCCCAACTAAATCTTTTGATATAAGGTGTCTAAATTTCCCTTATGTTACACCAAAAGAGCATTTCCTTGGGTTTAATGATACATGATATTCCAAGCATTTACCAATTATCCTTTCCAAGTACATACAATGATCTTCCTCCTTTGAGTAATTAGTGAGGTCATCTTGGAAAACTGTGAGAAAATCATCAATAAAATTTGTAAAGGCTACATTCATAGCCCTCTAAAAAGAAGCTACTGTATTTGTTATGCTGAAAGGAAAACTAACATAAATATAGGTTCCCCATGGCATTTTGTATTAGAATGATTTAGAATAAATGAGGGGGAGTCAGGGGAGGTGGAGGGGTGAAACAGTCATCCTAAGGTCTAGATGTACCAATTAGAATTTTAAACACTTCAAATACATTAAATCCAAATATTCAATCACTCAATCTCTATAGAAAATAATTAGTAACATAAACTTATCAACCAATATCATAATAATCAAAAAGTTAAAAACTTGTAGAATGCAAACTAATAAAAGTATAACATCTCAAATGAGATCCACACAAGTATGACAAAACCTTCGATTTAACTTGGAAACCCAATTTGGGAAAAACTTCTAGTAACATGTGACCAATTTTTCACTCTTCTAAAGTGAGCTCTCTTAGGATCCAACCTTGTTAAAGCTTACAAAACACATTGTTAAATGTAACCTTGTTAAAGGATTTAATCACACTACTAGGAATGATCTTCTTAGAGGGCCTAAGAACATTCCATGAGAGTGTCACCTTGATTAAAGGATTTACATATGACTATTAGCTTTACTTTGATTAAAGGATTTCAATGCTAGTATAATGGTTAAAAAGTAACAATAGGTTGATCTATCAAATACAACTCACTTTGCTAATTTAGATCACAATTTAGTTAATATTTTGATCAATTGATTAGCCTCCATTGTCATCTCTATCTCTAATCTACATGGAAACCCTTCAAGTAATCGAATTCACCTCTTCACAATGCTTTCACCAATGAATAGCATCAAATATAGCTTCAACCTTATTAGATTATCTCTTGTACTTCCTTAAATAGGTAATTCTAATACTTTTTTATTTCACCATCACCATAGCTCTTAAGTTTATGTCAAATTCATTGAATCCTTCCATCATTTCATCTCCTCTTTCCTCTTCTAGAAACATCTCAAAAATTCTCCTTGAATTCTTGCATAGAAACTATCAAACAAGGTTTCCATTGAATAAAATTCTTGAAGTCATCCATCCTTATCTTCAACATGCTTTAAATATTCCAAGAAATTAATTGTGTTTGGCTAAAAATCACAATTTATTTATAATTTGTCAAATGTTGTCATCTAGTCATCACTAGATTACTCGATCAACACTAATTTTTTTGTTCGACACATATACTAATATTTAGTCGATAGTGATTCTTGGTTGACACTATATTTTCTTTGATTATACTAGTGCTCAATAAACACTAGCAGTATTTGACTTAAAGTTTAAGTTCCTTAATCTTCCACTCTTTTTCTTGGTCAAGCCTATGCATTTGGTCATTCTTTGATCACTTCTTCTAGGCTTTAGTACATTATAATCTAAACTTAGGTTATGATTAAACAATCACATTATCTTGTTAAAGGCTAACTAATCAAGTACCCATTGTAGTTCTTCTTAACTCAACCTTTCCTCTATGTCCTTTTGTTATGTCTTTCTCCTCAAATCCTTTTCATGAATCATCTTGATATGGCACTCTAATAAAAAAGAAAATTGTCTCATCAATAAGGTTTGACATCAATGAAAACATAAAATTGGTCTTAATTGTAGTTTCCAACATAGTGGAGGTAGTTTTTTACTATATTTATTCCTTAACAACACCATTATTTTATCCTAAAAAACCATCAATCATAAACGCCAATGCAAATTTAGTCATTCTTTGCAACATATCCTCTGTATTAGGCAAATGATAAGTATCTTTCAATGATGAAATAGTTACATACTACATAGAGTCTAATATCTCCATTCACCTTCCTATTAGGGACCAAATTGGAAACCCAAGAATAATTCCTAATTGGTTTGATGATACATGCATATCTACAAGCTTCATTAACTCTTCTTGCATTTTTGGAGCAACCATTAGATAATTGGACCTCTATTTTTTTCACAAAGGCTTAGCATCTACTTTAAAGGGAATAACATGGTTGAAAAAGACTTATGTACAACCTTTCAAGTCATCATATGACTAGGAAAACACATTTTCTACTTCCTCGATAGCTCAATCAAAGATTGTCTCATAGGGCATGAAATTTTGTTACCAATATATACCTTTTGGGGAGCCTCTTGTGTTCCTAAATTCACTTCTTCTAACTCCTTAGGTTTCTTATGCTTCATATCTTTCTTTACCCTATCTTTATTATAAAAAAATGATTCTTAAGACCACTAGTCCTTTATAAACCTTGTTAGTTTTTAGTGGAAACACCTTATTTCCAAAAATGGTGTCTTTTGTAAAAATTGTTTCAATCAAGGCACTGTAGTCTATCTATTTACCATGATACTTATCCTCACACTTGAGGAATTGAAGAATTTCTATGTCATCTTTAAACAATTTACAATTATTTGCATTATTAGGTATAGAAGGCCTAGTAAACACCTTTACATTAGATACCCTAAGAAAGGTCTTATCATTAGGTTTTATAGCAATATTAGCAAGAAATTCTTCCATCATTATTTTTCATCTATCCATCCACATGATACCAAAAGTATAAAAAAATTGAATCTCATCGCAAACTACATTCTTGTATTGCTCAAGCCTCTACTTTTTTGAGGCATAAGATGGCCACATCTTTGACGTGATGAACTCATAATCTCTTACAACATGTAAGCATTTTATCCCATGTTTCATAGTCAATCTAAGAAAAAGTACCAATGCCTAATATTTTGCAATGTTGTTAATTCAAGTAAAACTTACAATATAAGAAAATCTAAAAGTTTTCCCCTCTAGGAAAATCAATAAAACACCTGCACCTAAACCTTCCTTGGAATTTGCACCATAAAAGAACATTGTCAACATGTAATCTCCTTGATACTTTGTACTTGCTTCAAAAGAAATGGTGTGGGTATAAATCCTTTCTCCATGATATCAACCTCATCTATAAAAGAATTTATGTCAGTGTCTACAATTTTTTTACAATTTTAGTATTTTCAATAATTTTGGCATTCTTCTACTATTTCCTCCCTTAAATGTTTTTGGGTTTTTTATGCTATATTTCAACTTATCTATTATGTTTTTTTTGTCACATTTCAAATTGATTTTCCCCTTATTTCTCACCAAATATTATCTCCACATAATATGTTATGGAAATTTTTTAATTTTTTTTTTTTAACGCAAAATTGGGCTAGCCACTGAATATATTTATTAATAAAACTAGTTCAAAATGCTCAACTAGGAAAGAACCAGAAAGAAAACCTGGAATCATTTCTTATATAAAAATTTACATAAATATATTTGTCAATATTTACAATAGAAATTATATCAACAACATTGAAGCTCATAAAACTATACCATTTTGTAAATTCTACCCATATGAGCCATTTCAAGTACCTCAAGATATTACAACATTAGAGGTAATCAAACCAAAAAAAAAATATTGACATTCAACCTATAGTAATCACTCCTCCATATCAGCACAATCATCTTCAATGGTACCAAGAACATTTGCAAATTCGAGACCCCAAATAGAAGGTTGTGGAAAAGGCTCACAAACATCCCAACTAGAACTTGAACCCTCTTCTTGATGTCGCTAAAAAAGAACCATCAGATTTGCATCAAAATTACCAGTGTTTTGACTTCATAATGGTCATCTTTACCATCTTGAGGAAAAAAATTGGGTTGTTGCTTTCCAGCATGAATTGATACACTTTCATGGCCTAACACTTGAGAAGTGACACAAGCATTAAAACCAAAAGTAATTGCCTTGCGAATTGTGGGAAAATTTATGAAAAACATTACCTCCAAGGCAGCATCATCGATATGCATGGGCAAGACTTCTTTTTGTAGACTCAACTCAATTCTAATACAGTAATTCTTTGAGATTATTGACCTCCAACTTGTGCAAATTGGAATACATGTAGGATTTTTTATGTGCCAAAAATTTGAAATACTCAGCTCCATGTGATCAATAGAACTTTACGTATGCCACTTAGCACATAATAATTAGTTCACACATTCTAAAACACACCAATTGATCGATTAATGATTATATTGTACTATTAACAATCATATTATAATAGGGTCGATGATGATTATAAAGGATTGGTGTTGAATGTATATAATGAACAAAAACTACCTTTATGAAATGTACATTATGAGCATGATAAATGTTAGCTTTCAGATGCAATCAATGAATGTAATGGTTCAAATTATTCAATAAATGAGTTGGGTTGATGTGTATTAACAATGACACCATCACACCCGAGGTTAGATATGAAATCTACCACTTTATTTCCTTCTCATAGGGTATGTGATATGCTAACTTCTAAAAATTGATCAATCAGGTGCCAAATTTTCTTGAAGATATATTGCAAATTCCATGAATAGGATTGTCATTTGATGCAACTATTAAATACCATTTGGGAATCACCTTGAATATGGACTCTATGAAAATTACCTGTTTTAACCACTACCAGGCCTACCAAGAGAGCTTGTGTTTCTACTGAATTATTAGTCCCATTTTGTACCGGGGAGGATGTAATTGCTAGAAGTATACCTTTGATATCTTTGACACATGCCTCGAGACTTGATTAACCAAAATTTCCTCTTAAAACACCATCAAAATTAAGTTTCACTATACCTAACTTAGGAGGTAGCCATTGCACAACTGCTCTATCTATCTTGGAATGTTGATGATTGCTAATTCCTCTCCCCCATGGAATAAGAAGACAATTTCACTCTCAAATGATGAAACTATCCCAAACTAAGATTGTAGGATTAATTTTGCATCTGAAAAGGCCTACATTAGTGACTTCTAATATAGACTTTTCAATGCCTTTTAATACTATTTCTATCTCTGAAAACTCATTTTTGAATATCCTCTTATTCCTGAAAAATCTCCCAGAGATTATTTTGAAGAGGAGCATAATAATGAAGTTTTCTAAGAAGAAAACCCAACAATCATATGCAAAAGAGAAGGTGACAAACAAGTGATCCACTGATTCATATTCTTCATTACACAAGACACATTTAAAAGGAGGAGCAATATTCAACTTAGTCAATCTGTCAGTTGTAAGAAATGTGTGTTTAAGTGCACGCCATGCAAAACATCGATCTTTTTGAAGAACACCATGGTTCCAACAAAATTTATAAGCTCTAGATGGATTCTTTTGTCCAGCTATTCTCTATAACAACTTATACCCCTCTTTGACTGAGTAACAACCTTCTTTAGCTAGAGCCCAAAACAATCTATCTTCTCAATCTAAAATGTAAACAAGTCTCTTGTCTAAATAGTCCCTAAACATCTATTTCTCTTGAATAGACAAAGGCAGGGGATTTGGATCTTTCCAAGTCACTTTCCTAAAATAGGGACAAATTTTATCTATAAAATATGACTCTATTACCCTAATTGATTCTGAAATGTTCATTATGTTCTGAGAAAACTATGAAGTATGAAGAGGTGGAAATCCATTCCATGAGTTCCCTCCAAAATTTGACTCTATCTCCCATATTCAACTCCCAAGAAATATATTTAAGAACAATATCTCTGGAAGAGATCATAAAATCCCAAATCACAGAGCCTTTAGGGGGATTAAGAATTGAAAAAATTCTTGTGGGGTCATTATTATCTAAATACTTTTGTTGCATTATTTGACACCATGGTAATTGAAGTTTAGTGTACATCTGCCAAATGAGTTTCCCACCAAAAGCTACATTTCTCTTAGTCAAATCATGAATACCTACTTCACCAATGGTTGGAATATGAGCCATGTCATGAAGTGATACAACTAGAATATTTTTATCCCCATTCATATTTCTTGCCCAAAGGAAACCTCTAATCAAGCTTTGGATTTGTGTTAAGATTGATACCAACACTTTAAGGACTACAATATAGTAATTTGGGATTGCTGAAAGTACCAATTTTATAAGAAGAATTCTTCTTACTAAAGAAAGCCATCTGTTCAACTCCTAAGAAATATATTTAAGAACAATATCTCTAAAAGAGATTATAAAATTCCAAATCACAGAGCCTTTAGGGGGATTAAGAATTGAAAATATTCTTATGGGGTCATTATTATCTAAATACTTTTGTTGCATTATTTGACACCATGTTGATTGAAGTTTAGTGTACATCTGCTAAATGAGTTTCCCACCAAAAGCTACATTTCTCTTAGTCAAATCATGAGTACCTGCTTCACCAATTGTTGGAATATGAGCCATGTCATGAACTGATACAAGCAGAATCTTTTTATCCCCATTCATATTTCCTGCCCAAAGCAAACCTCTAATCAAGCTTTGGATTTGTGTTAAGAATGATATCGGCACTTTAAGGACTACAATATAGTAATTTGGGATTGCTAAAAGTACCAATTTTTAAAGCAGAATTCTTCCTACTAAAGAAAGCCATTTTGTTTTCCAAGCTACCACTCTAGACTTAATTCTTTCAATAACCGAGTTCCAGTAGCTTGTCTTATTTGATCCCATGAAAAATGGAATTCCAAGATATGTTGATTGAAGAAAGTCCTCTAAAAATCCCAAAATTTTAACAATTATATCCGATATCACTTTGTTTGTGTAGAAAAGAAAGATTGTTGACTTATTTGAATTGATTTTCTATCCTGAGACATCTAAATACAACTCAAAAATCTTATTTTTTTGTTTAGCTTCTAACACTTGTGATATACCGAACATGAGTGTATCGTTTGCAAATAAAGAGTGTGTAATGGAAATAGATGTACCAGTAATACTTTCTCCCTTCCATTTTCATAAGAGATGATAGTACCTAATGGTTCTATTAAAGGCTTCAACCATGATGATTCCCAATGTTGGAGAAAGGGGATCTCCTTACCTAACTCCTTGAGTAGAAGAGAAGAAACCAGAAGATGTTCCATTAAAAATGACTGAAAACCAAGCCCCAAAGATACATGCTCTTATCCATTTACACCATTGATTTTAAAAACCCATCTGCTGAAGGGATTGAAGAAGAAATGACCCGAAAACTCTGTCATAGACTTTCCTCATATCTAGCTTGATTAAGAAAGAAGGAGACTAATTCGTACTTATAGAATGAAGAACTTCATGAGAAACCATTGCTGCCTCCATAGTTTCCCTACCAGGAACAAAACCCCCCTGCTCTAATGAAATTAGATTTGGAAGAAGATACTGAAGATGAAAGTATATTACCTTCATTATAATCTTATATGTAAGATTACAAAGAGAGATGGGCCTAAAATCAAAAAATATTTTGGCCTCTTTCAACTTAGGAATAATTGTAATGTTGGTGATATTAAAATACTTGAGCATTGATTTGCACTTCCTAGACTCTTCCACTACTACCAAAAGATCAAAGAAAATAAAATCCCAGATACATTGGAAAAATAGCCTTGTGAATCCATCAAGACCTAGAGCTTTGTTTGGAGGGAATGAAAAGATAACCTTTTGAAGTTCTTGAAATGAGATCAATTTCATAAGCATATTATCATCTTTCAGAGATACCAATTGTGGAATGGCTTCAAGAAAATTTTCCACTTGTAAAGGGAAAGGTGCTAGATATTTAGTTGGTGTAAGAATATTCTTAAAAAACCTAACACCTTACTCTCTAATATGCTATGAATTTGTTAAGACATTACCTATTACTGAATGCTTACTATTAAAGATTCTTTTGGTTGCTCTTTTTTGTTGTGCTAAAGCATGAAAATATTTAGTATTATTATCCCCTTGTTGAAGCCATAAGTCCCTAGACTTTTGATGCCAATATTCCTCTTCTCTTCCATACAACTCTTCCCTCTAATTCTGAATATTTTTTTGTTTAATATATGTATCATTTTTCATCCCATTCTGAATGATATCAGTGTGAATATCCTCTAATTGTACCCTGACAATCTCTTTTTATTCGAAGACATTTTTGAAGATATCCCAATTCCATTGTTTAATGTGCTTTATAATATGTTTCATCTTTGTTGCAAGCTGATGCACCTTAGAACCTAGGAAAAAAGGTGCACTAACCCACCACTACTTAAGATCGTAGAGAAAATGAGGATGCTGAAGCCACATATGTTCAAATTTGAATGAGGATTTACCCTGATAATGCTTGATATCAATAGCTTGAGTAATTGATAAGGTGGTTGGGTAGTGGTCTGATTCTAGATATGATAAAATATTTGAACTAAGTTGAAATTGCTGCAATTTCCATTCTTGAGATAGCAAGAATCTATCAAGCCAATCAGCAATTTGTGCCAAACCATCTCTCCTATTTGACCAAGTATACTTTCCTCGAGTTGGAGGAATATCCACAAGTGCATTATTGTCAATAAAATGGAAAAATCTTCAATTGTTCAAAGAGGGGGAGAGATACAACCTATTTTTTCATCATGACTCAACACTGCATTAAAATCTCCCCCAAGAATGATTAATTGAGTTTTCTGTGATTGTATTTTCTGAGTCAAGGTATCCCAAAGTTTTAACTTGTCTTGTGTAGAATTTTATCCATAAACATTAATAAGGAGAAATGAGATTTCAAAATTTGAGATTTGCATCATTTGCCAATTTTGATGTTGATGAATGAGCTGACCTTGAATTGACAAAGGATTCTAGAAAACTACAAATCCTCTTGAAGCTCCAATACTTGGTGAATGAAAAGAGGACCACTTTGACCATTTGAATAATGTCTTTTCATATGATTCTTACAAAAGTTATTTTTCTTGAAACAACACAATATCTGATTTCATATCATGTATTAAGCATTTGATCCTTTTTCTTTTGTAAGAAGCATTAATGCCTCTGATATTCAAAGAATTTATCTTTATTGTGGACAAGAAGAACCTATTTTTCTCCTTTTCACTCTCTTAGAAATCATAAATTTGTCATCCAAAGTAGTCTGAATACCAGAGGCAATTTCAATTCTAGTCTTGGATCCTTTAGGCTATCCTCTTTATTTCGGAGTTTTAATAACTTGTTGATTCAAGGAAATAGATTGAGAAATTGAGAGAGATTGATTATGATCATAAAGGCCTAAAGAAGTTTCATCTATATAATCTTGTAAAGAATCCTTATTATTCTCAGTCAATCCCAAATCATTATCCTCATTTAGAGAAGACTAATTAATTACACAATCGTGTATCTTGTTATATATGGACTCTTCAATTCCTAATGGGTTCTTAGAAATTATAATATCTTCCTTAGGCTGAGAAGCAATAACATTTGAGATATTCCCTAGAATAAATAATTTCTTACTATCTTGCAAGCAATGAGAAGACTTATGAAAGCAGAATTGATATTTTTGAAATAAATCATCCAACTATTTATTATTGTGGTTAACACCTAAGAAGCCTTCCTCTTTTGCAATACCAAAAATTATGTTGGAGGCTATTTCTAAAACAATCTATTCTTCAATTTGAGAAGTCTTCCAATCAGACAATACTTTGTACATGTCAGAATTTGATGACTGAATGGCTAGTGAAGATAGTGTGTTTGGGATATTCAAATGGCATCTAATCAAAGCATCTCTCTTGAAAGGAACAATACCAATCCTATCAAAATTCTCCATTAGACAATGAAAAAAAGGTATAAGTATTTTTAACAAATATGAGAACATTACATCTAAAAATTTGTAACAAATAGAAGATGTGAATGTGTCTAGAGTGGTATCATGATGTGGAGTGCAGAAATATTCTACTACATGATCTTTACTAGGTAAAATTTGAGGACCTTCTATTAACCTCTGAAATGTGCAAAGATTTGGATCTATAGTATGATCAGAGCACACTTTTATTAAATCTTGAACACCATTTAGACATTAGGTGTTAAAATGACTAAGAGTAGATTGGAATCTCTAAATTGTGTCTGCATCTTGAAAAATAATAGGTTGATTCCATAACCCCCACAGAGAATAAATCTGAATATTAGGTGGGATTTTTTTCCCATATCTAGAAGCACACAAAATCTAACACATAGATGTGGTCAATCATATGGGATGAGATCATGCTTCAAGAAAATGCCAATTTTATTTGCAAGAACTTCAATAGTATTCAAATCCCTATATTCTAAAGGAAATCATGGAAATAAAATCGAGAATGGATAGAACTAAATCTCTAATGATTCTGGGTTAAAATTTGGAATCCAAGTCATAGTATACAAGCCATACCCCAAACAAAACCACCCTTTAAATCTATGCATAGAATCTCTAACTTCTTTAGATTCAAAAATTACAACAAAGAACCAAGATTGCTAGTCTACAAAAAAAACATAGTTAACAACTATCCAATTTTTGAAAGCCTACTATTTAATATCTAAAATGTCAATGGAATCTAAATTGAACTTACCAATGAGAGCACATTATCAGAGAACACCAACTGATTCTTGCAACATCTGACTTCAAAATGTGATGGAAAGGTGATTGTTTTATGTTGTTGAAATTCATGTGTTGTACAATCTACATAGGATTTTTTTCACCAAACTAGCCTTTGCTTCTTTGGATTGAAGGGAATTCAGTTCAAATTAGGCAAGGAATCTAAATGCAAAGTTTGATCATTGGTATCAACCTGCACAAAATGTTCTTTACCAAGCTCTTCATTAGGAGCAATCTCTTCATTTGGGCAATTGGAATTTAGTATCTAAATAGGGGACCCTAGCAGAGTTCCATAACAAATTTTAAGGACAAGTTGCTTGTCAAAATGCTTAGGCCCTAATGAAGAATGGTTTCTTTTACAACCATTGTGATCCTGCAAATGATGTCCTAGATGAAATTGATTTGAATTTTTGGTAATTTTACCTAAAAAATTTGAAATCTCTCTTTTTTGGAAATCATTGCATGGCCTGTTTAGAGGTCTCACCAAATTCATAAGAGGAAAAACCTTTCCAATTCTATTTGTTACATCCTTCAACAACAAGGGGAATCTTCAATAGTGAATCTAGAACTCCCTTTTTAGGGCTTTCGACAGAAGATTTTCCTCAATGATCAATGAAGTGTGGATTGACAAAGAAAGGCTTTGTAGGTTGAACCACTACCTTACCATGAAAAATAGACATGAAACCCTAAAATAAATTCTTTATAGGAAATTTGTAATTCCAAAATTTGAAAGAATGCATGACAACCATAGCTAGTTGAACAACAGGAGTGAAAAAAAAAATTGAAGTGGATCTTGAAATCCATTGCTACCATTACCATTTCTCACAATACTAGTCTAAACGCTTGCAATATCCTTCAAAACCTCATCTCTACTAATGCATCCTACTACAACTGCTCTTGAAGAAACCATCCTCAAAAGTTTTGAGGGAAAGTCCACACCTATACCCTAGGCTAGCAGAGCATGTACATGGCACACATGTCTCATAAAGGAAACTAGCCCAAAGCCATTCTCCAGTACGAAGGTGAGTTGAACCTATGACCTCAAGGACTTCCTCAAGGCACAAACCAACTCACCTACAAGTGGTGGCTAAATTTTTTAGGCAAAGTCCACACCTATACCCTGGGCTAGCAAAGCAAGTACATGACACACAAGTGTCGTAAAGGAAACTGGCCCAAAGCCATTCTCCACTACGAAGGGGAATTGAACCTATGACCTCAAGGACTTCCTCAAGGAAAAAACCAACTCACCTACAAGTGGCAGCTATTATTGAAAATTTTTTAACTTATCAAGGATAGGGATTTGTACCTTACTATTATCATAGTAATCTTTTTAATATTTTCTTTTTCCTTTTTTGTCCACCATATTTGTGAGTAAACTCCTTAATTTCCATGTCATATGTTTGATATAAATAATTTATCAACTACTTTATTTCCATCTTATATGATGATCTTCCTCCTTTTCATTCATTGCTATTTATATATTAATGGTGTGCCCTCTTGGAAGAATTGGTTGAGGCCTCTTATATAAATTAATAAAGTTTTACATAGTTTCATTCTATTGAACATTAATTTAAATATTATTTCTTGATAAGTTATTATTATTGGATATCTACTTACATGAAATTTTACTATCTCAATTCTTTTTAAATAATTTAATTTATTGATTATGCCTACTTTTTAATTAGTTATAAAATGGTTTCTTGACTATATTATTGATTAATTATTATTTCTTATAATAATAATTTATTTGACTATTTGATTATTTTTTATATAGTATTGTCATACATGTTCACAGAAACTTATTATAATACTAATTGTTTTATGTATAGTAATTATATGCCATCTATAAAAAAATTAAACAATTATACATATAGTAATACTTCCTATAATATCAATTATTGATTCATAATAATTGACCCCTCTTGAATTTGCTTCTCCTCAAGAAACATTATATTTTATACTTATAATTTAATAAGAGATGTCAATAACTTAATAGTATTTTGACCTCATTTTAGGAAGGTTTAGATATCCCATATTGGTGCCTATTTATGTTTTTCCCAATAATATATTTCCATATCTCTCCCATTTGGACAATAAACTAATTATATTCATAATTTATGTAACCATGTCTCCAACATAAATTATCACTTGTTTTAATAATTTAATCTATTTAGGAGGTTACTTTCTTTATTCTAGAATTTCCTTTGTTGTCTTTGAATTCAGTTAATGATTGTAATTATTACTTGATGTAGTACCCAATTACCTAAGTACAGTAATGCATTCTATAGGAGGGAAACATAAAGAAAAATATGGAAGCAACAAACATATTTTTGGAACTTGAATATCTTTAATTAACCAACCTCCTTCTACATCACCTTGGCGCTTCTTAAATAACAAAAAACTCTATAAATTAAAAAAAAATAGAAATTTACCATCTTTTGGCATATTTTACCAAATCTTGAATTTTGCCATTTTAGGTAACCTTCGAAATTCACTCCTAAAAAACTAAAAATAATTGGACTTTCCTTAAGTTACAACAACTTGACCTACCAACTAGTCTTTGAATTTGGAAATGTCCATTCAAAGTTATTACAAAAAACAAACTCTAAGAAATAGACAAAAATTACAAAAACTGAGTTTTGGGAGTCTAAATAGATTTTCTAGCACCTGAAATATAAATTCTTCTAGACATAATGGTAGAGATGAATTGTTGAGCCAACAAACTCCCCCTTCCATAACCAATATAAAAATTTGATAGAAAACCCAAGTCTAAGTCAAGAGTTGACTTTTGGAAGTTGATGCATCATTAATAAAATTCTTTTAATTATTAAGCATGTTATCCAATTTTGAACTCTAATCAATTGAATTTATTATGTGAAAATTGCATTACCTTCACTAATACTAATGTTATTTTTAGATGGTAGATTTATTATGAAAAGGTCACATGAAACAAACTCCATGTGGCATCCCTCGAGGCTTAACCCTAGTATTGGGATAAGTGGTCATGTGCCTAAAATTGCTTTGCCTTTACATTCCACAAAATCTTGATCTTAAAAATACCTAAGTATGGATTAAGGGATGGAATTTTTAAATTTTAAATCATATTTATTTGTTTCTTAATTATTTATTAACATTATACTTAAATAATTTCTCTCTACATATATAAATTAAAAATCTAATTATTAATTTATTTATGTAAAATCATATTATTATCCTAAATGCGTTTATAGAGACATATATATTCTAATCTATATTCATGATAATTAATATTTATGACACCCTTGATATAGTATTTAATTAACTACATTTATGTCACATAATTCATATTTACCATCTATTATTTAGGCCTTTCTATAAATCTAGCATTTTTTACAATTTTGGCATTCTTATAATCTTTCATCCCTTAATAGTTTTTTGGATTCCTTATACTTGATGTCAACTTATCTATTATTATTTTTTATCACCTTTCAAATTGTGTTTTCCTATGTTTCTCACCTAAATTTCTCTCCTTGTATTTATGCTATAGTAAATATTTGAACTTTAATAATAGAAAGGATGTGGATTTGTAAGTTGCTATTATGTAAGTAATCTTTTGAATATTTCCAATTTTTTGTTATCTTTTTGACCATATCATTTGTAAACTTCTTACTTTCCATGTGATATGTGTGCTCTAAAAAAATTCTTAATTACTTTCTTTCCATCTGATATGATGGTATTGCTTCTTTTCCTTTATCAATATTTATATACAAATGTCATTCCCTTTGGGAGGAATGGGTCATGAGCTCTTATATAAATTAATAAATTTTTCCATATTTTGTTCTATTAAAGGTTAATTTAAATATTATTTTTGAATAAGTTATTATTATTTTATATATATTTCCATGATTATTATTATTTCATTTCTTTTGAAATTATCTTATTTATTGATTATTCCTAGCTTTTAATTAGGTATTAAATTCTTTCTTGAATATATTATTCAATTGTTATTTCTTATAACAATAGTTTATTTGACTATGTGATTATATTTGGAAGTATTAGGTAGAAGTCAAAAATATGGGGGGTTGACCCCAAAGTACAAAAAGGATGAAGAATCAACCAAAGGTTACTTTTGAGTCATCTAACCTATGCCAACTTCAAAATTCAAAGAAAGAAGATATATCTATAGCATAATTAATAGTACTCTCGGTCTTTAAACTAATTGTAGAAAAGATTGTAAACTTGACCAATGACACCTAAATAACTTGCTTCTATTAGTCCCATTAATCAATATAACCAAAAAAAGTAAAACCCCATGGGGTACCAAGTTCATAGGTATGAGCATAACAAGAAAAATAAAGACTAGAACTAGGGCTAGCTACCCTCTTCTTGCCCACATTTTTCATCCTTCTTTTCCTTAGGCATGTCCTTATCGACATCCTACCCCTCAACTTAACTAGTTTGTCTAGGATGATCTTTAGCTAGTCCTCCACTAGAAAAGCATAGATAGATCAGGTTGTCTTTGTAGCTTTTCCTAGGTCCTTCTCCTCTTTATTTACCTAGAAAAAGTAGAGGGTTGTTGTTGCAAAGTGTATGACCTTGGCCGAAAGCTTGACTAAAGATTCTAATCTCTAATAAATACCAGTTTTATTGTCTGCCATGTCCCTCATAGACTACTGAAGCCTTTCCAATCTTGCCTTATTGTGGTCATGCTTTCCTTTCTTCCTAGAATATTTGATGGTTTCTTTCCTTGGGGATGTGATATCATCCCCCCATTTCTAGCTGTGGTAGCCTCAAGAGTGTCATTTATATGGGAAGGGCTAAGAGGGTTGGGGACAATCTTGGTGTCCTAATGCAGTCTCTTATTTCTTGTAGGTTTGACATCACTTTCAGAGGAATTAGAGGTGGAATTATGCTTGGGGGGAACTTAATTTTTTTCAAATGGAGATGTTTATTAGATCTTTTAGCACTTTGTGTACCCTTCTTAGAATCTGAATCTAACTTTGTGAGGCTAGTTTTAACCTCACGGTCAATTTTGACCTCATGGCCAAGGGTTTTCTTGAAATTTTTGTGGCTAGGTCCAAGGCTAGAGGGTTAACCAAGAGCAACGGGTTTTGGGCTAGATGTTAGATATATATCTTTTTCATAAGCTTTTGATGGATAAGGTAGAAATTTTTTCCCTCATCTTTCCTCCTAGCTTTATAAATACAATCTTGTATCAAATGCAATAATAGAGATGGGAACGAAATGCGGTTTAGATTCTTGAAGTGATTCATAATAGGGAAGTGGTAATAATAGAGTACCTGCAAGTGGTCCTTGAGGGTGATAGACCACATGATTACA
The DNA here is from genome assembly GCA_028749045.1 of Cupressus sempervirens. NCBI lineage: Eukaryota > Viridiplantae > Streptophyta > Pinopsida > Cupressales > Cupressaceae > Cupressus > Cupressus sempervirens. The sequence continues at coordinate 68,989,992 of CM053784.1, forward strand.
TAGCAGATGGTGTCCCAGGGCTTAGGAAGGCCTTCCTATGAAAACTCTTCATGTATTTACATAGATTCCTCCTTGAATTTTATAGACTACTGATCCACATATTCATGGAATATTATTATAATTAAACATTTGGATGCATAGTAGTTATATGTCATATATAATACTTAAAAAATTGTACATTTAGTAATACTTTACAAATTATAACATCAATTATTAGTTATTAACAAAGAAGTAAGTAATGTTTAAATTATTCACAGTCTCCTCTATCACATGGGGCACCCTAGGTTCTCTTTCCACCTCTACAAATTGATCATCAATGTGGAAAGTAGAAAAAGATAAGTCACACTATAGAATTCCCTCCATTTCTACACTCTGTTTTCTAGACAATAGCATATTGTAATTAGGTTGGATATCTACTACCAACACACTCATGGTTAAATATTTCTTAGGATAAAATGTTATTTTATAATTTAGGCCTTTGATGGTTCAAATGATAGGGACATCCCTAAATTCTAAAGCACAAAACCTACCCCAATTGGTATCTACTCTGAGATGTAAAGATTCCATCACCTTATAGGGCATCATAGTGTTAGATACTCTTGAATCTATCATACAATTTTTAATAGTCCTGCCATTCACTATAACAAAAAGAAAAAAATAGATCAATATTATCTTAATATGCATAGATAGAGTTCTCTAATTGCATTTGGAGAATAAGAGAAACTTTCCTTACTTTTTCCTTAGCTTCCTTAGACTTCTCTAAGGATTCAATGGATCAATTAACATCAAAGATTTTCTTATTGGTTATTATATTGATGCATGCTAAGGCTTTGTGCTTATTCTCTTTTATTATTAAAATTTCACCTAAAGAAACTCTAAAATTAATTTTGGATAGTAATGACATCATATCGATAAGATCATATGAAGTAGTTCAATTTCCATACCTTTTTTTCCTTTAGACTCCTCTATTTTAAATGAGCTTGATGTACTAGTTCCTTCGACTCTTGTATAAGAAACTTCTACTTTATGAGGTTTTTCTATCTTTCCAATTTCTTACACATGAGGAATCTTGGTGACTTAAGCTTCCTTTGGTTCTTATTTATTACACTTTACATCTTTGATCTTTACAACACTATTGTCAATGGGTTCATTTGCAACACGTGTTTGGCTACTTGATCCCTTGATGAAAATACATTTAGGCTTTCCTGTATCATCATTCATTACTCTATTTTAAAGTGATAATTATTCTTCAATTGAGAAACCATGCCTGCATTAATTTTATCATTCACTTTCCTAGATAGTCTCCATAAATTTATGACATCCTTATTACATTCTTCATTAAAAGCCATATCATATAGGTCCTCACCATTAAAACAAAATAATTGGTCGAATATATCATGATTTTTCCTTTGGATTCCCACATCAACATCAATTTTATCTTGATCCAATGAATCACAATATTTATTGTAAGATTTTAAAATGTTGCAACCAATATTACTAGTCTTGTCTTCATCAAGATTTCCCTCAATATCATCTCCTTGACTAAACAACAATGACAATGAAAGTGCACAATATATAGACATATGGGGGGTGGGGGGGGGATGAAAGGATACACACCAAGTGAAATCTTTATCTATATTTGAAGAATTTCTTAGCATTGGATAAGGAGTAGCCTTTTCATTAAAATTTGTTGTTTGAGGGGGTGTTGGTTTTCCATATTTCTACTAGGTATTATATGGAAAATTCACTACCCTATTTTACCTGTTGAATTTTTTGTTGAATCTAATTTTTGAGGTGTATCAATATTGCACCCCTTGTCATTTCTAATATTATGTGTTTTCAAATCATTAAGGGAACTCAATACCTTATGTAGCTTATCCTACTCAGGCTTCTTTCCTCCTACACTCTTGTCATTGTCATTATTTTTTTGTTATTCTTATGAGTGAATAATTTTGTGTCATCTCTCCTACCCAACCTTTGTGACACTCTCCATGGCTATTTAAGACCTAGGATGACATCCCTATGAAGTAACTACATGATTAATAATATGGAATCCAATCATCTCTTTCTTTCCCTTATCAACATCATTTGTCAGGAATTCAGCTAGAATATTTTCAACTATATTCTCTTCTATTATTTATAATGGCATATTTATCTAATAATAGGACCCTCCTTCTCAAATTTATTCTTACCTTGCAAAAGATGTTGCTTCTGATGACATTCACTTCTTATATTTTCCAAGTCACCAAAAATGTTTGTATGAAAGGATTTTGGGCCCTCTTCCAACTTCTTAATTTTTGAGTTTTAGATATTGTAATCCTTCTTTATGAATTATAGCTTTCCAAAAGACTATTCATGGTTTCCATCTCCTTTTCTTTCTCAAGATGCCTATTGTAGCATTTTATCTATAGTTTCTCTCTTGATAGTATCTATTTCACTATACTAAACCTCATAGTTTTGTGTCATTTCATCTAAATCTGAGGTATCTCTTGGATCAATGATGCCCATCACAATAAGAGGTATATGGGTATACTGAGGTATGGTAGGTTCTATATTGGACTAGTTCATGGATGGATCTCTTTTTCTTGAACCACCATGCTTAGATACATTATAACTAATATATGATAGACCCTTATTCTAGTAAGCATCCTCTTCTTCAACATGATTATCAAAAAGATGATAAAGATATCATGTATTTTTATATTCATATTTTTTTGCAAAAACCTCTCTTTCTTCTAAAATTGGTCATAATGTATTATTTCCTTTCCCACCCTTAGATTTCTATGGAGCAATACTCCATTCTCCACTCTTTCTAGTCCAGTTTCTTTTATTTTCACAAGGTATATTAGTTTGTAAAGGAACCTCAAGATGTTCCTAGTATAGGCCCTTGTATTTTTCCTCTTATCTACAATGGAAAATAATAAAATAAAACACTGATCAATAAACCACCTTTTGAGTCATCACCTATTTGGAAAATAGGTCCTTCTAGTAGACAAACCTTGAAAATCTAAAATAAGACTATGTTAAACAAGGGACAAAATCACCACCCAAACTAGCACAAATAGAAACCTCTCATGGGAAAACGAAAAATATTTGTGTTATTATGAAATGTATAAACTGATCTAACATGCACTAAAAAATTCACACACAATTCACGCAATGATTCACTAATAGAGTTTCCATTTTGTTGGCTTTTGATCAGATAGGTTTTGAAATACCCTATAAATTGTAAAATGTAACTAGGAAGTAGGTAATTTCTATACTCATTATATCTAGACAACTACGAGAACCAACTAAAAATGCAACCAAGCTCTTCACTTTAAACTGTGCATAATTTAGGCAGGTACACCTATGATTAAACTCATTCTTTTTGTAACAACATCTTCATTCTAATCCTTGATTTAGCATATCATAACCCTTAAACCTTCTACTTATGGAAGACAACCCAAAATGTAATAGTTAATTTAACACTATTATATCTTTTCCACAAGAAAAGTGAGGTATGACAATTTAAATCTACAAATGTAAAAAGGAAAAATGTGACTTTAAATTGATTTAAGACTATGAGATGAATTAGAGATTTTGTTGATTGCTAACTCCATAAACAATTCCTTATCTATTTGATTATTATAAACTTAATCCTACTTTACAATTTAATGATCTATTCAGTTACTTTGCAACTAAAACATTAATTAATCAGTGTGAGTCTTTTTCTTAGAGAAATCCACTCTTGAATTTCTTCAATTATGACAAATCACACCTAGCATTTATTTTATCTCCCAAAATAATAGCATAGAAAAATATGACATACAACTTCAAATGAATTGCAACTGTAATTTATGTTGTTTGTCTATAAACATGCAATATCAAATAGTAACAACATGGAGGCAAATTCACAATGATAGAGCTTCTTGCAATTATTTATTTGTATTAATTTATTTAAATGTAATACATCTAATATATGACAAAAACTCAATAAAAACAAGAGACTAAGATACTATTTTCTCTCTTAATTTATCTATCATTTCAATACAAGCATAATATCAACCCTTGACATAGTATAAGGACCAATTAGAACATGGAATAAAATTCATTAAATAAGAATTTGGAGCCCTCTTACTAGTCTTAAAAATCCTTTTATAGAGAAAGATTGAAACAAACTTCAAAGATGTAAAACAAACACATGGAATTTTATGGTTTTTTGCATTGTTCTACTCATTCCTCTTGTTGGCTCCTGATTTAACAGTGTTTTAATAACCAAGTATACAGGGTAAGATTGCATCTATGGGAAGCTATCTCCAATAATGGACATAATTTACCAAGAACCTGGGCCAACTATAAGGCTACACTCCTTCTAGACTTTAGGATTTGCAAATACCTAGGCAAGTGAACCTCTTAGGATCCAATTATGTCACTAGTGTAATAAGCATAATCAGAATCTAGAATAGTAGATGAAAACCTCTAAATCTTCTATACTTAATCAGTACTTCATAAGCATGAAATAGCTAATGACCTAACTCATGAAACTGGTAAGCTAACTGAGGGTTAAGATTTGAATAACTTTCAACATGAAAGGGGAAATTTTTGATTAATAATGCTGATTCAACACAATCTCAGATATGCAAAAGTATAACAAGTGATCCTATAACTGATTAGTGCCTAATCCATTGGGCAATTCCATGAATTCAAAACATACATCTATGATATCATGACATATTCCATATACCTAGACATCATATCTATCTAATCACCTTGTGATTAAGACACCATTGTTCATTTAGATCTCATTCTCACAAAATATCCTTCTCAAGTAACCAATAAACATTTTAAACATATCAAGCATTTACTTGGCCCTTTGGTCCAACAGCAAAATACATCAAAAATACAACCTGAAGGGGATGCAAATGGATCTTAAATCTTTGTTTCAAGACCACATAAGACTTATAGATTTTTGAGATAGGAGACAAGAAACAGAATGAAACTAGTGAAATTATTGCTCATATATATTCATTTCCTTGAAACAATACAATCAAAGGTATGAAATTAAAACATGAAACAACCTAATATATTAGGACTTGCTATATTATCTGCACTACTATTGTTCACATGAGAGAATTATGCTAAAGAATGGTGTCATAGTCAAGGAAACATGTCAAATACTTGAACCAATGGTCTCATAGCAATGAACTTTTTCTTTCCCAAAACTGGAACCTACTGGTTTCTCAGTGACCAAAACTAGAACCTGTACAAAGAGAAAGAAAAAGATAGATATAGGAAGAACAAAATCTCAGATCTGATCAGGAGATGATAAGTGTCTCTTCAAAATTCCTTCACAAGAAGATGAAAAACCTCTTTCTACCCTCTCTCTTCAACTAAATATCAAATCCCATTCCATTTTGCCTCTACAAGGCAAAATATCTCAGAAGTTTGAACATGAAAGAAACTAATTTTTGATGTTAAAATGAATTCATGGTAAAAAGTGAAAATTAGTTGAAATGTAACTTCTAGAATGCAAGAAAATGGTTTAAAGATGATTTTCTTCACATTGTGATCCCAACAAGCACTTAGAATTGTCCTCTAACCAATTCTGATTCTCCATGATCAAATATGCCTATTTTGCTACCAATGCCCCAAAAATCACAAACTGGTTGATTGCTCAAACTGGTCAACACTTGTGCAAAAACCAACCTCAAAAATAGAAAATTTGGATTCTCCTAGTTCCAACAGTATATTAGAGTGCATATTTTGCCTCTCAAAAACCCCCAGAAAGTTGCTTTGAAAATGTCCCCCCTAGCATGGCACTCTAGCTTGCATTTTTGAATTTAAAAAATTTTAAAATATCTAAAGTTTAGAATTTAGAAAGAAACCATTTTGCATTTAAAAATGCACGTACCCTTTCTTTTCAAAATAATTTTAAAATTGATATTTTAGAATTATTTATTTTTGCCCTCACCCTTCAATTTCGGGGTCAACCAACTTTCACCATCTTTTACCACATGTCAACATGTGATTGGCTGACTACTATGAGACCTACCATCTCGATGCCATATGCCATCATTTCATTGGCCCTCTATTTTTCCTTGTCATCATGCCACCTCATCATGGTTTCTATGTCGCTATCAGAGTTAGCATCAGCCACATCATCAATGACAGTGACACTGTGACATGTGTCACCGTCAGATTGGTCCACCTTGCCACCATGTTAGCATGCCACATCATGGTCGCTATGCCACTATGTTAATGTTCAAGCATCTTCACTTTAGCAATATAACGACTACTGTTAGATCTATCACGTGGCACAATCTGGTGCATCATTGAAACTTGCTTACCACATCACTTCTGATTTCTCCTTGTCATTTTTTGATTTGCACTGATGTATTCAGGTGGGACCCACATGCTTACTTTACCTTTGCCAGATTTTTGAGTTTTCTAGTGGGTTGCTAGCCAAAATCTCCATTTCTTGGGAGGTTGCCATGTCGCTAATGGTGAGTCCCTCCCATTTTCTAATGGAAACATGGTGACCATCAAAAAATTCAACTTTTTTGGTGATGTCTAACCATTCTGGCACTTCATTTCCAGTGGCTTTGTCTTGCATTCCACATCAAAATTTATTCTTTGACGTGACCATCTAGTCTACCATAGCCCCACCACACAACTTGTGGCCTCCAAAATAGCCCATTTCTTAAGATACAATACATGTCAAGAGCTATTGTATTTAAATAGCTCAAATTCTTGTCTCCTACTAAATGTGGGATATTGCAATGTTTAAATGGTTCTCACATATGGTGTCTTCACTGTAACTTCTTCCTTGTTTGCAATTTGAATTTGACACCCAGACACCTCCTCTGTTGTTGTTTCATCATTCCATACCTCTATAATTTCATGGGTTCCTCATTAGATTGTGCTGATTATAACTTTTCTTCATGTTGGTGGCTGTCTTGCACATGGCTTTAGTTGTGGTTTGTTTTTGTTTTGATGTGTGGGGTGCTCATTTGATTTTGGCATTTCCTTTTCTAAGCCATGGGTTCTCTACCTGCATATGTCCTTCCCTTTCTTCTTATGCACTAGCTACTTTCTTCATTGAGAATAGAAAATTTTCCTTTGTTTAAATGCCACTAACTAGCATGTGCTTTCCTCTATACAATAGTGTTTTTCCCCCTTGCATGGATGGTGATGGGCAGACTGCTCTTTTCATGACTGTGAGAGTCTTTCCTTTAAACATCCCCTACTTTTGAATGCTAACAAATTTCTCTGTGCAATCGATGGCTTCATTTGAAACCATGTGCAGAGTCTTATTTTTCTTTGGCTATGTGATCCTTTCATTTGACTAAGCCAGTGTGAGCTCCTTTTTAAATATGTGGGTTCTCTACCATGATTGCCAACATCTCTACTTGGCGTCTTCATGCTATCATGAATCCCCTATTGCGTGGGTATTTTTGAAGAGTTGCATTGGGTATCTTTCTTTGACTATGGAAATTGCTTCCGCCTGAAGCTCCCAATGGCTTCTTCTAACTCATGATGCTCTCCTACTCATGTGTGAGTTGTTCTTTGCTTTATTTTAAAACCTTCAATAGCTTTCTGTGTTATCCTTATCCCGAAACTTCCCATATTTGGAGCTTCTTACTACATTTAAGCATAGGCTTTGTCTTTAAAAACACTATGGCTTTCTGTATACATGGGGTTGTCTCTTTATGGGCATGAATTCCTATTAGAAGGCACGGACTGGGTTTTCCCTTGACTGCATCTTAACATATTCCATTTCCTATTCAATGGCACGTGGAGCTTGTTCTTTACAACCAACAAAATGAGTGTCCTTTGATACTGCTATAATATCTTTATTGATTTGAATTAGGCCAAACATCTAATTGAATTGCACGCACTCCTCTCTCAAGTGCTTTTATAACAAGTTCATTGTTGCAATTATTGTTCAATTGATTTCAAGTTAAATAGGAATATGGCTAGTAGATATGAAAAAATGAGATAGTGGTATTGTTATATCATCTTGGATCTTCTTATCAACAAGTATATTAAGATCACCACTCCACCACAAATGGCAATAAGTTGCTTGTACTTTGGTGCTTCTTTTCTATTTGAGAAACTCTATTGTCATCATCCATATCTTCTTGGAGAGAGGCAACACCATGTACACCCTTTTCATCAGGCTCCACACTCTCAAAATTTGGGATTTCATATCCCCATGTTTCTTTTATAAATCTTGTATAGTATTAACAATAGAAATTTCATCTTTCGGCACCAATCCTTCCTCAACACCTCATTTCATGGTTTGACACATCCTTCTTAATGAAGATGATACAATCATTATTAGACATGCCCTTGCATTAGAATATTTTAATAAAATGAAATCATCATAATCCATTTAGTTACTTTACAAATTCTAGCATGCCTTATCAATCATACAAAATTTAGCTACGTCCCAAAGTGGGTTCGGCTAAAAAAAAATTTGTTCCCAGACAACTAAAACATCAAACTAGCCCATTAACCTTTTTATATCCACTAGAATTGATTTCAAGCATTGATTTGATCATTAAAAACTCATTTACCCACTTTTTGCAAACAGTGAATTTGGTGCCAGAAGGTCCATTTGCTGGCCTTAAAAATTGACTCAAATGTATGACAAGGCTCTGAAAGCTGGCATATTGAATCTCCATTCTACATACTTTCACCCTGTTAGATCTCATCTTATGAAGAATTACGAGTCAAAAGATATCGATCTTCAAATTTGCCTTCTCAAAATTATCTGCAAGTAAACACGTTAGAAAACAATAAACGAGGTTCAAATTTGGCTTTGAAAGCTAGGCAAATGGGCACATGAGAAATCAAAAACTAGGAGATTGGTTCTCTATCATGAGGTGAATATAAATCTATGATTGGGTCTCATGATGAATAACAAGATGTGAATGGCGAGCGGTCAAAGTAGGCTACTTGGAATTACTAATTGGAAACAATGGTAGAAAAGCAATTTTTGCAAATGGAATTGACTTGGAAAAGCGTGCAAATGGATTCTTCAGGACTTGAAAATTGGAAAAATTAAAGTATTTTTAGAGGAAAACATGGTGGTTTAATCCATTCAATCTCACCTATCATGACTTTCAAGATAGAACATCACGAACAGGGGTTTCGACACATCTGCATTTCTTGACACCAGTAAAAAGATAGAAATTATGTTTGGAATCGCATTCAAAAGCTGATCAAAATAATTTGTTATGAGATAAAACTTGAAACATAACAAGTCTCTAACATCTAAAATACAATGCAAAAAGAAATTTCACATTTTGGTTAACTGGGTCAAAACTATAGCACATCAAACCGGGCTTCCCAGATTTCAGAATTAATTGCAAAAGCATAAAAATAGTAACTGACCAACTTTGATGGATTCAAAACCTAGTCAAATGGACTCAAAAGGACTCAAAATATAAAACATAGGTTCTTAGGTATGGACACTAAAAACTCACAAAGTGACATGTCACAAAACATTTATGGGTGTGAGATATTCAATCACGAACATAGCCTTATGTTGTTGATTGACACTTAGGGTAAAATGCAGATCTACCAAATGCTCAAAACGAAACTTCACAGAATGGCTCAGAATGACAATTTAACTTCACGGAATAGGTAGATGCACTAAATGGAAGGTGTTAGAAGCATTGAACACCTATTAAGCCTCAAAGGTACAGCCAGGCACAATCACATCAAAAGCATTTATAGGGCTCAATTTCTTCAACGGTGCTCAAAATTTGTGCTACAATTTTGAGTGCCAAAACCTCCCTTAATAGTTTTTAGACCCCACTACCAACTCAAATCCTACTGACCTCTTCCTCCTCCTTGTCCCATGCCACATGTAATGATCTCATATTTTGGGGAAAGTTTTGGTCAACTTCACAAACATAGAATAGCTCTTGATATCCAGGTCTACCTTTTATTTCTTTGGAGCTCAATCTTCTCTAACAAAGAAAACCATTGCCACAAATTATTTCAACATTGAAAAATTAGTGTATCTTATCAAAACATTATCCAATCAATGTAAATTTGCATATTGGGGCCTGTCCATTTAGTGTCTCTAGCATATGGGACATACAGATGCATTACATGTTTTCACTAAATCTATTGGTTGATATCCAAAAATATGATGAGAGTCAAATCATTTAATTTTTTTGAATTTTCCTTAGGAAACCATTGGCCCACCCTTTAACATGTGTCCACATCATATATTCTTATGAAAGCTTTAGTCAGAGATGTAAAGATGTGATGACCATTGATCTTTATCTTCAATGAATCCACTCTAGAACATGATTAAGGTAGAGGTAACCTTAATATTTAGGAAATATAAAGGTTATGGGGTATAAAACATAGGATTGTAACACTACCTAAATTACAAGGGCCCCACCTAATGACAAAATATGCTCATGTTAAGTTTCTAAAGAAGTAAATTAGAAATAAACTAGCAATCACAGATTAGGATGCAATGAGTATGTTAAAAAGACTTCAAAGGTTAGTTATGAAATAGAATAGTCTTCCTTTTTTTGACATAATCCTAGTCCTAAATAATATTATAAACTAATATATAAACATAACTGTAGTTGCAATTATTAAATAAACCCTAATCATTATTCTAACCATAATCCTAATAAAAACCCTAAGTTCTCCCACAAAATTAAATATATTCCAAAGTCTAACTTCACTACTTAAATTATCCCTAACCCTAATCAATTTCATAACCCTAAGATAGATAATACACAAATATATTATGCTAACCATAATTGTAACACTTACCTAAATCCTAACCGAAAACTTAAAACCTAATATGTAAACAAAATCATAACCTAAACTCAAATTCTAATCCTAACTCTACCTATGATTTATACCTAAGTCCCTAATCATAATCATAATTACATCCATTACATAAACGTTAAGCATAATCCTAATCATGATACAAACTATAATCCTAATCCAAAGGCCTAAAACATAATTTTAACCCTAACTTGAATTGAATCTTGAACGAAACTCTAAATATAACGGTAACCATCACATAGACCCTAACTTTGACATATAATTATTAGTTTTATAAGTGAACTATTAATTAACATTTACATTAAACTATTAAATTCTGCAAATTAAATATAACAATGAAATTATAAAAAATATAAATAAATTAAAAATTATTAAATGAAATACTTAAAACTAAATTTATATAATTAAAACAATATTTATTAAAAGATAACTAAACAGCTTTCCTATTAGATAAACTCAACAAATTTTTATTCTAATTAGGTGTAAATAATTTTCAGCACATCTATTATACCTTATGTTTCTTCTAGATTGGAAAATGACTAAAGCCTAGATTAATTATTGTTACTTATTGTAATTAATGATTTTTATGTGTTTCACAAATTTGAACCCAAGACATCCTACATTAGAGGCTCACAAGTTACTATTGTGTTGTAGGCTCTTGCCTCTATTATACTGTCATGCCCAGACTATGAGGGTAAAAACACACACTTTTTTTTTTTTTTTTTTTTTAAAAAGTTAAAAATTAAAAAGTTCAAATTTGATAAGGTTGAGTTTAAAATCAATAGATATGATTAGATCATCAAAATTAAAACTTTCATAGTTTAGTCGGTTAATTAATTTAAACAAATCCAAATTTAATTAATGAAAGTTTAAGCACATTGATATTTCATTAACTTTAAAGGATAAAATATAATGATTAAAATAGAAATAAGGATTAATACCCTTAAATCAATAGAATAAAAATTATAATTTGAGGTCTAATTATTTCAAAACTTTTGTACTAAAAGATATCATCTGATTAAGATAACCTTTCATCCACCATTAAACTCAAATTAAGATTCCAATATTATTTTCATCTATTCTTAAATATCATAACATACTTAAACTTTAATAATAAAAAAATCAATTAACTTTGTAATCTATTAAAATCAAACCATTCTAACATTACTAAATAAAGAAATAAAACATACTAACTAAACTCCATCTAACTCTATTACTAACTTTTCCTAGCCCATTAAGTGTAAATATTTAAAAAGACACATACAAACATTAAATTAATAAATTAACTAACCTAAAGCTACTTACTAACAAACTACTAACAACTTTAACATATACTAATTTTACAAAACAAAAGGGAAATGAAAATCTAACACAACTTTAATAAATACTTACTAACTAATACTAATCTAGATATCATTAACTAAATCTTATCAAACTTAACTACATAAAAAAAATGACTAACTAAAAGATAAATTAACTATGCTAACTTATCCTACTCTAACTTAATTAAACAAATAGTAAAACACAACTAAAATAATCAATAACTAACTAATATTAATAACTAAAACTAACTTATTAACATCTAACTCATGCTACCCTACACTACCCTAAGACCCCACCTACACCGTAGCCCCCTGCACACGCACTGCCCGAGGCCTAGACATGGCAGGTCGGGCCCATCATCCCGCATGGGCGGCAGTTGCACAGTCCAATGAGGATGTGTGAGGAGGCAGCCAACGCTTGGGAAGAAAATAGAACCCAAGCAAAAGCAAAACTTTTGCTATTTTGCTTAGATACCCAAATTAATGCCTATTCCAAGTTGATTGAGCACTCAGAGGAATAAAGGAGAGGGGGGGGTGAAAAGGTAGTGGGGACTGCTGACGTCAACCCCAACTACTTTCTTCATGGGAGTTTGAAAATTGCGAAAGCCAAACTAAGGAGAAGGTTTGATGTGATCCCAAGGTGATGTCACCATATTGACTTGAGCAACTTTTGTAAGATATTCTCCATTCGACCTAGGAGCATGGAGTAAGATGTGACCACTTCACATCATAAAATTTATGGTTTAAGATATATTCTATTCTTTTTAAAGACAAATTCTGACGCCTCTTAATATCCTAGCCGCCCTCCTAAGGAAAATTTATGATATCCTTGTCATAAAGAATTGCATTAGGTTATAAGTTTTATTTTATTTTATTGTGATGTGAATATTTTAATTGTCTGTAATTGGAGAGGTTTTTTTTTTTTTTTCTTTTGTTCATATATTTTCCAGAGAATATGTGCATCTACAGGCTTATGTTTATTTTTCATGCATTTGAAACTTTCTTGTAGGTTTAAGTCTTGCTATGGAATTTGATAGGATTGGTGTTTTTAATACATAATGATATTAACTTATCACCTATGATGTATCATGCTCAACAAAATCACTATTGTAAGATCATCAAAACCTACGTAAATCTCTTCTGAATTTTGGGTTGATAATTTCTATGATCCCTAAATATTATGCATTTCAAAGCTACCCACATTACATGAAATAATCATCTACATATTCATTTAACTATCTATTATAACTGATGCAACAAAACTAGAATAACCTAGTGACTAAACTAGTCTAAAGGCAATTGAGAAAATAAAGAGATCAAATGGTAATGCTCTATTCATTTTGATGGGGAGTATCAGAACGCACCAAGTTCTTTCTTCTATCATGTTTTCAAATTTAAGTTTGGATATCTTGACATAATTCTTTCCTACATGTTCTTGCAATTTCACTTTCAACACAACCATCCATAAACTAAATCATACGAAACTCAAAGGTGATGTCATACATTTACATTTTGAATCTTGCATAATTGAACATCATTGTTTCATCTTATCTTTGATACACATTCATATGACAATGTAAAATACAAAAGAAAATTTTAAGAGAAGCAAAAAAAATTACTCAATCACTCATTTTATTAACAACCTGATTCAAGGGCTCAGTTGAGAAAGAACTAGGAAGAAAACCCGACGTCGTGGCCACTACAATCAAAATTGAAATTTCAAGATACATATGATAATAATCCCAACTACAACAATTTAATTGAGTTTTCTTCATGACCCTCATCAAGGGATTTATAACTCTTTCTGCAACACATCTCTTAATACCATGGATGGAATAGAATTCTGATTGGGTGACAACAAAACATAACCAAGAGACAATCGAACATACATATTCATACATGGTTTTCACAATATGATTCACAATGAATCAACACTAGGGAAAGGTGGATTCTTCCAACCAGGAGAAGTCAAGCACAAAACCAACAAATTTCCAATTATGTTTTTGAAGTATTAGATAGCAGCCAAAAGGACAAGGGATTGGCTCCGAAGTACAAAAGGGTAAAAAGTCAGCTAGAGGTTACCTCCCAGTTATCTAACTAATACCAACTTTAAACTCCAAAAAAAATGTAATATCCATAACCAAATTAACAATACCATCAATCTTGAAACCTGCAGAAGAAAAAACTAAAAAACATTCCAAGAGCATTCAGACAATTTGCTACTATCAATCCCACATATTGATATAGAAAAAATGTAAAACTGCTGAAGGTATCTAGTTTATAGTAACCAAAAGCATAACAACAACAAAGAAAAAATTAGACCCAGGGCTAGCTACCCTCCTTTCTAGGATCCTCATCCTTCTTCTCCTTAGGCACATCCTTTTTCACATCTTCCTCTCCAATTTAACAAGTTTGTCTAGGATAATCTTCAACAAGTCCTCTGCTAGGAACCAATAAATGGATTAGGTTGTCTTGCTCTCCTTGCCCAAGTCCTTTTCATATTTATTCACCTACAAAAAGTAAATAGTTATGGCTATGGAATACATGACTCTAGCAGAGAATTCCACCAAAGTGTTAATTTTTTGTGTGTGATTATTTGTCAGACCCTCATGAATGTTCTAACCTATCCAATCTAGTGTTGTTCTGGCTCTATTTATGGCTATGCTTGCCTCTCTACCCCCCACCATTAGGAAAATATTTCTTAGGGAAGGTGATGTCTTCACCCCTACTTCTAGCTAGGGTAGCTTCGAGGGTCTCAAAAATGTGAGAGGGGCTAAGGGTGTTGGGGACAAGTTTCATGTCCTAGGGTAGTCTCTTTGTTTTGGTAGGTTTAGCATCACTTTTGATGTATTTAGAGCTATAATCATGTTGGGAAAGGGGCCTTGAATCTTTCCAACTAGATGCATTTTCTAGTTCTCCTAGCACTTTTCTTACTCTTCCTAGTGTCTATATTTGAATCAATGAAACTAATTTTAACCCTAGTACTAGGGGTTTTCTTGGTTTTCTTGTGGCTAGGACCAAGGCCAGGGTCTAAAGAGACTTGCGGGTGACAAAAGCTAGTGGGTTGACTAGGAGCACTAGGTTTTGGGCAAGATGGTAGATATATATTTTTTTCATGAGGCCCTAATGGATGAGAAAAAAGATTCAACCCTCCTCTTTTTTCCTCGTAGCCTTATAAGTACAATCTTCCATAGAATGCAACAAAAGAAATAGAAAGGAAATATGATCCAAGTTTCTAAAGTGATTAAAAATGGGGAAATGATAATAATAAAGTACTTGAAACTAATCCTCAAGGGTAATGTATGTAATAATAGCATAGCAGATAACATCATACGGTTTAGGAAGGTCTTCCCTAGAAAACCCACAACACATTCACACAGATTCCCCCTTAAATTTAAAAAAAAAATCATAGATTGGTTCCCTAATTTACCTTGGCCTACTTGTTCCAATTCTTGCCTTCCATAAAAAACCCTCCAACCTTTGCATTAACTTCCTCTAAAATTCAAAACCATTCGCATTGATAGTCACTTTCTTTTCATTCCACAAATTAAAGAACCACATTGAGACATTCTCATCATGTTTCATCATCCCTTCCATAAATGGTAATAGGCCACCATCCTATAGATAAACTATCATTGCTTCACTCTTATGGACGCAAGCCTCCACTCCTATAGGTTCAATATGATCACTAGTGCCCATGTGGTCACTTAGTTCAACCACCAACTCTTTAGGGTTTTTGACATAGCCTTATTGTAGGTTTGGTAGTTACTGAATATTAAATAAATTACCCCAAAGATTAAAAGGAAAGTACAGTAAATAACCATCACAAGTCCACAAGGTTTCCCAAAAAACTGAAAAACCACCCTCAATGACACATGTTAGTAGTCTCTTTCATCCATAAATGGCTGTTGCCTACTATAGTTAGAGTAGGAATTTCACAACTTGTCTTCTCTATCATCAATTGATAGTTATTTACATTTCAAAAAATCCACTATCTGCATCCTTTTTCAAAAATACTTAAATCTCATGACAATCAAATCATTAGTGCAAATCATCATACAATCTCACTAAATGATCCCTTTATGAAGAGCCTTGTCTTTCTACCCATGTAGATAATTGAAGGCTTTCCACTTGTTGTGATGATTCATATGGAACTATTGTAAGTATGCTCCCTTTCCATCATAACTTGAATTGATGATAGCAACTATCTAGCGTACTCTCATTCAATCAACCGTGTGACGCTATGGCCAAATTTCACCAGCTTATCTACCATGCCATTCTTTTCATGATATATATGATTTACATGGATCTCATTGCATTGTTTGATCAACTTGCAGATTTCATCAATTATTACTTTGATTGACTAGTTGTTCCAATCCTCTCCGTTAGAAGCATTAATAATTAACATTGAGTCCCCCTCAATGGAAAGCCTATTAAATCCAGATGTTGTTGAAACTCTCAATCCCCATAGAAGCACCAAGTCTTTTGCTTCTTTGTTTGAACCCCCTTGGTAGTTTCTAGTATAGGGAGCTACTAGACTACCCATACTATTGCAAAAGACACCTCCCACTGGAGTACTCCCCATCAGGGCCAAACCATCAAAATTGAGTTTGATCTAGGACTCATGGAGGCATGGTTACATTTCTTTGAAATTTTCAAATTGTGTCACTATTGGGTCTACATCCCAAGATGAAACCCATTTCATGTCAAGTCTATCTGGGGGTTTTGTGGGGTCTTTCACAACCATATCCCACTACATTCTTTTAGAAGTTTTATAACCTGCTAGGCCACCCTCGAAATAGTAGTGGCTAGTTCTTTGAAAATTATATTGTTCTACTCCTTCTAGATTTTACATGAGGGTGGGTAGAGGGACCATCCTTATGAAGAAATTGCTACAACTCTCCATCAACACATTACTAGACCTACCATAAGGAAAAGACTTCACTCCAAACCTCCATGGAAAAAAGGGTAGTGGATAAGAATGTGTGGAATAGATTTAGTATCTTAGAGACATAAAATGTAGTAGTTAACAAGTTAACATCCTCTTCTTTAGAGGTTATCCACAATAAGAATTGACCCATGCAAAGCCATCCACTAAAAGAAGTTTATCATTGGTAAGATCCAAGGGTGTCAAACCATTTTCAAATCTCCCTAAGCCACCTCCCCCCTTGAGACAATATAGATAAGCCAAATTCACTATAAAATCACCTAAGGGGGTAAGTTTCCAAACTAACAAGTCCTCCACTAGGGTGAGGGGAATCCTATTATTCTTGAGAAGGTCCCATAGCTCTAGGGCTAGGTCCATCTCTACAAGATCTTGGTTCTCAAATTTAATCCATTGTTAATTTGGGGTGATAAATCATGGAGTCAAAGAGCCATACAATCTAGTACACATCTTTCCCAAACATAGGAACTTAGTGTGCATGATGGGATTGTCTTGGAGCCATTGAGTTTCCATTCCCCATGATCAAGTGACAACCCATCTTCAAGATTTGTTTGGTGTTAACCACAGTGTTCCAAATCTTGGAACCTTAGGAGAGAGCATGTGCCTAGAGGAACTGATGGAAATAAGAGCCTCCAAGGTACATAGCCATCATAATGTTGCACTAGCTACACTCAAAATACACTAATTTCTAGCCAATTTTGGTTAGGAGGGCCTTATTCATGCGTCATATTCTTATTATATTCAATCCTCCAAGTGATTTAAGATGAAAAACTTTCTCCTAGCTTACTAAGCTCATCCTAGAATTCTCTTTTGTGCCAGACCATAAAAAATTACATTAGATTTTCTCAAGAATGTCTCTATATCTGCTTAGGATACCTACAAAGAGGCTAAGAGAAGCTGTAATTTGTTCATGTTTCTCAAAATTTTACCTTTCTAGTTCACCAACTTTCTCTAGAAGCATTCAACCAAGCCACTCAATATCTCACAATACATATAAAAAGAATGAGATCCAAAATTTGGATATCCATCTTAGGAATACATGATGTACAATGAAAATGTCAAAACATTAGCCTCAGCCTATTACTAATTCCCACCCTTTGTAGCAAGTGGAGGTGTTGGCCCTGGTGGTAGATCATATCTCCTATGTAGTGGTTGTACTAAACCCTCTGATCTACTCACCTACTTTGAATAATCAGGTAGTCCCTACCTTGGTGACACCACGCCTCTATACACAACATAATAGTATGTGGCCTGGGCACCATGATGAGTTGCCTCATACCACGCAACATCCCTCTCCCTATGGAGCTCATCTCCCTGTGCTTGCTCATCCATGGGCTACTGATATCACACTACAATGGTATCCTAACCTACCTATTACTCTGCCTTTAATGTGCAGATCCTAGCATCCCACTCATCATCACCCCCCTAGCTGGTTGCTCTGGCTCTACCTCTACTCTCCTAGCTTGTTGTCACCTCAGTAGTACCTCCTCCTCCTCCTCCATTTCCCTCCCAACTTGTGTCCGCATCCTTTTCCTCCCTGATTGATATCCCTCTCCAACCTCCACCCACCTCACACCCCTACCTCTACCTCTACCTCTACCTCCACCACCTCTATGTCCCCCTCATGTAGGTAGTGCATCAGGCTCTATGAATCATGGGAATGGGTGTCTCTGTCTCTCATATAAATATGTAGGATTTTCCCTTGCATCAGCCACATCTGGGCGATAATCCTAGTGAGTCAGCACTAGAGCCCTTGTATCTCATATTACTATGTGGTAATCTAACATTGGCAACCATCCCCATGCCTCATCCGACTACATCTAAGCATAGGTGGTAGTCTCTACTGATATCACCTAGCACTCTACAAACTATCATCATACCTAGTTGATCATGAATCACTCTATCACATTTTTCATCCTCCCCACTAGTGGCTTGTTGTATCTCAAATAGTCTAGCTCCCATGTATCTAACAATCTGTGGAACTCTTAGTAGCACTACCATGTGAACATCGTCAGCTCATCTAAACCTTGTTGATAATAGGTCACATCTCCAATATGTGTCTAGAGGATAAATCCTCTATAACCAAAGATGTATTGTTGGCTCCTCTCTCATAGCTACACTTGTGGCTAGATCACCACAATATGCTTCCAAGCCCAAATTTGTGCATCTACTATACTGCATGACCATGATAGACCCTTGTGATAGACTATCTCATGTATCTCATGGTACATCTCTACTAATATCCTCGGCCCCCATGCCATCCTACATGGATGAGTGATCAAATCCACCACCAATCGACCCCATCCTAGTGGGAAGCCTTTCTAGCCCATGTTTTTCACTAAAGCCTATGGCACCCATGAACATAGCAAGCTAGGAAATGAGAAATCTACTTCATACTCTATAATCAACTAATCCCAACCTAGATGCAGATCTAAGATAGTGACATCATGAAATAGTAGCTACATCATGGCCCACCCCTCTATGGGGGTCTGATCATAGTACACCTGTGACATAACCAAGATTAGCATTAGTCTATCTTGCATCAACATTTGCAAAACATGAAAATAACAATCAATCAAACAACTTACTAGCTCACCATAGCATGGAACTCAAAGAATGTGATAGATGTCCTCCAATATAATAGAGTCCTCATTTCTCAGTAGATGAAAGCTGTTATGCTCATTGTGTCACCACTTGGCCAACACAGTTAGCAATCCATGGTTTTCCTATATATGGGGCATCTGTATAACCCATCACAAACCCATTATAGATATGGCCACATGCTCATCATCACTTAGATAATACATAACACACAACCCCACCACTTTGGGGGCCCTGATCAGTAGCACTAGGAATACGTCCTGCCAACACACAACATAAACATGTCAATAACGCATAAAAAATGTAATCATAACGAAAATAAAAACAAAAAAAAATGTTGTGCAATAATTTTTTCCTACTATAGGTGACATAATTTTCTGACAGAGTATCATGCGATACTTTTTCTAAAGCTGTGTAACATAATTCTTTCATGCAATATTTTGCATCGATCCATGTAACACATGGATATGTCCCATATGATAGATTACATAGCACATCAGTGATACATTTTTCATAAAAATCTATCGTGCGATACTTCCTAAAGCATCCATATAATGCCTTTTTTAGCATCACATGATATTTTTCAAAATACCCTAAAACTATATGAAAAAACCATAAAAAGCTCAAAAAGTTGTTACTTACCAGTGCCCCGTACTGCTCTAGTCAGTTGTGCAATCAACTACGCTCAAAATGGTATCGGTGAAGTAAAATGTTTGCCAAAGCCATTGTAGCCTCTCAAAAAAACACAAAAGACAAAATGAATTCAAAAATGACACTTGGGCTCCTTTTATAACCTCCGACCTCATTTTGACCTAATTTTCAAACCTCTTGGAATAGCATGAAAATTGCACCCCTAGATAATTTTGATGTCCTGGATCCATTTTTAGGATAGAAATCAAAATCCAAGTTCATCTTGATGGTCAAAATCACATTTTAAAAGTCTACATTCTTTTAAGTAGTTAGCTGACCTTCTGAGATCTAACCTTTGAATCATCACTAGGGAATCTTCATCTCCTCATGTTCTCACCATTTCTACACTTCATAGCTCCTTCTATTCACCTTTTCATGTTTACAATCACTTATCTACTCAATTTAACCTAGTTTTATGCTTTAACCTTCATAGTCAACTTTGGTCAAACTTGGGCATTCTATCACTCCGTATTAGTCATTCTAAGGTTCTAATCATTCATTTGTTATCTTGGACATTGCTATAAGTCAATTTATTTTATTTCTAGCTCATTTTTGCATTCCCCTTATCTCATTTTGATTTTGATCTCGAGGGGGCAGACATACTTTATCATCACTTGCTATAGCTGTCAATTTCTTAGGAGTATATGATTGATCTTTTCACTTGCTCCTCATCTATCTACTTTTCTAGGTGATATCATTCTTCTTGGATTATAACATCATCTTTCTTTTCCTAATGTCCATTACCACCACTATCTAGCTATACATTCAGGATTTTCTATCTCTTTCTACATTTCATTCTTTGGAATTAGATATCTATGTCTATTGCCACCAACTTGGCTTCTATTTTCTTTGACATAATGTTTTCTTAGATCGATCACACATTAGTCAAAGAGGGAGAAATGCCATCAGCTAAAAATGGTCATCTAAACTATTATCCCCCTTCTCAACATTTTAGCTAATTTAATTAATCATTTACTTAGACCGAATTGCTAATAATCAATTAATTTGATTATAACCTATAGTTTGACTATGCTATCCTAAATTCATTATGTGACTAAAAGAACATTTCCTCTTTTAATTAAATAAAAAGACCCCATTCACCTGACCCACTTAAAATGCACACATAAAGTTCTTTTCAAATTTTTTTTTAAATTAAAAGAAAAGCTTATGAGACTTCTGTCTTATATGATAAGTCAACTCATTTTCTATTGGTGACTTGTGTGTGCACATGAATCCCTCCTATTATCAATTTCAACCATTGATCATCCACCCTCTCAATCATTATCTCTACCATCCACATGGATTTTAAAGGAAGAGGGTTTCTTCCCTCAAATGATCAAAACTCTTGAGTATTGTTATGTTATAGGATTTTCATTGGAGTGCTTGAGAGCTTTTGTAGAGAGCATCATCTTCTTGTATTCATCCTTTGTATTCATGGCATTTTGTTTGCTTGACATCTTAGCTTGGTTTTCTCATAGTGTAGTTCTTTTTCAAGTAGCTTAGATCACATAGTTAATTAGGATGGTTGTAATACTTTCATTTGTATAGCTTAGTTGCATTGTGCATTCCATTTTAGCATAGTTGCATTCTTACATTGCATGCATCAAGAGTTCTTTGACACTAGCATTCTTGCTCTTGCTCAAAGACTCTCCCATTTCTTGGTTTACTAGCAAGGGTTGCATCTCTAAGGCTTAGCTAAGAGCCATTTTATTCTTATTTGTATGCTTTTGCACTCCATGACTAGGGAGCCCTATGCCAGAATTTGAGCTTTTCAATCCATGCAAAATGTTGGATAGAAGGGTTTAGGGAAGTGCACTCTTTTTGGTGTACATTTTTGGTACCCATTGTGGGATAGAATAGTAGTTTTCTCCTTAGTTTTGTTGTTTTCATCACCATTTTTATTTTTTGTTTTGTATTTTTTTTTTTAACACTCTGAGTTCTTTGTGATATTTTTCCAATTTCGTATGACAATTCCCACTACTGTTGTGCAATACTTTTTTTTGAAATAGTGTTACATGTACATACTAAACTATATCACCTTTTTATGTAAACTTCTGTCACTTGGCTAAAGGAAATATATCACATAGAGAAGTTTTGTTGCAAAAATTTACAGAAATGTATCATATGATAGTCTT
Organism: Cupressus sempervirens; assembly: GCA_028749045.1. Classification (NCBI taxonomy): domain Eukaryota; kingdom Viridiplantae; phylum Streptophyta; class Pinopsida; order Cupressales; family Cupressaceae; genus Cupressus; species Cupressus sempervirens. The sequence continues at coordinate 69,012,494 of CM053784.1, forward strand.
CTAGTGAAAACTATCGCCAATGGTTGGTTTACACTAAATCTTCATGACACAAACTTACTACTCGATAGACACTGTAAAGCTTAGTAGACACTATTGATCTTCACATTTTCTGAATTCACTTAGTAGCTACTATCTATTCAACATAAACTAATGAACTCTTCAAAGCTTGGTTAACACTAGAATGTTCAGTGAGTGTAGAAAAGTGTTGACCCTGGTAGCTATAATGATATGGATAAGTGTTGTCACTAATGGCAATGCTAACTTAATGCCATCAGGTTGAGCTCTATGAAATAGTATTGGAAAATTTAATTGCAAACAACTTCATTACTTTTCCAGATAATTCTTGACCCTATGACCCACCTGTCAAGCCGCTGTGGTGGTGAGAAAATCATGTTTTTAGTTATCATCAAAGAAATGGTCACTACACTAAAAAATATTTCAAGATCAAAGATGTGATTCAAGATCTTATTGAGGAGGGAAAATTTTTCATAGATGGTCTTGCCAAAAATGTTGATCAAAAAGCTTTTAAGAAACCCTTACTAGAATATGAGAAGGGTGAAACCTCTAAAGCTACTAAAAAGAATGCAAAGATTAGCTATGATGCAAAGATTAGCGATGCCTATGCTGATACAGAAAATGTCATTGGTAGCTCGAGCTTGTTGAGTATTTATACATGGAAAATTCTAATTATGACAACCAATATGTAGATGAATGACCTAAATTTTTCTTAAAAACATGTGATGTTCCTCAATACCATAATGACTCTCGACCTAAGGTGGTGCTCTAGGTTGTAGACACCTAAAAACCTTTAGAAAATAAAGTATTTTAATTTTCTAAAAAATTTCTGATGACATCATCATTTATTAATTAATTAATTATTTAATTAATTTATTTATTTTTATGCCATTAAATCCCTTTATCTCAATTAAAAATATTTAATTAAGGAATCCCTCCCAAAAATGTTTAAATCTTATTTAAACATTATTTCCTTATTTATTAATTATTTAATTAATAAATTGACCAAAAAACCCAAAATAAATAAAAAAATTATTTTTTGCCCAAAACTTGGCCAATTTCCTTAAGACCACTAACCTCTTCCAGAATCCTCTAATCCTTCTTTAATTTTGATTAAAGGCTAATCCCATCATTTGCTACCCCTAATCCCAACTCAAAATATTTAATTAAGATTAAATATTAATCTTCATGTTTATTAAAAAAGTTTTAATAAATATCTCCTCAACCCAAACCCTTGAAATAAATAAAACTTTATTTATTTCGTAAAAATCTAATTTATCCTCATCCTAAGAAGTTCTAGACTCTTCTAGAAAGTCTTCATCTTCATCCTAGGAAATTCTAGACTCTTCTAGAAAGTCTTCCTCCTCATCCAAAGCCTAGAATCGTCTAGAAGATGTCTTTAACCCTATTCCTAATCCCCTCCTAACCTTGTCACATTCCCTAAACATGGGTTAAAACTTACTAACCCAAGCCAAAGTTAACAAATATCTCCTCCTTCACCCACCCTCATTAAATGCCATCCACTTGCCTATCCCTAAGCTAATCCTAAACCATCCTAATCCATCCTCTAATCATTTGCACAATCCTAAGAAAGCTTAAAAACTTCCTAATCAAGCCCAAGTGGAAACTGCTCTCATCTCCCTCAAAATATCTCAACCATAAAACTTTATGAAGTTCACTAGGCCATAAATGACTCTTCCAAGCTCTTTTATTGCTCTTACAAGTCATTATGAGGGTCTTTATGAAAATTTTATCCCTTGAGCCTCCTTTGTTGACTCATCCTTCCCCTTTCCTCCATCCTGTCACCATGTGACATGTGTCACTCCTTGATTGGCTGTAAGGAAGCACAATCCATGTGCTCTCCTCTCATGCAATCTGAGCCCTCCATGAGCTTTTTTCCATCCTTCCATCTTAGCCCTCAATCCCTCAAGCCTCTTGCCTATAAATTGGATCCTTCCCCTTTGTAAAACAACACAATCCATGAAGTAAAGTCATAATGCCATTTTAAGAAGCCATTATACATCAAAACCATACACCCACACCCAAATTCCAACTCCATTTGAAGCCCTTTTTGAAGCATAAGCTTGAGCATACATCCTATCTATTTAGACAAAGCTACTCAAAAAGAGAGCTTCTTATTGAGAGAGCCCATTAATGGCTCATATTCTTAATTGAGAGCTCATCTTAGTCTATCTTGAAGTTTATGAATTTTTTTTAGTTTGTAGAAGCTTTATTTAAAGTTTGGTTTCTATTAGCATACTAACATTGCTCATATACATAGGTGACTGATTCTTTTTCATCAAAAAGTGAACCACTTAATGATGTTACTAGGGGACAATCTAAGGTTGTTCTAAAAGTTTCCCAAGATTCCAAGAATGCCTCATCTTCTAAAAAACCAACCACTTCAAAGATCTTTAACTATGACCTTGTCAGTCAGTTACAGCATGCTCTGGCTCAAATTTCCACTTTTGAGTTGTTAGAGCTATGAACTTTGCACAAGGATATCCTTGAAAAATCTTTATGCTTTGCCAATGTTCCCACAAATATTGATGTAGTATGATTCCAAGCCATGGTGAATCATCTCTCTTCACCTTATCACCTCACCTTTTATGAAGAAGATGATCGATCTCCTAGTTATCCCCACAACCTTGCTCTCTATGTTGAAGTCCAAATCTTTTGAGCTTGCATTCATTTAGTCTTGATAGAAAATGGTGTAGGGTTAAACATTATCTCCTTTAATGTCATCCAATAGTTGGGCATCTCAGAATTTTCTATTGATCCTAGGCACAAGATCACCATTAAAGCTTATGAAAAAGTTGAAAGACCTTCAAAGGGTCTAATCGTGCTACCAATTCAAGTTGGTCTAGTGGAAAAGGATGTTGTTTTTCAAGTCCTAGATATACCTCTTGCATATAATCTACTATCAAGAAAACCATGGATTCATGGCTTGCAAACCATACCCTCTACATATCATCAATGCATCAAGTTCCCTTTTGATGGCACTAAAGTAGTTGTAGTCAATGTCGATCAACACATTGTCTATTACTAAAACACTAGTTCCGAACAATCATTCTTCTCATGAGCCAACACTATCTCTTACAGAGTGTGAATGGAAAATGAAAATGATGAGTCTTGGTATGGGAGAATACACTTTATAATCTATTGCTACTCTACTACTTTCGCTTTGGTCTTATGGGAAATTGTCCACCAAAAAGAAACTTTCTGGATTTGCCATGACTTTTTTTGGCACTTTTGTCCAATCCTCAATTCCTTTGGAAATGGAAAAAGAAGAACAAGCTATTAATGATTGGATATATAGGGGAGAGGATGATGAAGAGGATGTTATAGTTACCACTCCCATTTCTCCCACATGATACAGAAAAGGATATAAAATGCTTACAAATATGGGTTATCAAGGTCATGGGTCTTTAACTAATAACGAAAGAGCTCTAGCTGAACCTTAAAGTCATACCCAAGGTCATGATGCTTGAGACACTACTAGCTTAGGACTTGGCCTAGAGGATAATATGCCAATGTCTACTCAAAATGTGCCCATATCTAGTGACTCAGAAGATGATGATCCTCCCTTTGTTGCTACCACTTTGCAAGATGAAGACTTGGTGCCTAAAACTTCTCTTCTTTTGGGGGAAGAAACTCCAAATACCACTAATGATGTTGAAGCTTCCACTTCTCGACAACTAGAACAAGATGAATGCAACCATGAGGACATGAATAGAGCCCAAATTAGGCAAAATATTGCTTCTGTAATTGCTAGAGATCACATTATAAACTCTCAAGAATATGAATGGGAAAGTTTATCGGATGCCTCTTGTGAACTAGGAGTGGATCTTATTCATGCTTATGTAACTCAACCAAATGTAGTTGATGATTCTAGTTTAGGGTTAGATGAGTTTGGCTCACAATATGCTCTAGTGGATCATGCTAGTTCCTCTATGACTATTCTTGATCTAGATACCTTTGCAACATTCAATAGAGGCTCACCTTCACATGTCACTAGAGATGATTCCTTTCACATCAATCACCTTGAAGCTTCTCCCTCACTTGCATTGATCCATCCTAATCTCATAGACTGGCCCATTGAATATCAAACACAAAAAATATTGTCTTTCTATAATGACTATGAGATTGCATGTTACCTAAATTCCATTGAACCTGTCACTTCTTCCACGAGTGAACCCATTATTCACATGAGAGAATTAGATATCAAGTACCTTATTCATAAAATCAAAAGAAAAAATAAATGGTCAGATGGCAGAAACTACATGGTAATAGTATCTAAACCTAAAAATGGTATAAATAAAGAGTATCTAATGGTGAAAACCTCTTTGAGGCACGTATAGATGAGGTACTTGGTAGTATGCCAAACTATTTTCAAGATAGATCATCGGTTCTTATTGAGCCTACATAGTCCATCAACTTGGGGATAGAGGAATCTCCTAAAATTTTTCATCTAGCTCAATCATTGTCAGTTGAAGAAAAGGAGCAATTTACCCAATTTTTCCACGATAAAAAGATGAATTTTGCATGGACATACTTGGATATGCCTGGGCTTGACATAGATCTTATCATGCATCATTTATCTATTTCTTTTGATATCAAGCCTATTAAACAAAAACTAAGGAAGATGCATTCACATGTAGCTTTGTTGGTAAAAGCAAAGTTGGAGAAAATTTTGAGTGCAAACTTTATAGAGCAATTGACTATGTGTAATGGATCTCCAACATTGTACCTATATCCAAGCATGATAAAACCATCCAAGTGTGTATGGACTTCAAATATCTTAACAAAGCATGCCCCAAGGATGATTTTTGGCTACCAAATATTGATATGATTGTAGACATGACTGTAGGCTATGAAATGTACTCCCTTATGGATGGGTTTTCTAGGTATAATCAAATTAAGATAACTGCAACTGATCAAGAGAAAACAACCTTCACATGTACATGAGGTACTTTCTATTGGAACATCATGCCTTTTGGGCTCAAGAATGCTGGTGCTACCTACCAATGAGAAATGACCACCATCTACCATGATATGATGCATAAAAATATGGAAGACTATGTTGATGACACATTGGAAAAATCTAGAACAAGAGACACACACCTTCAAGACCTTAGTTTGATACTGGACTCTATGAAGCAATTTCAACTTAGGCTAAATCCAAAAAAGTGTTACTTCAGGAAAGTTTCTAGGCTACATTATCTTTGCAAGAGGTATTGAGGTTGATCTTGAAAAATTCCAGGCTATCATGGCTATGCCTCCTCCAAAAAATAACAACCAACTTAGGAGTCTACAGGGATGTCTACAATCAATAATAAATTTTATTTCTCAATTGGCTGATAAATATCAACCTTTCAACAAGAATTTACACAAAGGTTCTAATCATATCTAGAATGATGAATGTCAACAAATTCTATATCAAATCAAAGGGTACTTTGCAAAACCTCTTGTTTTGATGCCACCCATTCTAGGAAAACCTTTGATCTTTCATATCTCAGCTATAGCTTCTTCCTTAGGAGTCCTATTAGCCCACAGTGATGAGACTAGTAAAGAATTGGCCATATATTATATCAGTCAAATTTTGGTTTCCTATGAGATGTATTATAGCAGCATTGAGAAAGCTTGTCTTGCAATGATCTTTGCTTCTCAAAAGCTTTGACATTACATGTTGGCAGATATAGTCCACCTAGTTCCCAAAATTGATCCCTTGAAATATCTATTGAGAAAAGCTATGCTTACTAGTCATCTAGCTAAATGGACGATGATTCTTTTAGAATTTGACATTCAGTATGTCAAATGTAAAGCCATCAAAGAACAAACTATATCTGATCAACTCACTAATTTTCCTTTAGAGGATACAACACCCATACAAGCTGAATTTCTAGATGCCTCAATAATGTACATCACTAAGAGAACTTGGAAAATTTTCTTCGATGGTTCTCACACACAAAATTGAGTTGGAGGTGGTATATTGTTTGTTTCTCCTCATGGGTTTACGATTCCCAAATATTACAAACTCTTGTTCCCTTGTACAAAAAACATGGCTAAATATGAGGCTTTAACAAATGGGATCAAGTTGGCTCTTTAATGGAGAATAACTGAGTTGCATATTTATAGGGATTCCCAACTTTTTATTAACCAGGTGAATAATGACTATCAAACAATGAATGACAAGTTGATACCTTATAAAAGGTTGCTAGATTCTCTAAGGATTTACTTCAATTTTGTGATGTTTCAAAAAATTCCTAGGCCAGAAAACAAAGCTGCTGATGCTATGACTACTCTAGCATCTATTCGTCAACTACAAGAACATGGATCTTGATTTGAGTTCCCAGTGGAAGAACTGTGTCATCCCACCTATGATTCCCTTGATAACCAAGTGATCTACACTGTTGTAGGTCATGATTCTTCTCATTAGGCTGAAATCTTCGCTTACCTACTTCATGAAATTGTTCCTAAGAACCTCACACACAACCAAAAATGCCAATTCCTTCATAACACCTCACATTATATTTTGGTCTCTGGTGACTTGTATAGAATGGATCTAGATGGAAGTTTGCTTAGGTGTTTAGAACTAGAAGAGTCCAAAAATGCACTTGCCAAAGTCCATGACACCATTTTTGGGACACATTCTAAAGGCCTTGCACTTGCTCAGGAGCTACTTAGAGCAACTTATTATTGGCCAACTATGCAAACTAATGTTTTTCATTATGTCAAGTCTTGTCAAAAATGTCAACTCCATGGTAACTTAATTCATGCTCCTAGATGTGAGTTGATCCCTTTTATGACATATTGGCCATTTCAACAATGGGCCTTTGACTTGGTAGGCTAAATTCACCCAAGTTCCTCTAGTGGCCACAAGTTCATCATTACAGAAACTGAGTATTTTAGCAAATGGGTCAAAGTTGTACCATTACCTTCTACTATAGAGAAACATGTTACCCTATTCATACTAAATCACATCATTTGTTGATATGGTATTCCTTCCTCTATTGTTACTGATAATGAAGGATAGCTCAAAAATAAGAACCTAAGATAGTTATGTAAGAAGTTTAAGATCAAACAACATTGGTCTTCTATTTATTACCCTCAAGGGAATGGTCAAGTAGAGGCCTCAAACAAAACATTGTTGAAAATTTTGCATCATATAATACATAATTCTCAGAGATATTGGCACCTATAGATAAATCCAACACTTTGGGCCTACAAAACTACTAGTTGCACTCCTATAGAGGCCACAGCCTTTTCTTTAGTCTATGGTTCTGAGGCTATTCTTCCATTAGAAGTAGAGATCCCTTCATTGTGAGTCTCTTTGCATGGGTTGATAATTGATGAAGACCATAGAGCTAAGCGAATATAAGAATTAGACACCCTTAATGAGCACTGTAAAGTAGTTTTTGATCACATGAGGGCTTATCAATAGTTCACTGCTACTCAGTATAATAAAAAGGTTCATCCATGTGAGTTTCATGTTGGTGACCTCATGCTCAGAGAAAATCCAAAGAATCAATAGCATATAGAGTAGAAGTGAAAATTTGAACCTAATTTGTTAGGCCCATACATTATCACAGTAGCATTTGGGTCTAGTGCTTATCAATTGTCTATTTCTAAAGGTGAAGAGCTTGCAAAACCTATCAATTTCCTACACTTAAAGAAGTTCTATGTTTAAAGGCCTATTACTCAACTATCTTGTACATATATATGATCTTGAAAAAAGTCCTAAAAATCAAAAAATGTCTTGAAAAAATGATCATCTTAGTGAAAACCTAGCAATAGGTGCTTTGATGTATAACCAAAAAGAAAAACAAAAAAAAAAATTCCAAGTGGTGAAAACTTGGAAACAGGTGCTGCTTGAGACCCTTGCACCTATGTCTATTAGTCTCAATCACCCATCCTACTACACATTTCCTAGCTTGGGAATGTTTTGTGTCCTCATCTTGGGGGCACAATTATTTAGCCTACTTGAGGTCTCCTTGTGCACTAGGGTTTCTTTGGAAACTCACAAAATAGTGTTTCTCAACACTTTCAAATAGTTTACCTACAATCTCTGATGTTGCAATATTTCTCACTATCACGATCAAGTCTTGAACAAATATCCAAGTGACTTACACACACACACACACGTACTTAAACATTTTAACAATTGAGCTATATGGATTTTCTTACTTTGTATGCTATCTATGATGATTTATTTACTATGTATTCCCTCCCTAATAGTTTCTTGAGGATGTTATTAACTAGAAGACTAGGGGCGTGGGGCATGTTTTCTTGATTTTTTCTTGTGGGTATACTTTATTTGTCTATAGTGTTTTAAAGAATTTCATGCTAATTCTATTTGACACTTGGACTTATGAATGTATCATCCATGACTATTTTTTGCAAGACTTCACTCAGGGTTTATCTTGGAATTTATGCCTTGATATAGGTGTAATCTTGTTAAATCAAACTTAGGGAATCTAATCGTGTAGTCTCTTGACTTCTATGTCTTTGATGCTTAGATTAGATTCCCACATACCTATCTAATATTAATCATATTCATATCCTCATAGTTATACTAGTGATGGTTATATGATCTCATGATGTCCCTAATAAAAGTGCTCAATGATGAAATAAGAGTCTAAATGTTATATGTCCCTTGCCGATAAACCACTTTGCATATGAGCTTTCATTTTTAAGTTTATTTTTTTAGTATAGTTTGCATTCCTGCATATGGGGAGAACTCTCTCTTTATCCATTTTGCCGACCTATCAGCTAACTACTTTCACACTCTTCTTTGCTTTCTTTATCATGGCTTTCACCTTCTAGACCTTTCACTTCATATCTATCTTACTATCCTATGATTACAATGCGTTAATCTAAACATATAATTCAATTTATCCAAGTGTCACATATTTTCAAAAACATAAAAGTCTATAACATACACATGAGAGCTAAAAACATCATACATAAGAGAGACACATGAGTATAAGTATCCAACCAAATGCATACGTGAGCATGAAACATAAACATCACATGGAAACTAAAATGTTGAAACATTCATTATAGACTAATACACAAGATTACCAATTGATATATATATATATATATATATATATATATATATATATATATATATATATATATATGTATATATATATATGTATATATATGTATGTATGTATGTATGTATGTATGTATGTATGTATATATATATGTATGTATGTATATATATATATATATATATATATATATATCAATATGACATAGTACATATACAAAGAATGAGATCCAAAATTTGGATATCCATCTCAAGAATACATGATGTACAATCAAAATGTCAAAACATTGGCATCAGCCTATAACTAACTCTCACCCTTTGTAGCAGGTGGTGGTGGTGGCCATGGTGGTCAAGCCTGTCTCTTGTGTAGTGGCTATATTGCACCTTTTGATGTACCCTCCAACTTTGAGTAATTAGGTAGTCCCTGCCTTGGTGACACCACACCTCCATATGTGAGATAATAGTATATAGCTTGGGCACCATGATGAGTTTCCTCACATAGTGCAACATGTTGCTCCCTATGGAGCTCATCTCCTCATGCTCACTCATCCATGAGCTACTAATCATGCACTGCAATGGTAACTCGAGCTACCTATAACATTTCCTCTAATGGTCTCTTGTCTAGTGGGAAGCCCTTCTGGCCCTTGTCTATCACTAAATCCTATGCCACCAATGAACATAGCATGCGAGGAAGTGGGAAATTTACTCCATACTCTACAATCAACTACTCCTAAGGGTATGTGCAGGATCATGGTGTGCCAAAAAGTGGCGATCTGAAAAATATGTAGTTCTGAAATGCCTCAAAGAATTTCAAAATCTATTCCAACTTTTTTCCCACCCATCCTGATACTAAATAAAAACAATTAATACCTTTATAATTCCTACTATATCTTTCGATACCAACCTTATATGGTCATCTTTAAAACATCACAAAAGTATGTTGTTGGCATGTTCTTATGTGTTTTTTACTTCAAGCATGTAGCTGACGACTTTTTTTAAGCAAAATTTGATGTAATAAAAAGGGTTTCTTAAGAATGTTATTAACTTTTCATAAATGTAAGGTTTTTCAAATTACAAGTTCAGTAAGTAATTATTAGTTATTTTCTAATGGAGTTAGCTACAAAGTGCTAATTGACATACTAGTTGAAAAATAGCTATAACTTTCAAACTGTATAAGATTTGTGAAATCCAAAAGATGCATCACATTCTATGCTTCAACTAGTATAAGAAAAAAAAAAAAAAAAACTTAATAACGATTTTTTTTGAACTAGTTAGGGTGGTCAGACATGGGAGTTTTTTAATTCTGAAAATAGTATAGTAGAAAATTCATAATTAATTAATTATTTAGAACAAAAATTCCCAAAAATATGTGTCACATCCAGGCATGAGTCTACTTTTTATATCTAAAATTATATTTAAAAATATTATCATTTGATTAGGATTAAGGTGGTCAGACATACAACTACTTTTTATTTTCACCCTGAAATTTTTGTAGTACTGCATTAATATCCAAACTTTTGACCAATCAAATATTGTTTTCTCTAGATAAGGCCTTGTATTTTAGAAACTAGATTTAATTTCCTACAGATTATTTTCTTACAACTTTTTGATATAAAGTCCAAGACCACTTTAAAATTATGTTTCAAGTTGATATAACCCTGGTTTGTTGGTTTTTCACTGCCACTTAAGGCCATAGTTTGGTACACGATGATCCTTCACATACCCCTAACCTAGATGCCAATCTAAGATAGTCACATCATGAAACAACTGTTGTATCATAGCCTGCCACTCTATTAGGTTCTAATCATAGTACACCTGCAACGTAATAAAGATTAAAATTAGTATCTCTCACATCAACATTTACAAAATATGACAACAACAATCAATCAAACAACTTACTGGCTCACTGTGACATGGCACTTGAAGAATATGACAGATGCCCTCCAATGTAATAAAGGCCTCACCCGTCAGCAAATGAAAGGTGTTATGCTCACTATGCCAATACTTAGCTAGCACACTCAAGAATACATGGTTTTCTTGTATATGGGGCATCTATATAACCCATCACAAATCCATCACATATATGGCCACATTCTCATAATCACTCAGATGCTACACAACACACAACCCCACAACATTGGGGGCCCTAATCAGTAGCATTGGGAATACCTCCAATTAGCACACAACATATACATGTCAATAACATATCAAAAATGTAATCATAATGAAAAAAGAGCAACAAAAACATATCATACGATACTTTTCCTACTATAGGCGACATAGTTTGCTGACAGATTATTGTTCGATACTTTTTCTAAAGCTATGCAACATAATTCTATAGTGTGATATTTCACACTGATCCATTTGACATATGAGTATGTCCCATATGATAGATTTCATAGCATGTGAGCAATACATTTTTCATAAAAATCTATTATGTGATACTTCCTAAGGCACCCATGCGATACTTTTTATGTATCATGTGATATTTTACAAAAAACCCTAAAACTATATGAAAAAAAACCACAAAAAGCTCAAAATGTTGTTACTTACTAGTGCCTTGTACTATTACTTACTAGTGCCTTGTACTACTTTGGCTAGTTGTACAACTGGCTACACTCGAAATGGTGTCAGTGAAGCAAAATATTTGCCAAAGCCATCGTTGCCTCTCAACCACTCACAAGCTCTCAACAACTCACAAAAGACAAATGAATTTGAAAATGACACTTGGGCCCCTTTTATAGTTTTCTACCTCATTTTTACCTAATTTTAAAACCTATTGGAATTGTGTGAAAATTGCACCCCTAGCTAATTTCAATATCTTGGATCCATTTTCGGGATCAAAATTGAAATCCAATTTCATCTTCATGGTTAAAATCACATTTTAAAATTCTACCTTCTTCTAAGCAGTTAGTTGACCTTTTGAGGTCTACTCTTCGAATCATCACTGGGGCATCTTCATCTCCTCATGTTTTCACCATTTCTATGCTTCATAGATCCTTCTATTCACCTTTTCATGTTTACAATCACTTTTCTACTCGATTTGACCTAGTTTTTTGCTTTATCCTTCATGGTCAACTCTAGACAAATTGGGACATTCCATCACTTCGTATTAGTCATTTTTTGGTTTTGATCATTCATCTATTATCTTGGAAATTTCTATAACTCAATTTTTTCATATCTAGCACATTTTTTGCATTCCCCTTATCTCATTTCAATTTTGATCCCAAGGGGGCAGACATACTTTATCATCGCTTGCTACAATTGTCTATTTCTTAGGAGCATATGATTGATCTTTTCACTTGCTCCTTATATATTTACTTTGCTAGGTATTATCATTCTTCTTGGATTCTGGTGTCATCTTTCTTTTCCTAATGTTTAGTACTACCACTATCTAGCTTTACATTCAGGATTTGCTATCTCTTTCTACATTTCATTCTTTGGAATCAAATATCTATGTCTATTGCTGCCTACTTGGCTTCATTTTTTTTTGACATAATGTATTCTTAGATTGATCACGCATTAGTCAAAGAGAGCCAAATTTAATCACCTAAAAATGCCCATCTAAACTTTTAGCCCCCTTCTCAACATTTTGGCTAATTTAATTAATCATTTACCTAGACCAAATTGCTAATAATCAATTAATTTGACTATAACCTATAGTTTGACTATGCTATCCTAAGTTCATTATTTGATTAAAAGAACATGTCCCCTTTTAATTAAATAAAAAGACCCCATTCACCTTACCCACTTAAAGTGCAGACATAGAGTTCTCCATTTTTTTAAATTAAAAGAAAAGCTTATGAGACTTTTGTCTTATATGATAAGTCAACTCATTTTCTATTGGCTGACTTGTGTGTGCACACGGATCCCTCCTATTTTTGATTTCAACCATTCATAATCCACCCTCTCAATCTTGATCTCTATCATCCGTATGACTTTAAAATGAAGATGGTTTCTCCCCTTAAAGGATCCACACTCTTGAGTATTGTTATGTTGTAGGATTTTCATTGGAGTGCTTTATAGATTTTGTGTAGAGCATCATCTTCTTGTCTTCATCCTTTGCATTTGTGACATTTATTTTACATGGCATCTTAGCTTTTTTTTTCATAGTGTAGTTCTTTTGCAAGTAGCTTAGATCACATAGTTAATTAGGATGGTTATAATACTTTCATTTGTAAAGCTTAGTTGTATTGTACATTCCATTTTAGCATAGTTGCATTCTTGCATTGCATGCATCAAGAGCTCTTTGACACTAGCATTCTTGCTCTTGCTCAAAGAATCTCCCATTTCATGGTTTACTAGCAAGGGTTGCATCTCTAAAGCTTAGTTGAGAGCCCTTTTATTCTTATTTGTATGCTTTTGCACTCCATGACTAGGGAGCCCTAATCTGACATCCAAGCTTTCCAATCCATGGAAAACCTTGGATAGAAGGTTTTAGGGAAGTGCACTCTTTTTGGTGTACAATTATTACCACATCAAGAATCTATATCCCTAGTACAAACCTATTTAGCTAGGGACCTATGAAATTATCATTAAGGGGCTTTATATAATTTACCATGACCTGAAAAAGGACTTTATAAATTGTGTTTCAAATGTTAATAGGTCTAAAATCTTCTAACCTTCTATTGTCCTCCATCTTATGGATAAGAACAATGAAAGTATGATTGAGTTCCTTCAATAATTTACCCATTCTGCTGAAGTCATGAGCAATATGGATCACATCATACTTGACAATGTCCAAGAATTCTTGGAATAAAGCTGGAGGAAACCCATTAGGACTAGGTGCTTTATATTGATTCATACTAAAAAGATCATTCTAACTTCCTTCTCCTAGACTTTAATCATCATGTTCTCATTCATTTGGTCATTGATGACCTACTAAAATGACATCAAGAGACCACTTTGCATGTTAATACTAACCTAGGTAGCTAGGGGGTTATATTTTCCTAGAAATAGGAATTGGTTTTTCCTTAACTATTTCTTCCACTTTGGTAACTTCCTTATCATTATCATCAAGAAAAAATTTAATGGTGTTTCTCTTTTTTCTTCTTGATCTCAATCCATGGAATAAATTCATGCATTCATCACTCTCCTCCAACCACTAAACCCTAGATTTTTGTTTCTAGATTACTTCCTCCTAATTCAAGAGAGTCTTAAATTTTTCCTAACACTCCCTCTCTTCATGCTGCTTCTCAACATGAGCATTTCCTTGTGCAATATGATTTTGGAGAAATTCTAGCTTCTTTTTAGTAGATTTATTTTCTTTGGAAATGTTTCCAAACAAGGATTTTCTCCATTCTCTCAACTCTTCCCACATTCTATCAAGTTTTCTAGCAATATGGAACATGTTTGTACCTTCCACTAGATCCTTCCATTGCCATGCAATACAATATTTGAACTCTTTATGCAAGTGCCAGATGATCTCCTACCCGAAGGGCCTTTGTTTGGTTGGACTTTGTGTCCAAGAGAGAAACAACATAGAGTGATCCAATATGATCCTTAGATCCACCTTTAAGGAGGTGTGTTGGAGTATATCCCATCAAGAAGAGATGAGGGCCCTTCCAAGCCTAAACTAAATCATTTTTTTTCCCAATCTATTGTTAGGCCAAGTGAAGGTAGATCTCTGAGGATCAATATCAATGAAATCATTTCTTCTCAAGGAATTGTCCAAGTCTTGCATACTATCCAAATTGTCCTTCAAGCCCCCCATTTTATCTAAAGGATAGAGAAGGGTGTTAAAGTGTCCCATGCATAAAATATTTCCTTGTCTCATGGAATGAACCACACTTGTAGCCTCATCCTAGACAACAAGTCTACCATTATGAGTGTTAGGGGCATAGAAATTAAACAAATTCCAACTACTTGTTTGGGCAATCAAGCTTGTGACAACAAAATGGGTATTGACAAAGATAACCATAGCTATTACCTTGTTTAAATTCCACATCATAGCAATTCCACCAAAAGCTCCATTAGCATCACTATAAGAATATTTAGCACCTAACCAAATGTAATTAGCCATTGTACAGAAAACCTTTTGAGTCATTTTTACTCCCAACAAAATAATAATATTAGTATTAAGTTCAATGATATTTTGTTTCATTTCATACTACTTCATAGGGCTATTCAATCCTCTCACATTCTAGGACATGATCTTCATCTCTTATGGTTCTAGGTTTCCTACAATGTTTTTTGTTTCCCCTATGCTATATCCTTTTCTATTTCCTTTTGATAGATGTTCTTGATCAGAGGTCTCCCAACCCTCATAGTTGATCCAACATCAATCTTATTTCCTCCCATAGGCTTTCTCTTTGAGACCATCCATTCACCATCATTTCTAAAAATTTCTAGGCTTAGGCCCTTAGAGGTGGGGGAAAAACTCAGTAATACCTAGTAGAGAGACTACCAGGGTTCCATTTGTGGGTAGTGAGCCAAACCCTGAGTTAAGGGGTGGGTTGCAATAGTTAACAACTCCATCAACCACCATTTCTTTGTTTAGCAGGCCTCCACCTGGATGAGGTAGTTTCGGGATCTAATTGTGACCAATCTCTCCCTTTTCATGTATATAAGCATCCATTTTGAGAGGTTGATTGCTTCTGGTCTCCTCAACTTACCCGTCATCATTCACATTCACAAGGGTTCTAAGTTTCTAATTAATTTTACTAGGGGTTCATTTTAGATTTTGAACATTCTCCATGCAAGTTTCAGTCAAACTTACTAGTACCATATTTTCATGGGTTTTGGGTGTTGTAGCTATTTTAGCTATTTTTGAGCTTTCAACCACCTCCACACCTAGTGAGGAGGCTTTTTTCTTGAGTTTCTCACTCTTTAGGAAATCCATAAACAAATGACCAAAGTTGTTGCATTTTTTGCAAAAAGGAGCAAAATTCTCATAGATTAATAGTTGTGACTAAGTACCCCATTATGAGTTTGGATATACCGTAGTTGGTATGGGTTTGTTCATACCCATATTTACATAAATCCTAGTGAAGCCCAGTTTAGCCTTTGAACCAATTGTACAATCCATTTTAATAAATTGTCCAAAGGAGTTGCCAATCCATCTAAATACACACTCATCCCTAAATTTCAAAGGGAGCCCAAGAAAATGTATCTAGACCAGATTGTATCTATAGAGATTAGTCTCTGAGTTAAATCTCAATTTTCATTTTTCCAGCAACAACTAGTTTTGGTCAAAGTTCCATGATCCCTCCATGACTGAATCCCAATCTTTTTCAAACATGAAGCTGAGTAGGAAGAGGAAGCCGACCATAGTGAAAATGGAAATTGAACCCATTAGTTTCCACTTTTTCGAGCACCATTTTCTAGCAACTTCCACTATAGGTCAGAATGAGAAAAAAATTTCAAAAAGGCATAGTGTAAACCCTAAGGAAATTGAATCCATCACAAAATTAAGTAGTGAAATCAGAGGTCCATTGGATCTTGAGGAAAATGTGGGTTTCATACTAGATTCCACAAGAGTCTTGGGTTGAGAAAAAGCCCCTAGCTATTTTGACTTTGGAGCCATCTTTCTTGTGGCTATCATCATGGGATTACCCAAGCATTTGGGGCCCAAATAGGCATAGTCATTAGGAATGACATAGGGTTTTTTCAGGACAAGGGTGTTCTCCTAATGTTGAATGTGACCATTCTATGATTTAGCAACCACCTCCAAATCCAAACAATTGACGGATAGTTCTAATGTGTTGGGGAGGAGGGGGCAAGTTCAATGTGGATAGGGGATCCATCCCTCCCATGAATGAGAGGGCATGGAAGTGGTAAGAAGGCTAGGTTGGGCAAGTTGTAGAGCTAAAAGTTGCTTGTTGTCTCAAGACTAATGATAAAGAACATTATATCTTATTTTAAAACAATACTTAAAACAATATTTATTAAGAAAAACTAAATAGTTTGCCTAGTAGATTATTAGTTCCACAAATATTTAAAAAATTGGACAAATTTTTATTATAGTTAGTTGTAAATATTTGTTGAGCACACATATGATAGCTTATGTTAAACCAATACTTCAAAAAATATAATTAAAAATAAACTATGGTAACAAAAATTATTTTTATCATGTTTATATTAATTTAATATTTTAATAAGTAATATATTAAATTTATATTATCTTAGGGTATGTGCAGGATCATGGTATGCCAAAAAGTGGCGATCTGAAAAATATGTAGTGCTGAAATGCCTCAAAGAATTTCAAAATCTATTCCAACTTTTTTCCCATCCATCTTGATACTAAATGAGAACAATTAATACCTTTATAATTCCTACTATATCTTTCGATACCAACCTTATATGGTCATCCTTAAAACATCCTGAAAATGTGTTTTTTGCATATTCTTATGTGTTTTTTACTTCAAGCATGTAGCTGACGACTTTTTTTAAACCAAAATTTGATGTAATGAAAAGGGTTTCTTAAGAATGTTCTTATCTTTTCATAAATGTAAGGTTTGTCAAGTTATGAGTTTAGTAAATAATTATTACTTATTTTCTAATGGAGTTAGCTGCAAAGTGCTAATTGACATACTGGTTGAAAAATAGCTATAACTTTCAAACCGTATAAGATTTGTGAAATCCAAAAGATGCATCACATTCTATGCTTCAACTAGTATAAGAAAAAAAAAAAAAAAGACTTAATTTTGATTTTTTTTGAACTAGTTAAGGTGGTTAGACACGGGAGTTTTTTAATTTTGAAGATAGTATAGTAGAAAATTCATAATTAATTATTTATTTGGAATAAAAATTCCCAAAAATATGTGTCACATCTAGGCATGAGTCTACTTTTTATATCTAAAATTATATTTAAAAATATTATCATTTCATTATGATTAAGGTGGTCAGACACACACCTACATTTTATTTTCGCCCTAAAATTTTTGTAGTACTGCATTAAAATCCAAACTTTTGACAAATCAAATATTTTTTTCTCCAGATAAGGCCTTGTATTTTAGAAACTAGATTCAATTTCCTACAGATTATTTTCTTACAACTTTTTGATATAAATTCTAGAACCACTTTAAAATTATGTGTCAAGTTGACATAACCCTGATTTGCTGGTTTTTCACTGCTACTTAAGGCCATAGATTGGTACACCATGATCCTACACATACCCCTTATATTATCTATAATAATATATAATTTATAAAAATATTAAATACATATACTATTCTTAAAATATTTAAATAAACATTTTCTATTAACAAATTTAAATTGTTTGATTTATTTTTTAAAAACTAAATTTAATATAAAATATTGATAAAAACATTAAATCCATTTTAAAAAGTGATCACTACCTTTAAATCTAATGCAAAATAAAATAAATTTAAAATGTTTCAAAGAGAATGGTTTTTTATCAAAAGTATTGTGTTAATATTCCCAATGCCATATGGTAATCGATCATATGGGTCAAATGGGGTCGTAGGATAAGTTATGACCTCTTTGAACCCATTGCATCATGACATATGTCCCTAGGGGTCCTAAGACCCCTAGGGAAATATGCATCAAATGGTATCATAGGTTAACCTATGACCCCCTTTGACCCTTTCCATTGTGACATGTGTCCCTAGGGATCCTAGGACACATAGGGACATATGATAATCGATCATATGTGTTCAATGGGGTCACAGGACAACCTAAGACCCCTTTCAACCCATTGCATTGCAACATGTGTTAGAACATATGTTAATCAATTATATGGGTTGAATGGGGTCATAGGCTAACCTACGACCCTCTTCGACCCATTCGATCATGATATGTGTCCCTATAGGCCCTAGGACCCCTAGGGACATATGGTAATCCATCATATTGTAACTTAATAAACTCTATAATACTATGTTCAAATATAGGTTATAGTAGTATATGTAATAATATATATTTAATATAATATATAATAATATATAGTTCTATGATCCTAATATACTATCTAATCATATTTAATATCATATATAATCTTATAACAATAAAATTTGTTATATAATATATAATAAAAAATTAAAATTATTTTACTCAAATATCATTTTATCTTAACGACGAAAACATATTTAAATATCTTTGTAAGATTTTGGTTTAAAATGTACAATTAGTTTCCACCATCTCAATTTTTAAAATTTTGTGTTTTTCTGCCACATTTTAGGTACCTGATTTTTGATGAGGTACCCAATTAGGCTTAGTATTTACTAAACATCTTTGGTCAACTAAAAAAATGTGTAAGAGACATGTTTCCTTGAAATTTAGACTTCAATTGACCATTTGATAATATTTTTTAAATCCAAATTTAATGAAATGAAAAGGGTGTTTTGAGAACTCTGTTAAGAATCTGTCAATATAATTGTTTTCAAATCATGCGTTTGATAGGTATTTATTAGTCATTTTTTAAAGAATGTGTCTGTAAACTAGTGATTGGCATACTGATTGAAAAATAGCTATAACTTTCAAATGGTATAACATTTTTTAAATCAAAAAGTTGTATCACATTCTATGCTTCACCTAGTATAAGAAAAATGAGGAAAAAATAATTTTTTAAAGCTTTCAATTAGTTATGGTGATCATACATGGGAATGTATGTTATTCTAAAAAATTTATAGTATAACATTCATATTTAATTATTTATTTAGAATTAATATCCAAAACCATGTGTCACATCTGGGCATGAGTCTATTTTTTTATATCTATAATTATATTAAAAAATATTATTATTTGATTTTGATTAAAGTGGTCACACATATACATAGTTTTTATTTTCACCCTTAAAAAAATTAGTACTCCATTAAAATCCAAAATTTTGACCAATCAAATAAGTTTTCCTCCTAATAAGGCCTAGTAGGTTACAAACTAAATTTTATTTCTTACATATTCTTTTCTTCCAATTTTTTGATATAGAGCCTATAACTACTGTAAAATTATGTGTCACCATAACCCAAATTTTATGGTTTTTCATTGCCACTTAACTATTAGAAATGCTTTAGAATAACTAACAGTGGGGGTGAATCAATTATTCAAGGTCCAAATGTCTCAATAAAACTTTTCCACTAAGTATAGTGAGCCCATTAAACTAACTATGTGTCCAAGGTAAACATTCATCTTAGCAAGTTACTAAAAAATCAACATGCAAGAATAAGACATGAAAGATCAACACATAACATAGTGATTTATGTGAGAACAAAATTTGGGAAAAACCACTAGTAACATGCTACTCGACTCTCACTTTTTTGAAGTGATGCCCTGTAAAAGGCCTACCCTGTAAAAGGCTACAAAACACATTGTTAAATGTGACCTAGTTAAAGGATTTAAACAACACTATTAGAAGTGCGCCTATATAAAAGGCTTTAGAACATTCACTTGGAATGCCACCCTATTAAAGGGTTTACACAATGGCTGCTAAAATAACCTAAGTCCATAAGATTTTAACCTATCTGATACAATTGCTAGAGAGTAATAATAAGGGCTTTGGATCAGATACAACTCACAACATAACTTACAGACTTCAAATCTCAATTCAACTCACAAATTTGCATGGCCTTCAGTCTTCTGCAATTCTAATAGCTTGTCCTCCTTTCAGGCTTTCTCTCCTTGAGTCTTGATGCTCATTGTAAAAATGCAATCACCTCTATGTTCACTTATCAAAGCAAAGTATCTATACTTTGTTCTTCCCTCTTCATGTCTTCTCCACATACTATCTCCAGCCGCTCTTGCTTCTTGGCCCATAACTCCTTAAATATAAGTCTAGAATATGTTTCCCACTTTTTTTTTTTTTGTTCAAATGGATTGGGTAAGATACAATGCATCTACATCTTATCTTGTTTCTTCTAGAAACACCATTTAAAATTCACCTGTATTTGCACAAAAATGGTTTACCTAAAATTCTATGCCACCAAATCATCATCCTTATCTTCCATCAGGTTTACAAAATTCAAGGTAACAAACTTGTTGGCTCAAATCTGGCAAATTTTTGACTTTTCAAATAATGCAACAGCTCAACACTATTGATTTTCTGATGCTCAGCACATACTGTGTTACTCAACACCTACTATGGATTCACTCAGCATCAACTAAGTTTTACTAATGTTCAACACCTATTACATTTCTATCTAGCTTGACACCTAAACTTTGCTCGGCACCTTCTGTCTCACTCGGCACACACTAGATTTTTCATTTTCTCGGCACTTACTAATAATCTGCTTGGCATGAACTAGCTTTCTCGGTACCCACTAATGAATTTAGTAAAGCTTTGCAAACAACTTTTTTACATCTTATTCTTCTAGAGTTTCTAAGTGTAGCCAACCTCTATATCTTCAAGTGTATTGTTAATACATCACTTTAGTAGCATTGTCTTAACTGATCCTTGTACTTCATTACAAAACCATAACTCAACATTTCCCTTAGGTTCTTTTGTTACATCTTATTGATTAAATGCTCTTAAATTTTCCATTTGAACTAAAATGAACAATAATGTGGATGAAACACATTCATTGAGGAAACCATGTACTCTTCTTGTTCTATAATTTTGTGTGTGCTCTTAGAATTTTCATTTGAACTAATATTAATAATAATGTAAATGAAACAAATAAATGAGGTATATATTTTTTCTCTTACTAAGAAAATTAAAATGTATTACTATGAGAGAGAAGTAGCCTATAAAATATTCCTTCTAAGTATTTTGGATAACTACATTTTTAAATTTGTTTAATAGATATACAATATTTTATGGACCAATGGAAGGATTCCATCTCAAATTCTAAATGCAAGACAATACACTCAATTCAAGATGTCTTTAAACTTTGAAGTTGTCAGTGATCATGAAAATTGAGCTCCTTTTTTTGAATTTTATAGTAAAGTTGATATGGAAAGAAATGGTCATATGAATATGAAAAAGAAAAGAAACTTTACATATTGGGTTTATAGTCTCTATCTATCTATCCTTTATTATTGTAATCATTCCATTCTAAAAGGGAACTAGTGAATTAGGAGAATCATATCATATCAGTTGGATCAATATTTACTAAAATAACTAGGGAAATTGAAACCATATTTTGGGTTGTATTTGTAAGATTGAGGTGTGGTTGTACTCTCCTCAACTTTAATCATTCATAGAAAATATCATAGTCCAAATGCTAAATTTCATGATTTGCTACTCTTGTGCCAGAACTTTTACTTATTTATTTTTCATGGTTCAAAGTTTATGTGGTTTTTACATTTGTTTCACTGTAGTTATTTCTAGAATTATATTTTAATATTGTTATTGAATACTTTTTCCTGTTGAAGTATTAATTTTTTCTTGACTCTATTATCAAATTTAGAAAAAAATATACACACTAACAAATGAGTCCCTTTGATAGTGAAATCTTTATATTTAACATGTACAACTTCCTAACTTGAAAGACTTTTTAGTTACATATAATTAAGAAAAAAAAATTCTCACAATTACTTTTGACCAAAAAGTATAAGGCAAAATACTTGGCTCATAATAATGAAAGGAATGTACAGATTGAAAAGCAATTCAATTTTCAAAAAAATGATTAGCCAAATGACTAATTATCATTGTGTAACAATCTTAAACAAAAACTATTAAACGAAGTCTACTTTATTATTCTTGATTCAAGATTGACATGCAATGCAACAACTGAACTCACTTTGCATACATTCACTCCCATATGACAATGAAATGTATGCTTTGATAAACCATATGATATGATAACCAAGATTCATTTTATTAAAATGTATGATCCCTCATATTGTTGCATTGAATATCAAGTATAATAGTACAAAAGAATAGTCAAAACCAAGTTTCAATAGCTAGAAAGTCCACCCTCTGAAAATCTCAAAATCATGGTTATATAGCCATGCAAGGCTTTAAGATTTAATTTTTAAAACCAACTCCCCTAAGGAGTTATAAACTAAAATACTAAATTATAGTTTTAAAAAAAAAAATTAAAAGAAAAGAATACTAAGAAAAGTATCATTTATATCATATCTAATTAGGTTTCAATTGTGATAGCAAGATTGGCATGTTCCTCTAGATGTTTAGGAAGTTTGCCACATGCATCCTTCCACTTTTTATAAGCGGTAATGAGTTTGACCAAGTCCTTTTGTAAGGGCACTCTGATCATCTCTAGCCTTAGTTTTGACATGTACTTAATCATGTGAACATGTTCCATTTTTTCTATGTTCTTCTATATGATCCCTACATAAAGTCATCATGGAGTTTGTGTGGGTAATGGTAGAGAAATACTTGAATATCATCTCTTGAATGTCTCCCATTATCTTGATTTCATCCTTAAAGGATGTCAATGTCTCTTGGGTTCCCCTATTACATTTATCTCCATTTTCTATGATCCTAACATTAATGCATTTTATGTCATTGTCTACAATTTGTTTGAGAAATTTCATCTCCCTCAATAGCTCTAATGTTTCCTCTAGGCCCCACTCGTTGGTTATGCTAATCCATTCTAAAATGGCTCTTATAATGAATAGTAAATCAACATACACAACAACATTATATATTTCTATCAAGAACTTAACAATGCCATTAGTTTGGACCTTTGTAATCTGGATGTTGTACTCATCGCACTTCACTTTCTTATCTTTTCACACATTTACTTCAAACTCCAATTATACTGCCATCTTTATAGCATGTGTTTTAGTTTCAATGAATTCAAAGATGTAAGTCACCCCATTGACTATCATAATATTCATCTAGTCATTAAAGACTTTGGCAACTAAGTTGTCCTATTTAACTTAATCAATGAATTTTTTATTAGTTTGGGAAGAAACATCTATATAGAATTACTATTTAGGATGGCCAATGCATCAATATTATGGAGAACATGGCTATATTCTAACATTAATTGTATGGTCTTCTTCATTTCCCCTTTTTTTCCTAATCCTTCCAAATCCTATGTTCAATTTTCTTGTCGTTGGCATTGAAGATTTTCATTCCAAAAACCCTAGTTACCATTCTAAGGTTATTTCTATCCACCGTGAAATATTGTGGCTAGACTTCTTCCTTCTTCTTTTTTCACTAATGGGATTGTTGATGTATGTTATCAAATTCCCTATTTTATGATCCACATCAAGAAAAGCTTCAATTTTTGGTTTCTCAATTTTGGTAATCCTACCAAGGTATTTGCCCACCATATCCTACACTAGAAGCATGACAAGAACTCTTTTTCTCTTCTTATTTACCAAGATGTCAAACTAATTGGGAGTCAAAATATTTCTTGAAGTTTGAGGGGTTTGAGATCCTAAAGGGTTCCTGATAGATATTGCATTTGAACTTATAGTATTAACTGTGTCTTTAACTTTCTTGTTTTGATCCATTTGGTATATCACTTTCATACTCTTGGTAGTGGATTCTATATTTTTTTATTTTTCATTAGGCTCTATATTTTGGATTACCAAGACCCTTTTTTCCTTTTTCCATTTATGAGTCTAGGAGAGGGTGATCCTTCATGGTGCCTAAACTTGAACTTCAACTTGAAATAGCTCCTTTGTATAGGGTTTTACTTCTTATTTTGGAACATGTTTACCATGTTTAGATTTCAAAAAAGAATTTATGTTGTAGACATAGATTTCTATTCACCTCTAACTCCAAGCAGATAGACAAGATTTTTTTACTCAAGAAATTATGGAATTTACTAGAAATGTGGGCTTTATGGTAATATATACCAAGAGGAAATGCACACTAAATGATTGGGAAAGTACCATTCTATTAGGATCTCTTACTCATTAGTGAGTGTCTTTACTTCTGCATGTACCAAACCTTTCATCCTGCTATCACATTAATGAATTACCTTTAATTGCATGTCTTTTCATCATTTTTAGAAATATTGAATATCTCTATCCTTTCATATATCTGTAGGCAAGTAGCTTTTAATCTCATGAACTTTGAATCTTTGAACCACAATGTCATGGTAATGTGCTAACTAAAATTAGGTACAAAGTTATTAATAAATAGAATATTGATAAATAAGACAATAAACTTGAACTAAACTCTAGTGGATCAAGGTTTGAGTTTGATAGAGAACTAAAATCGACTATAAAAGACAACACTTCATGTCAAGTGTGTAATAGTAAAATAATGAATCAATGAACTTTTAACTTTTAACTGATAGGTTCAAGGTTCATGTTTGAGGCTCTAACTCAATAAAGGTTAAATTTATAAAAGGTTTCCTAACACTTAGCAAAGGAGACTTTGAACCTTTAAACGTTAAACATTTTGGTTCAAGTTTGAGGTTTAAATTTCTTATTAGAGACTCTTTTCAAATAATCAAGAAAAAATGGAGAACCAAGCTCAAAACATGGCTAATATTTGGCTCTAACAAGGGATTAGTATTTTATAGGACTTAAATATGACTCATACTCTCTAGTTTCACAACTAATACGACCGAATGAAGAGAGGCGAAAAAGAGACAAGGTAAAATAAATAGGACTACAACACAAAAAAAAATAACATACATTATATGCATGAGTGATTTGGGAACCTTACGATTAATATAGATTCAAATCATCTCCATACTAAGACAAGGGCATCTACATTCCATCTTGATATTTCAGTTTGAAGGGGTTTGGTCAAAGCAACTAACTTATCTTGAAAGGACCCTTAAAAATAATTCATTTTTTCTCATGGGCTCCTAAAGGCTCTCTACTCTTGTCCCAAAGTAGTAATTTTATCATTTTCCATGAACATTCTCAATCTAGCCCTATGATAAAAAAATCTTCTTGAGTCAATCTTGGTTGTTTGTAATGTGATCTACTGTGTTTTCCTTTTCTTCTTCAATCTTAATAAGATAAAAGATTTGTTTCTCAAGGGAACTTGGAAATATCTCATCTTCTACTACTTTCTAAATTTTATCTATAATTAGTTCAAGGGGTAAAGATAATTGAACCTTTACTCAATATACTAGATTAAAAGAGGCATTCCTATAGCTATATTTTTAAGTAGATTAACCAAATCCTTCATGATAGAGGTGAGAATTTTTCTAGTAGACTCTATTTGACCATTCCCTTGTGAAAAAATTCTAAAGATTGTGAAATCTAGATACTATTGTCATAAGAAAAGAGATACAATTTGTTAGAAGAAAAGCTATGCCTATTATCAAGTGCTCCTTTTCTTGGTACTCCAAACTAGACCAAAATGTTTTCTTTTAAAAAGTTGCACACTATTATGAAACTAGTCATTTTTACTAGGACCTCTTCGACACATTTGGTAAATTAGTCTATTGCAATAATAATATGGATGTGTCTAGCACTTGAAGGAAGATTTAGAGGCCCTATAAAATCCAGACCCCATTATTTAAATGGTTCTTCAATAATTATAGGTCTTTAAGGAAATGTTGCTAATTTGTGTTTACCTTAAGATAAAATACACTTATCATATAGTCCTACCCACTTTTACGCATCTCTAAAAATACTAGGTCAATAATATTTTTTCTTCAAAACCTAAAGATTGTGATTTTGGATGAAAAATTCCCTCTACATGCATTATTTTGGAATTCTTACAAAAACTTCTATTTGTCACTATCAAGATATCGCATAAACATGTCATTTAAAGCCTATTTATAAAGGACTATTGGAATGTTCAAATGGGAAAAGTACTTTTGAGAGAGGGGGGGAGGGGGGGGGGACATGAATTAGAAGTAACCAATTTTTTATCCTTTCAAACCCTTATTAACACATAACTAAAAGTAATGCATGTAAACATATAAGTAAACATGAAAACTAAAGCATGCATCAACACATAACACAAAGATTTGGTAACCTAGAAACCCTCCACGAATAAGAAGGTAAAACTGGGGTGGGGATGACACCGACAAAAATCACTGTAGCAATCAATATTCAACCACTTCTGATGGTCTGCCCTGTTAAAGGCTTTACACTATGTCAATAGTGACCTAGTTAAAGGATTCAAAAACACTTACATGAAGTGTCACCCTATTAAAGGATTTACAATAGGTTGTTAAGCACACCTAATACATGAGATTTTCAAGACCTTCTTCAAAGGTTCTCCTTACCTAGCTATTAAGCTAACCTATCAACATAGGATTTCAACCTCTAATATAATTGTGAGAGAGTATTAGAACATTTGACCTGATTGTATGCAATCTCAAATTGTTGGGTTCAAGTAGTAAATTTTGTCTTCTTGTTCATTGTTTCTTTTATTCTTATGATCAACTTAATATAAAATTGCTACCCTGTTCCTCTAAGTCTTTTCCTCTTCACACTAAAATTTTTCTATAATCTCCTCATCTAATGTTCTCATCCCCTCATGCAATGGGTTCTTGACCTCCTTATAAACAATGCAAAGACTTATGGTTAGGTATGGATCTATGATCCATATTGAATCTCAAATTCCTGCTCATACCTTGGATTTTTCTCATTTGTTGCATGCCTTCTCCATTTTTTGATTGGTTGCATGTAGATTGCATAGGGAATATGAATGATTCATCCTTACCCTTTTTCTCCTTTGAAATCTCTCTAAGTCGGCTCCAAAAATAGTTTACATATTAGTTTGTGAAAGAAAAAACTCTTATTCTGATCCTAAATTAGTTGGCACTCATTAAATTACTTATGCTTGGCATAAAATGATTCCTAGATTGCTCAGCATCTATTGCTTTCTTGGTTTTCTCGACACCTATTAGATACTGGATTTCTTGGCACCTGAACATTTCTTGGATCACTCAGGAGATGAAAATTTCTTGGATCACTCAGCACATACTACATTTTGACTTGCTCAGCACCAACTATGGCTCAACACCTATTAAAATTTTGGCTCAACATACATTGTGTACTCAACATATATAGTGAAAATGGTTAAGTGTGTTGACTCTCAATTGTCAAGACTATTCTTTTGACGTACAATCTCCCCCTTTGACATGAGTGTCAAAAAAACTTAACTAAGCATATATGAACTTAACCTTATTGAGTACATTCTTTATTTTCTTGACATTCATGAAAAAATTCAAAAATATTGTAAGTAACAATATACCTGAGGACTCTTGCTGAGTTTATTATGCCTTATCCATTCTTGAGACTAAAATTTTGTGCTAATGTGCCTGATCCTCTCTATCCTTTGTCTTCTTTATACACTCTGAGACTATGTGCTATATATGATCTCTATGAAGTTCAAAATTTTTTGCATTTACCCCCCCTTTTCCTTTATTATTAGTCTCCCCCTTTTTGGCTATTTACAAACTTTCCACTTTATTCTCAAATAGAATGAAAGAGTGTAATAAAAAATATTTCAAAATTTCAAAATTTGGTCTCCATAGTATCTGCATACATATCTCCTCTCATGCATATATCTCCTCCTAACTTTATCTCCCCCTTTTTTTGATACTAATGTCAAAGGGTTGTATGGATTAATACCGTGCTTAGCCAAAAAAGTGTTATTTACCTCTAGGAGTATCTTTAGAGCTGCATCCCAATTTGCTAGTGCAATGTCTAATGACTTATGCTAGATGACAACTTCTGCTACTAACTGTACAAGTCCATATGAGGTGGAAAGATTTGAAACTTTCTTGAGGACTATTTCTACATAAATTTTCTCCTTATGTAGTACCTCCAGGTGAGGGGTTATAGAGGACTAAATTTGCATCAACTTGGCTTTTCTATTTGCGTCCTTTTCTTTTAATATAGCTAATTCTCTTTGAGTCTGAAGCGTTTGAGTAAAATGCTTCTCACTTTGAGTTGGATTGATTGGTAGTTGCATACTAGAAATATTTACATTTCTCTCCAAGCTCATTATTTTTTGGCTAGTCTCCTATGTGAAGTTAGGAAAATCACACAACTTGTTGTATAGGGAGAATATATTCCCAACTACAATTTTGACTTTATTTAATTTCTTAGCTAGCTTAACTTGTGATAGTGCTATATCACCAGATACTTTCTCATTTACCTTTCCTTGGAACTTACTTTCTGACCATTCCATTAATTTTTCATTTGTCTCATGGTCTTCATTAGTCACCTGGTCAACTATATCAGATAGTTGCTCTACTATTTGCCTTGATTCATCAGGTCTCTGCAAACTAAAGGCATCCATGAAGATGTCCTTTATCTCATTTAATGCTTGCCTATATTTATATTCTTTTCTCAATATCTCTTGTCTTCTTCTTCTATCTAGTGCATTCTATATTTCATTAATTTTCTCCTCATTAAGAGTGTTGGATTCATAGTAAGGTATTGCGATTTCCTCATCAAGCTCAAGAATTCCATAATGAATTTTCCTCTCTACTTTTGTTGAGCTTGAGCGTAGTGTTCTAATTTGCAATGCTAGTGTTTCAATGCTCAACTTCTGAAGAGTTTGAGTGGGAGTACCTATTTTTGGTGATTCAACCAAAGTTTGTATTGTAGATTGCTCTGCATCTCTTATCTCTTCCTTCAGTTCAACTTGTTTCCCCTTTTCACTATCAATTGTTGGGGGTGTGCTTGCTAACTATACTAATTTTTCTTTTTCTTCCCCTACTATTGCACTCGACATTTGAAGTGCATCTGTGATCTCTTTTGGTGGAGATGATGGAGGAAGGAATAGAATTCTAGTAGTTTCTATGGTCAAAGGTAGTTCTTGTGTTTGTACCTTGACTTCTTTTGATTTTACTACTACCTTTTGCAATTCATCAACACGGACAAGTATTGGACTTGAACATAATCTAGCTACTTGTGTTGATTGGTCAAGGATCTTTGTTAGATCCTCTGTAGTTAATGGATTGATTTTTTGACCAAAAGTGTTAATAAAATCCTTAATCTTGATTATTTCTATAGGTATGATGGTGGCATGAGGAGGACTAGGAGGTGATAGTTGTGTGTCTTGCACACTTTGCTCTTGTTGTTTATCTATACCCTTTTCTTCCTCTTTCTCCTCTTCATCTTTCTTTCCTTCTTCCACTTTCTTTTCTTCCTCAATCTTCTTCTCTTCTTCCTTCTTCCCTATTTCTTTCATTTCCTTTTTCTTGGCACTTGCTTCTACCTTTTATTCTTCATCAAACACATCATCAATTTTCTTTTATATTATTTTGCACAATCTTGTGGATTTTTCAACTACATCTTCAATTTTATTCTACAAAATACTAAATGACCTATATTTTGGAGTAAATCTATTATTGTGCCTCTTGACTACATTAATCACTTAACCCTTAGTAAAATTAGGAAAAAATCTTGGTAAAGTAGACTCCCTTATTTCTTTTTCCATCTTCAAGAAAAAATACCATTTGTCTTCTACTATTTTATACAATTCTTTAGGCATTGAGCTATCTAGCTCTAGAGGTGTGTTCTTGTACTTGGCCATCATAGCATACATAGATTCCTCTATTTTATTTTTTTCTTCCTTAGTGAGATTATCAAAATCTAAATTCTTTAAATCTTTCAAATCATCATTTCTAATCTTTGTATAGAATTTATCAATTGAAAACTTGGATGAATGACTTACCACTTTGAACTGACTAATATCTTCTGACTCTATCTTCTCTTTGTCTAAGTCAAGTTAAGCTACATATTTTCCTCTCTTTCTTGACTCCTCATAAATTTCCTTGGTGGTTTTCTTCTTCTTCTCTCCCAATTCTTTGGCCTTTTGTGTTGTAGCTCTAGTGGTGGCTTTGGTAGTAGGCTTCTTAGGTGCAGGTTTTGCCAGTTTCTTTGCTTTAGGTTCAGGAGTAGGTGTAGTTCTAGCCTTCCTCTTCATGACTTTAGTTCTATTAAGTGCTTCCTTGGCTTCTTCTTCTTTGGCACCTTCCTGTTTATCTTCACCTAAGCCTTGTGTCAATTGTAGAGGCTCATCTTCTTCATTTCCATCCTCTTCTTCATCTACTTCCTCTTCTACTATTGTACCTACTTCTTCAACACCAAATTTTTTCCTAAGCTTTCATATCATTTTGTCTTTCTTCTTGACTGTTGAGGTAGTCTTAAGATCTATCACCACCCTTGATTTGACAATGTAATAGTTTCCAAAATGTTTTGCAGTCTTGTTAATTTCCTCTATAAGTAAAGTTGTTATTGCTGCTAAGGCTTGATCAACATCAAGCTCATAACCTAGTGGCCTAAGCCATCTCACTCTAGGTATGACTGCTTGTATATAAGTGTAATCAATGTCCAAAAGAAAGCAAATATCCTTTTCATGCTACTCAATAAGTGAGACTGGTATCCTCATCCTCTGTTTAATGGACTTTTTGAAGTCCTTAAAATAGCTTGTCATTTAGACATCAAAATTTTCACCCATCTACTCAATGAATCCATTTATTTGATCAACAATGGTTTTTTTTGGATCCCATCTCACCTTGCCTACTGAAGGGAATTCTTTCATGATATAGAAAAACATACAAACCAAAACTGAGCCAAATTTGCATTGAACTCCCTTAAACTTCCTTATAGCTCCTAGATTCTCATTGATATGATGTAACATGAGCTTTGCAAGATCATATGTATGATATTTGTTCATCAATTTATAAGAAACATCCATTGCAATTAATGGTACATTGTTTAGTCTACTTAACTGGTAGAATTTGTGTGATATGATTCTCACAGAAAAATCTAGTAGCGATTATGTGATGGTGTCTGTTGTCATTCCCCTGTTATTCTATTTTTCACATGTATTCCTCTCTATGACTTCCTTTTTGTCACTTCCTGATGCGGGAGCATCTTGACCCATCATACATTATGATGAATTTCATAATATTGTAATACTAAAGTCATTTAGATTTTCCTATAACCATGTTGAAGAAATGGTTAAAATGCTTAATTTTCATTGTGATGTATTAAAAACTAGAAAGAAATACATTTCCATTGTAATGGGAGTGCTTAAAGAAGCATTGAAAAATGTACAAGGGTTAAAAGAATGTGTTGAGTTGGTTAAAAAGGTGGTTGGAAAGTTTTAAACCACCAAAAATACTTTAAAATCATTGTATTTTTCATTCCAAGGAGAGTGGGGTGAATGGGAAGAAGAAAAAAGTCATTTTTGAAGAAATTGGTTTTCAAGAACTTGTCATTTTGATTGGTTTTAACTATTTTTGTTTTGGTTCTAGGTATTGTACGGCCATGTACAGCCTAGAACCCTTGTATTTTATATACATTTAAAGATTAGGATGAATAATATTCTTTCTCTTTTTGGTTTGGAACAATTTTATTAAGTTTTGAAGAAGTTATGCTAGTTTTGGTGAAAGTGGTCATTTACAAATTTGAGGATGCTTTGCTATAGTCAGATTTATATGTTTGGTACTAGAATATTTGGATGAAATATAAAATCTAATTGTTTTCATTGTAAAGATATATGAACCAGGTTTGATTTCCAATTGGTTTGAATTTTTTTCATTCAAATATGTGTCAGTTATGTTCATTTTAATGAAGACTAGTTTTTAAAGATTTGTTTTGAAGTTACAAGCAATGATTTGTGCTTGCAGAACAATTTGTAAATTGGAAAATTTAATGGCTTATATATTCAGAAACAAGACTCATATAGGGTTGATTTTAAAATTTTTTGGTTTCATTTGGAGTCTTTTTGAGAATGTTATTAAATGCCCAATGAAGGGTTAATGGTTTTACTTCTAATTTATGACAGAGAAAATGGGTCTACATACAGAGACTATAACATGTAATGGATTAATTATTTTTAGATATTTCTTTGATATGTTCTATTATTTCTAATTTAGAAAAAATAAGAAAAAAAGTTTTGAAAGAAAATATCAAGATTAAAAGTTATGATTAATGTACTCAGGTATACCAGTCAGACCATGTGAATGGTAAAGTATTGTAAACCAGTATTGGGAAGAGGTTTGTTTTTCCTAATGAGATCTCTTTAAAATGGAATTTATTTCATGGATTTTTAAGGGATACTCATATATCCCAACATTTTCTTTACTCCATTGATGCCATTTACATCACTTAGGGTCTTTGGCCAATCTAGTGTTGGAATTCCAGTAACCCTATGGACAATTTTCTTTGTAAACTTCACTGGCCTTGTCTCTAGCCAAAAGGCTCCATCATTAATTGTACTCAACACTATGTGTATCCATTCCATCTTGAAAACAATAGGGAAAACTAGGGCTTTGGTCAGAACCTTCTTCTCAACTATGGAGAATTCATCTTTAAGTTTTCCATTATAACATAGTTTATCAACAACATTAAAAATCTCCAAATCTCTTATGGCTCTAGCTTTACAGTTATAAAACTTTTGAACATCTTGAACCATAACAAATTCATCAAGAATTATTGATAGGGCACCAGTAGGACTATTCTTATAAGGAACTTGAGGGATGGGTCTAAACTCTGGCTATTTGACTTTGTTACTGACTAGTTGAATTTCGTGACTTTCCTTCTCCTTAGTGGTTTTTGAGCTAGATGCCATTGTTTACCAAACTAGGGTTTAAAATTGAATAAGCTTTCAAACTTTGCATAACTCAACACTTGAATGAAATACCTATAAATCGATGAATTGGAGTTGAATCATAGTTGAAATTGTTACAAATTGCGATTTGATCGCTGTAGAAATGCCTCTTCACTCTGCTTGATTTTTTGTCATGTTCAAATGATTCAAAAATGAATGATTTTCAGCTTTTATTAGGTTCAAAAACATAGCATTTATTGCACTTGTGATTAGAGCTATACACTCAACTTCCAAAGATTTTATCACCTCAGCTTCTGCTAAAGTTCATCCACTTAGCATCTACTAACATCTCTTACTTGGCATCCAGTAAACTGTTCAACTTGACATATACTGGAGTTTCACTCAGCACCCAAAGGTAGCTTGGCATCATCTTCTAACTTTTAACTTGACATATTTTCTCATGCATATTTCTTCTTGGCTGTACTTCTATGTTTTCTTGGGATGATGTATGATACATCTTTATATGTATCGGCCTTTTATATCTATCTTGTGCTTAATTGGATGAGGTGTGATCACTTGACCTCTTGGGTGAAGTGATCTCTCCATTTGATGTGTTGTATTCACCTTTCTTCTTCCATGTCTTGTTCATCTGTCCTCTTATTTTCTCAACATTAATCTTCTCTTTCCCTTTATTGACTTTAGTCTTTTGTGCTTTTGACTTTGTAGGACAGTTTCTACTGATATGACTAGCCTTCAACCAACTAAAGCATGTAGTTTGGTTTAGCCACCTAATGTAACTTCCCTTGAAATTTTTAGAGTAAATAATTAATTTACTAATTATTTATTCTATTTACTTAAGGTTACTTAGGTAAATGCATTTATTTATTTATTGTAGTCTAGGAGTTTGTTATAAGTTGTTGACAATACGGGAGTTTGTTCTCTCCTAAGTCATACTTATTCTCTCACATTGTTCAAGGACTTTACACCTTATGTGGATGTATGCTTAGTTGTCACACTTATCTCCTAGCATCTTCTAGCTTGTTTTGGAAGATTCCTGGAGCTCTTTATATTCGAGCTCTCTCATTTTATTTTCACACAACATTCAGTACATTGTAAATACATTTTCTCTTGTGTTGCAATATCTTCTTCTCTGTCATGTCCATTTAGGGTTTTTCCCTTGCTTCGTGCTCTTCCTTCCTTGGCTTCTTTTTCACAGGTTTTCGCATGTAGGTGATCTTGGGCATCTTTGAAGTTGGATTTCATCAACTCCAACATGGCATCAGAGCCTCCCTATTGCCTCTTGTATGAAATATTTTTGAAGCTTTGATTTTGAGTCACAAACCCTAGTTTGTTTGAGCATTTTTCTTCAAATCGGGTGATCAGTGAATTTTTAGAGCATTTTCAGCCCAACGGACACTACCATTAGATCCAAAAGGTTGTTTGCAGTCATGATTCATATAAAGCTTTTCAATTTTGGAGACAGAGCCACGAGAGGAACACAAAATTTTCTTGTAGGCTTTTTGTACGGTCGTACAGACGATTTCAGGCTTAAATTTTTTTAAAAAAATTAAAATGCTGCCCCACCGCCATTCAAATAGTGCTTACCCCATGGGCCACCATAGCCGATTACATGGTTGTAGCACTGCCACGGCCCGGCCATCGCCCGCATCCAAAGATCCACCAATGGCACCACTTTTGTTTTGCGCTCTGCCGGCTGCAAATGCCTAAACTCGCCGCTCCACCCAGATCTGCAGCCTTCTCTCAGCCTGCGGATAGCTCTACTGCTCCCTCTCTATCTTCTCTCAATCACCTGTCCGTGTGCATTTTGTGTCAGTCGTGATGTTGAATTTAAGCCCAATCAGCGTGTTGCGGGGGTGACATGTGGCATGGGTGCCACGTGGACCCTGCCACATCACCTGCCACATTAGTTTCTGCCATGTGGCATCTTTTCTACACTGACAGTTTGTAAACTGTCAAATTTAGGACCATAAAATGATGACATCAGCTTGACGTCAACACTGCATCAACACACTTTCTTACATTCTCCTTCTAGGTCCTTTTTGAACTACTCTCAATTTTTTGGCCATATCTTGAGCATACGGACATATTTTTCCAATCCAAAAGAACCACGGAAAAGCTAGTTCTGACATGGAAAAATTGGTGTAGGTATTTTTAGGTTTTGATGCTTTTTTATTCCCCATTTTTTTTGTTAAAGTCCAAAGTTGTATTTTTGACTCTGGCAAACAGATCTTTTGTGTCCCATGTCAATTTTTTGAAAACTTTATATTTTTGGAAAGCTAGTTCTTTCATCTTTTTAGAAATGTGGTCATTTTTCTTAATTTTTAGCCCATACTCTTTCTACCATGTTTTTAGCATTTTTTCTATATGTTGGATATCTTGAGTGTTTTAGGCCCGAGGATCAATTTCCTGGCATGGTTTCCTTTGTTTTGGGTTGTAATTTATTTTTTTGTAGCTTGTTTTAGTTCTAATCATTGTAGTTATCATTTTGAAGCACTTTTATGCATTGCACTGAGATAAAGTGTCACTTTTGCATTTCGAGTTCATAAACATTATTTTTGAGTGAGTTGTACATGCACTATTTTCATAAAGCACCATGGTGGGGATAGTTGTTTGCTATTTTAGGCTTCTCCCTTTGTCAAGTGAGTGTCTCTTCCATGACATTAACCCCATGCAGTGTCAGATTGACTGTGTCTTTATGGGTGTTTGTACCTATTTCCCTCTCTCATTGTTCTTGGTTTGTTTGCAGGAGACTTTGGCCCACCTTCTCAATTGCCTGTCATCTCACCCTGTTTGCATTAAGGGGGTTTTATGATTTTGTTCTAATGCATCCATGGTTTGATGGTTGAATAGTGTGAACTATATATTTAGTGGTTGATCCTATGTAGAAGGCGATTGCAGTGACTGGTTACCTATGCATTTCGGTGAGATGGATCATCTACCATATAGATATGCTCTGTTCATGCCTTTTTCTTCCATGGAGGTTCTTTAGATCATCAATTTTTTTCTTGATGGTAGATTTGCAACTTCTCCTTGCTTCAGTGATGCTCTTCATGATCACCCCTTATTCCTATTTTAGGGGACATTTCTCTAGTTGGAGGCTTCTTCAATTCTTCACTAGGTTCTTACCACTTTTTGGGGGAATGTTTTTCCCACATGGTTTTCTCTCTTTTCCCATTTTTACAAGCTTCATTTTTTTGCATTTGTACATGGGTACCTAAAATGACCTCGTTGCTGGGACCCATTATGCATTATGCATTATGCATTTCATCTTAGTTTTGTGAGCTTAAGGAATTTCCCTAAGTTGCACTTAAGGGGGGATGTTAGAGTAAATAATTAATTTACTAATTATTTATTCTATTTACTTAAGCTTACTTAGGTAAATACATTTATTTATTTATTGTAGTCTAGGAGTTTGTTATAAGTTGTTGAAAATATGAGAGTTTGTTCTCTCCTAAGTCATACTTATCCTCTCACATTGTTCGAAGACTTTCCACCTTATGTGGATGTATGCTTAGTTGTCACACTTATCTCCTAGTGTCTTTTAGCTTTTTCTGGAAGATTCATGGAGCTCTTATATTCGGGCTCCCTCATTGTATTTTCACACAAAATTCAACATATTGTAAATACATTTACTCTTGTGTTGCAATATCTTCTTCTATGTCATGTCCATTTAGAGTTTTTCCTTGCTCCATGCTCTTCCTTCTTTGGCTTCTCTTTGATAGGTTTTCACATGCAGGTGATCTTGGGCGTCTTCCGAGTTGGATTACATCAACTTCAACAAAAATGTGTCCTTATGTAATTTCCAAGAATGTGTCCATACTCTTGAAAATAGTAACATCTATACCTTATATTGTAATCCCAATTGTAGTGATGTGCATGATTGATTCCTCTTGCAAGTTGATTAGGTGTCCACATAGGCTTTGATCTACATTCAACTACTCTATGTCCATACTTTTTGCAATTGTTGCTATGACCTTCAAATCTTGGTGTCCTCATGGTCTTGGTTCCACAGTCTTGTATTGAATGTCCTTTCTTTTTGCACTTGTGACAAAAATTTCCATTTGTATGCTTATCATGCTAATGACTATTCTTGCTTCTGCACACATTAGAGGTATGTCCCTCTTTACCATAGAAATGATAAGTAGGTTTAGTGTTCTTACCTTTGTTGCTTATTTCTTGTGCAATCTCTAATGATGCTCCTTGTTCAGTGCTGATGTAGCCAAGTCCTCAAGTATCATTACTAGCCTTTGGTGATTTTAGTAATTGCTTAAAGTACTTGATGGCCTCATTGGGTTTGTTGTAACTTTCTGCTATTTCCTTTTCTCTCTTCAATTCATTTTGCATCTTCAAGGTGGATATCTCAATGTCCTTCATGTCTAGCTCATGATGAGCATTCATCATCTGGCTTAAGGTGTTAAACTGCATGTTTGAGATCTTTTCAAATTCAATTGTCTTCTCTTCTAGCCTATTGGTGAGATTTCTCTTGTCATCTTCTATCATGTCCTTGTCTTTAATAGCACTTTTATTTTGTTCAGTCACTTCACAAAGCATTATGGCTTGTGATTCTTGTTCAATCTTGAGCAATCTAATTTCTTTAGCTTCTACTCTATTTTTCTTCATTAATTCTAGTATTGCTACATCAAAATATTTGGAATCTCCATTGGAAAACACCTATGTGATGTCAATCTCCTTGTAGTGTATGTCATTTTCAGCTATGGCTATCTCCTTTCTTCTTTTCAAGGATTTTCTTAGCTCCTCCATGGCTTCCTCCACTTTGTGTAGAGCTAGTTGCACATCAATCACCTTATTGTTAATGATCCTCCCAAGTTTGAAGACTTCCATCTTCTGACCTTTTTCTCCAAGTTGTTAGGCTTCTCCTTGTGAGAACTAGAGCTTTGATACCAATTGTTGGAATGTTTAAATGAGAAGAGTACTTTTGAGGAGGTGGGGGGAGTTGAATCAGAAGTAACTAATTTTTATCCTTTCAAACCCTTATTAAAACATAACTAAAAGTAATGCATGTAAAAATATAAGTAAACACAAAAATGAAAGTATGCATCAACACATAACACAAAGATTTGGTAAACTAGAAACCCTCCAGAAATAAGAAGGTAAAACTAGGGTGGGGATGACACCCAAAAAAATCACTGCAGCGATCAATATTCAACCACTTCTAATGGTCTGCCCTGTGAAAGGCATGCCCTATCAAAGGCTTTACACTAATAGTGACTTGGATAGAGGATTTACAAACACTTAAATGAAGTGTCACCCTGTTAAAGGATTTATAATAGGTTGATAAACCCACCTAATACATAGCATTTTCAAGACCTTCTCCAAAGGTTCTCCTTACCTAGCTATTAAGCTAACCTATCAACATAGGATTTCAACCTCCAATATAATTGTGAGGGAGAATTAGAACATTTGACCTAATTGTATGCAATCTCAAATTGCTATGTTTAGGTACTAAATATGCTCTTCTTGTTCTGATCCTTGCTTGACTTGATCTCTGTGTATGTTCCTTGTTTCTTGTAGTGTTCTGATCAACTTGTTGCTCAGTTCTTCTAAGTCTTTTCTTCTTCACATTGAAATTTCACTATAACCTCTAAGTCGGCTTCAAAAAAAAATTAGATCTTAGTTTGTGAAAGCATAAACTCTTATCGTGATCCTAAGTTACTTGGCACCCATTACATTATTGATGCTCGATATAAATTGATTCTTGGATTTCTTGGCATCTATTACTTTCCTAGTTTGCTCGACACCTATTAGAAACTGTATTGCTCAGCACATGTATGTTCTATATTGCTCAGCACCTGAACATTTCCTGGATCACTTAGTACATACTACATTCTTACGTGCTTGGCACCAATTGTGGCTCATCACCTATTGAAATTCTGGCTCAGCATACATTATGTACTCGGCATATATAGTGAAAATGGGTAAGTGTGCTGACACTCAATCGTCAAGACTATTCTTTTGACCAACAAGGACATCATAAATGATCACATATTTAGCAGGCTTCAA
The DNA here is from genome assembly GCA_028749045.1 of Cupressus sempervirens. Lineage (NCBI taxonomy): Eukaryota > Viridiplantae > Streptophyta > Pinopsida > Cupressales > Cupressaceae > Cupressus > Cupressus sempervirens. Next base: position 69,051,919 of record CM053784.1, read on the forward strand.
CCTTAGGCTTCTTTTGTCCTTACCAATAAGATTCTTGGGGCATTTAATCATAGGTGAGAAATGCAATATCTGAGAGCCATGCATCTTTTAAACTTACTAAAAATTTTAGTGGTTCATCTATAACAAGTTTCTAAAATTGTGCCACCCTAGTCACTCTTTAATTCACATCCACCTCTTTCTGAGTGAGAATTCCCTTAACTGCGATGTTGGGGACAAATATTGTTGGATGCAAGTGCAAAATGAAATAGAGGAACTACTTTACTTCTTTTACTAAAAAAGACTTCCTTCTCTCTAGGAGAATGTCTTAACTCATGGTTCTTTAGTGGAATACTCATGAAAGAGATAAGAACTTCCTTACCTTTGTCATTCTCTACAAGAATATGGCTGACATAGTGTGCTCATTGTCATAGCAATAGATTATAAAATCCTTTTTCTAGTCTCAATGTACCAACACTATGTCCCAAACACTAAATTTCAAATTTTCTTCAAAGGCTATAGTGGCTTCTTCATCTCATTTAAAATTCAACTTCTCACCTAGTAGATTACCTATAGACCTAGTGGTTTCTGTAAAATCTAGTACAAACCTTCTTAGAAAGTTTATTTTCCCAAATTCATTCATGTTTGAGGGTAAGCATGGTTTCTTGATTTCCCAAACTCATTTGACATTAATTTTGATTCCATGCTTTGGCACTAAGTAACCTACCAGGTTACCTTTGGTGACACAAAACATAGACTTCTTTGGATTCAAAGAAATTATGTGGTCTCAACATCTAAGAAATATCATTCTCAAATAAAAATGGTGTTTCTTTCTCATTCTAGAGAAGATAGTAATACCATCCATGTGAATCACAATCACCATATCCAAGTGATATTCAAAAGATGAGTTCATTTCCCTATGAAAGGTTTCTCCTATGTTTATCTATTCAAAGGGCATCCAACTATAGGCGAAAGTGCCCTAGGGAATGTTAAAGTCTTTCTTGTGTTGGTTTTCTATAGATACACTAATTTTATTATACCCCAAAAATACATCATTAATGGACATCATTTCAAAGCCAAAAATTATCTAGGAGATGTGGTCCACCTTCAATAATGCAGGTTTCTCTTTTAGAATTTCCTAGTTCAAGTTCCTAAAGTCTATAAAGGTTTTGATTTAACCAAAACTTTTTATAGGGTTGCACTATGTTGGCTATCTATGTAGAGTGATGTATGTGGTATGTGATGCATTATTGGAAGTTTCATTATGTATAGATGTATATTTAACTAAGGAAGTATTTCAACTTCAATGTGAGCTTCAATGAATGACATAGAATTCACTAGGTGGGCCATGTTTTGATGAGTGAAACCTCTTACATGATCAATTAATATACATATATCTCATTAAGCTTTGAGCTTAAATAATTAGAAAAGGAATTTGGAGCTTCATAGACTTATGGAACTCAACAATATCAAATGTACATTATCGATCATGTCCCTTCAATATCTTCACTTCTAGCACTGGATTTCTTTGAACCTTGGTATCTCCATGAAATTGGTTTATGTCTTTTTGCTTTTTTCATTGGAGTGGAAGAAGAGGAAGAATAAGTAAGGGAATTATTCCCAAACTTGTTTCATGTAAGATCAAAGAAAGAAGGGTCCTCGTGAGTGGGAATTATATCACTACAATGCTCAAAATTAGACTCATATTTGAGGTAATATTTGATAGAGTTTTCTTGCCCTCTTGAGGTTCCCTACTCAATTTTGACTTATTATATTATTTCCTTATTCACTTCTATTTCCTTATATCTCACCATTTCTGAGTAGGAAGCACCATCATGATCATTTGTTAAGTCAAATGTGCTAATATTTTCCTTACTAGCAGAAGGGACTTTGATCATTAAATTTTTAGAACCTAGGAGTATATTTAGTTGTTTACAAAATGTTCCTCCTCCTTGATTCAGATATTTCCTAGGAATATCCTAGTATGGTCTAGTGTTCTTTAACAACTACCTTTTGATCATTATTATATCATTAACTAGATTTTTGAACTAAGGGTTTAGTTGAACCCAATGTAGATGTTTGTGAGTTATATACTTGCACTTCTCTCCTCTATTTCCTTATGAATATCAAGTAATCTTCTAACTCAATGGCTAATTTTGGGGTTGCATCAACATTTTCCACCCTATTATGCCTTAAGTGAAAACTAAGGTTAGGTGGCATGGCATTGACAAAGAATCCTTTTCTATTTTCAGCATTTTGTCTCTTTGCAACATGTATTTTAAACAATATCTTGTTGAACATTTCTATGAAATTGTGTATAGGTTCCTAAAATTCATTTTTAAGATTTGTTATCTAAAATAGGAGAGTATGTTCATCATTAGCTTCTTTGAACCTCACTTCAAAATAATTCATCATAGAAGCCCAGTCAATGATTTCTCCATTTAAAAAATAGTGAAACCAAGTTGCAACTACTTCAATTGAAAAGTTTGCACAAATAACCAACTCACACATTTTTAGTGGGAACATCAAGAACACCACATGCACTATCAAAAGTACTCAAATGCTAATATGTAGATTTCTTCTCATCACAACTAAACTTGGGAAGAACATTTCTCACACATTTTGGGAGAGTATCTAGATTGGGTCCTAGATTCAAAGAGCTAACTTGGGCGCCACAAGAATTATTTCTTATCATATTAAGTAATATGAAGTTAAGAAACTAGGCACTGAAATGTGATAGAACTAAGGTTCCTTTTATTATTAAAACTTGCAACTAGTAGTGGGGTATGTGCAAGATCATGGTCAACAAAATTATGCCTTTAAGTGGCAATAAAAAATTAGAAAATTAGGGTTATGTCCATTAGACGTGTAATTTCCTACTTGTTATTAACTTTATATCAAAATTTTGAGAGAAAAGAATCTCTAGCAAATTGAATCTCGTTTCTAAACTACTAGGACTTATGTCAAAAAAATGAGAATTGATTGGTCAAAATTTTGAATTTTAATGCAACATTACAAAAAAATTCAGAACAAAAATAAGAAGTAGATGTATGTCTGTCCACCTTAATCAAAATCAAATGATAATCTTTTTTAATAATATTCTACATATAAGAGGTAGACTTATGCCTAGATGTGACACATATTTTTGGGTATTTCTTTTCTAAACAAATAATAAATATTTAATTTTTGACTGTAGCAATTTTGTAATTAAAAAAATTCTCATGTCTGACCACCTTAACTAATTGAAAACTCTATAAAATTCAAATTTTCGTTTATTTTCCTTATTGTAGAAAAAATATAGAATGGGATGCATCTTTTGGATTTAAAAAATGTTGTACCATTTGAAAGTTATAGTTGTTTTTCAAGTAGTGTTTGAATCAACACTTTATATGTAACTCCATTAGAAAATAACTAATAACTACTTACTAAACTCATAATTTGACAAACCTTACATTTATCAAAAGATAAGAACATTCTTAAGAAGCCCTTTTCATTTCATCAAATTTTGGTGGAAAAAAATTGATAAGCGACATGTTTGAATTAAAAATCACATAAAAACAAGCCAAAAGAATATTTTTAGGATGTTTTTAAAGTTGACCATATAGGTTTGATATCAAAAAATATAGTAGACCTTATAAAGATATTAATTGTTTTCATTTAGTATCAGGGTGGGTGGGAAAAAAGTTGGAATAGATTTTGAAATGGTTTGAAATATTTTAGAACTACAAATTTTTTAGATAGCCACTTTTTGGTACACCATGATCCTGCACATACCCAGCGATAAGAGAAGTCTAAGGAGGTGAATAAATTCTACTTATGGATGGAACAAATTTCTGTCTCCTATAGGTATAGTTCGGATCAAAATTGAACTTCTTTAGAGCCTTACAGTCATCATCAACAAATCCTTTAAACTTATCACTCTATGTGTAATTTTTCCCAACTAGTTTATCTAAATAAGCATTTTTAGGATCAACTTGATTGATAGGATTAAGGGCATTTATTGATGATTTCTAGGCTAATATTTCTATAATTGTATTGTGTATAAGTCATTTTAGTGTTATCAAATCATAATTTTGGTTAAAAAATATGAAAGATATATTGGTGCAACAAGAGCATCATGGAGCATATCTTGTTCAGTTGATACCATTGACAGACTAGTGGCTTCCCTAGTAGAGTCGTAAAAAATTGTTAGTGAGTAGTTTTTCCCATTAAATTACTAACTAATGCTTGACTTGATTCCCAATTTTAGGAAAAAAAATACACACTTAGAAATGAGTCCCTTTGATAGAGAACTCTATTTATTTAACAACTATAGATTCCTAACATCAAAGATTGTGCAAATTAAATCTTATTTTAAAAGAATGAATCTACCAATTACTTTTGACTAGAAAGTATAAGGAAAAACATAAAGCTTATAATAAAGAAAAGAATGTGGAGATTGAAAAAAAACTAAAATTTCACAATAATGATTAGCCACATGACTGATTATAACTGTGAAACTCAAACAAAAATGATTAACTTAAGGCTAATCTATTATTCTAGTTCCAATATCACCATGTAATGCAAATAAAGAATTGGCTTCACATACATTCACTCCCACAGAACAATGAAAAATATGCTTCAATAAACCATATAATTTAACACCAAAGATTCATATATAAAACCACATGATCCTATATATCATTGCATCAAATATCATGTATCATACAATAAAAGCATGGTTAAAACAAAGTTTCAATATCCAAAGAGATGGCCCTTCCAAAATCTAATACAGTAAAAGGTAGGAGAATCCCTAAAGGAAATGTCCAAACCCCCAGCAAAAAACCACATAGTAGAAATACAACAACAAAACAATAATAATGCAAGATATGATACCAAATCAAAACACTTTATTCATAGATATTACTGATTACATGCAATATGCTTGGCTATAAGGCCTTCTAGGTTAGGGCCAAATACAAAAAGTGATTATAATATCAATTCTACAAGACCCAACAAGATCCACTTACAAACTTGATTCTAACTACTCTAGATTCACAACTGGAAAAGAACACCAAGAAAATCCATACTTGTACCCTCAGATCCACCAAGAAAATCCTCTTATTCTCAAGTTGCAACTATAGCTCTTCAAAATTTGCATCTACACAATCCCCTTCACTCCTCTGAATGAATGAATTCTCGAGCTATGCTAAGGACACCACAAAACCCTTTACTTATGCCTCACTAAGCCACAAGTTCACCCAGTGGATTACAAATTAAATTAAATCCCTCACATTAAATATATGTTGAGCCATAGGTCAGCCACAACACAAATTAAATACCCATACATAAATTAAATTCCTAAAGTCATCTCGTAGAAAACTCATCATTAATATAACCAAAACCAATACTGGCACTTGACACATACATGAATACTTGACATCAACTAGCTATAGTAACTCAGCATTGACTAAGGGTTATAGTAACTCGACACCCACTGGGACCTATAGTAACTCAACATCCACTAAGAGCTCTAGTAACTTGGCACCCACTAGGAGCTACAATAACTCAACATCCACTAAGTATTATAGTAACTCGATCTCCATTGAACAACTTGGTAGTAATAGAAAATTGGAAACCGCTGGCACTCAACTCCAATTTGTAGGATTGCAAGAAAGCATAGGATGCTCTTGCATTAGACACCCCAAGTTCAAAAAGATGTTCTAGTAACTAGAGGAACATCTTCTAGGATTCATCATATAAATCCCAAACTGGTTCTTCACATACGTATCCTCTAAATCTTCAATTTGTAGACTCTTTCCTTTGTTTTTCTAATTCTTCTTCACATCAATCTTAGGTGTGCTATAGGTCTTCTTTCCACATTGATCTCCAACCTTCTCAAAATCTACCAACTTAGCTCAACTGCCAATACTCAGGTTCCTCCTACAGAGCTCTTCATTTTGCAACGAAATTAGGGAAAACTTCTTGCCACCTTTCTCAATAGTAAACACATTCTTGACATAATCATGCACATCACTACAATCATACTACCAAGGTCTACCAAGAAACACATGACAAATTTTCATGTCCACAATATCATACAACACTTGATCCTTATACTACCCAATTTGAAAAATAACAAGGCATTGCTCCTTCACTTCCAAAGAATGTTCACCTTGCAACTACACAATCCTATAAGGATAAGAATGTATTACACTATTAAAACCAAGTTTCTGAACCATCTCCTTAGTAAAAAGGTTATTAGTACTACCACCATCCATAATCACCATGTAGACTTTACCACAAGATTTACAAAAAGTCCTAAACAAAATAGCCCTCTGACAAGAATCCAAAGTCCTCTCACCAACCAGTACTCGTCAAGCCAACAAAATTTCTCCTTTCTTTGGCTAACTTTCTTGAACTACAACCTCATTCACAATAGTAGTCTTCCTGCTAAGTGGATATTCAAAATATCTATGCTCTTCTTTACCACATTTGAAATAATTACCTCTGAACTCACATCTACCTATCCTCTTTTTCTAATCAATATGTTTTGGTTCACCTTTAACAGTCATTTGAGCTTGTGCCAAGCTATCCTTCTCCTCCTTCTCACTAGCATTACCTTGACTTTTCCTCTTTAACTTATCCTCTATCTATAGGGCATATTGATAAGCATCCTCAACTAAATAAATATTCATCAGACCAATCTCATCCTGAATTTTTAATCTCAAACCATTAATCTATCAAGCTACCTTTTCCTTTCAAAATTCTCTATGACCAAACTGAATAATAAACTTGTAGAACTCCTTAATGTAATTTTTCATAGACATATTTTTCTATTTTATATTTTTCAATCTCTTAAACAAATCAAGTTCATAATTAGTAGGAAAAAAATTAACATTCAACTTAGTCACCATCAATCTCCATCTAGAGATCTTCATTTTAACTTGCTCTTTTATGTCTCTTTGCAATTCTTTCCACCAAAGAGCAACATGTCCCTTCAACTTAGTTTGTGCCAACCTCACTCTGAGTGGATCCTCAAATTCTCAAGCTCAAATTAGTCTTCCAATTCACCAATCCAATCAATCAGGTCTTTATGAGTCAAAGTACCTAAGTATTTAGAAACCTCCATCTTATACTTCAGCTTCAACTCAGATCCAAGTCTAGCAAACTTACCAACCTGAGATCTAATAGGTCTCTTCATTGATTAGTTCTGTCCTCACCACTAGATCTAGCAACTTCAAAGTCTTCAACAACTTCCTCATAACCACCTTTAGTGCACACATGCCTAGGTACACCACTAAAGCACTTATGCTTTCAAAAATTTAATGTCACTCTTCATCAATGAATCTCAGATCTGAACTCTATGAGCTAATCTTCCCTGAGATCCTTTCTTCCACAACATCACTAAGATCATCAATTTCCCTAGGATCAAATCTTCTTAGAGAAATTTTCTAAAATTTTAGCAAACCCTAAGGAATAGATCCACCAATCTAGAAGATTAATCAGTCATAAGATCAACCTTCTCTACAAGTCCTGGTGTAACCTGCCACAACTTTGCCAATTTGTCAACACACTTAGGAAAAAAAAACTTCACTTTGATACCATTGGACATAGTGCAAGGTAGTAGAATCCCCAAAGGAGATGTCCAAATCCCTAGCAAACAATCAAATAGTAATAACGCAAGATTTGATACCAAATCAAAATTCTTTATTCATAGATATAACTGATTACATGCAATATGTCTAATTGTAAGGCCTTCTAGGTTATCCAAATACAAATAATGATTACAATATCAGTTCTACAAGAGCCAACAAGATCTACCAACAAACTTGATTCTAGCTAGTCTAGATCTATAACTGGATAACAACACTGAGAAAATACACACTTGTACCCTTAGGTCCACCAAGAAAATTTTTTGGTTCTCAAGTCATAGCCATGTCTCTTCAAAATTTGCATCTACATAATTGCCTTCACTCCTCCAAATGAATAAATTATCTAGTTATGCTAAAGAATCCACAAAACCCTTTACTTATACCCAACTAAGCCATAAGTCATCTTAGTGCATTACAAACTAAATTAAATCCCTCACTTTAAGTATATGTTGAGCCACAAGTTGGCCACAACAAAAATTAAATACCCATATATAAATTAAATTCCAAAAGATGGCTCACAAAAAACTCATCATGAACAAAACCAAAACCAATACTGCACTTGACACATACAAAAATATTCTGAATCCACTAGTTATAGTAACTTGGCATCCACTAAGAGTTATAGTAACTTGGCACCCACTACAAGCTATAGTAACTCAACATCCACTAATACCTATAATAACTCAGCACCCGCTAGGAGCTATATATAACTCGAGATCCACTAATAGCTATAGTAACTCGAGACCCACTAGGAGCTATAGTAACTTGGCATCCACTAAGAGCTACATTAACTCGGTCTCTATTGAACTACTTGGCAACAACAGAACATTGGAAACCACTAGCACCCAGCTCTAATATGCAGGATTGTAAGAAAGTCTAGGGTGCTCTTGCATCAAAATCTCAATGTAATGCTTATGTGGACATGCATGGCTTTAAGATTTAGTTTTAAAAGCTAAATCCCCTAAGGAGTTATAAACTAATGTACTTAAACATAATTTTGGAAACAACTGATTTGAAAGAAAAGTATGCTAAGGAAAGTATCCCCTAAATCCTATCTAATAATCTTTTAGTTTTGATAATGGGATTGGTCTATTGCTTTAGATTTTCAGTATGTCCAACACCTATTTACTTCCATTTTTTATAAGTGGCAAAAAATTTGAGTAAATTCTTTTGTAAGGGAACTCTCATATTCTCTAGCCTTACTTTCAACATGCACTCAATCTTGTGAATAGGGTCCAATTTTTTTCGTCTTCTTCGAAATGATTCCTATATAAATTCATGATGGAGTCTACATAGGCAATGTTGGAAAAATGTTTGACTCTCATATCTAAGATTTATTTCATTGTCTTCATTTTGTCCCAAAAGGATGTCAATACCTCTTGGGTTCCCCTTTCATGTTTGTCTTCAAATTTCATGATCCTAACATCAATATACTTGATATCATTGTTAAGGATCTATTTGAGACATTCCATCTCCCTCAACAAATTTGATGTTTCCTCTATGCCATGCTTGATGGTTATTTTTCTCCACTCTAAATTGGTTCTTGCAATGAAAACAAAATCAACATTCATGATAACTTCAAACATATCTATCAAGAACTTAGCCGTACCATCACTTCACTTTCTCATCTTCCCACAAATTTAGTATAAACTCCACCTTTTCTACCATTATATCTAATCGTGTTTTTTTTTTAGTCAATTTAGAGATTTAACTCACCCCATTGGCAATCATAGTACGTATCAAACCATTATAGACTCCATCTAATGATCTATCATTTTTAACTTGGTCAATGACATTTTGATTAGCAAGGGAAGTAACATCTAGTACTCAAGCACTACCTCAGATGGCTAATGAATCAAGATTTTGTAGGATGTGGATATACGTTGTCATTAACTTTATGGTTTTTTCTTAGTTCCCTTTTGTCTTTCTAATCCTTCTAAATATTATGTTCAATTTTCTTGATGCTAGGATTAAAGATTTTCATGTCCAAAACCCTAGTCATCATCCCAAGTTTAGTTCTTTCCACCACTATGTCTTGTTGATGGAATTCTTCCTATTTTTTGTCATTGGTGGGCCCTTAAATGTCTTCTATCTAATGCCCCTTTTTATCATCAACATCTAGCATAACTTCAATTTTTGGTTTCTTACTCTTGGGAATCAAGCCAAGGTACTTGCCCACCATATCCTACACTAGAAGGTTCACAAGCATGATGGTTCTCTTCTTCCTAAATGAGTGGTCAAACCAATTAGGAGTGTAAATATTTGTCTATGTTTGAGGGGTTATAGATCATAATGAGATCCTGATAGCTAGTGCATTTGAACTTACAATATTAACTTTGTCATTCACTCTCTCTTTTTGATTCATCTGGTCCATCATTTTGATAGGACTCTTGGCAATGGATTATGTATAATGTTATCTTCCACTAGGATCCATATTTGGGATTACCATGACCTCTTTATAATTTTTCCACTTTTGACTCTGCGAGTGGGTGATCCTTTGTCATTCTTGAACTTGATCTTGAATTTCCTCATTTGTATAGGGTTTAAGTTCTAGTTCTAGAACATATTCACCATGGTTGGACTTCATAAAATATCTTTCAACATAGACACATTTTTTTATTCATGTCAAAGTCCAAGAAGACACACCATATTTATTTTGTTCAATAATTTATGGGTTTTACCAAAACAAGGGGCTTTTCAGGTAATGCATACCAAGAGGACATGCACACTAAATGATCTAGAAATTATTGATCTATCATGATCTCTTACTCATTAATGAGTGCATTCAATTCTACATGTACTGAAACTTTCATCCCATGATCACCTTAACCAATCAACATTAATTTCCTTTTTTTTCATCATTTTTAGAATAATTGAACATCTCACTACTGCTATGTATCTAAATGAGAGTTTCTTTTAAGCTCATGAACTCTGAATTTTTTAACCATAGTATAATCAATTTGAGATTTAATTTCATCTCCTCAAGAAATGTTAGAATAAAGTGGTCACAAAAAATCTATGAAATGATTAAGCAACAAACTCTAAAGACATAAGACTGTGAACTTGAACTAATTGTAGTGGTTCAAGATTCAAGTTGAATAGAGCACCAAAATGAACTATAAAATATGACACTTTATGTTGTGTGTATAATAGTAAAACAATGAATCAATGGACTTTGAATTGATAGGTTCAAGGTTCAAGTTCAAGGCAGTAACTAGATAAAGGTTGAACTTAAGAAAAGTTTCTCAACACTTAGAAAAGGTGCTTGCACACTAAATGATCTAGAAATTATTTATCTATCATGATCTCTTACTCATTAATGAGTGCCTTCACTTCTACATGTACCAAAACTTTCATCCCATCATCACCTTTAGCAATCAACATTAATTTCATGTTTTTTCACCATTTTTAGAAAGATTGAATATCTCAGTACTGCTATGTATCTATATGAATGTTTCTCTTAAGCTCATTAACTTTGAATTTTTTAACAATAGTATAATCAATTTGAGATTTAATTTCAGCTCATCAAGAAATGTTAGAATAAAGTTCTCACAAAAAATAGGTAGAAAGTGATTATGCAACAAACTTTGGAGACATAAGACTGTGAACTTGAACTAATTATAGTAGTTCAAGGTTCAAGTTCAAGGAACTAACTAGATAAAGGTTGAATTAAAGAAAAGTTTTTCAACACTTAGAAAAGGTGCCTCTAACACTTTGAAATTTTAAATTTCAAATTTTTTGTTCATGTTCAAGGCTCAAATTTCTTATTCAAGACCCATTTCAAATACTCAAAAAAATGGGAGAACCAAGTTCAAAACGCGACTAACAAAGACGTAGCATCATAGGTATCAACATGATTTACCAATGCTTGTGGAATTTATGAGTTTCTTTATATTGGGATTATTTCTATGAACAAATGTTTTTTTTAATATTGCTACACTTTATTAATTTTTAGCATTAACATCATCATCCCTTAGTTATATTTCTTATTAGTGACCACAATTTCAATGTTGAGTGATGGTATGGCTAAAATAGAAGAAAGCAAGTAGGGAAGTTAAAGATTGCAAGAATGATGGTAAATAGATGACTACACAAAAAGTTGTAGCAATAGCAAAAGATGGGGGTCACTTTGTATAAAAGAATACCAAGTAAATGTCATATAGAACTACCATTAATATTTTTTTTTTGTGTCATTTCTTATAGGTCTTTCATGCCTTGTAGGCTATAAACAGAATAATCAAGGCCACATTTCTAATGAATTTATGAGATTACTTATTATAATGATTATTGTGAGCTTTCTTTATGTCAGCTAAAATCTAGGATTGCCAAGAAAAGAGCAATTGTAAGCCCTTAAGCTACCCATTTATTGAACTATAATAAGAATTCAAGACATCAACAAATTTGACCAAATATAGATGTAAAGGGTAAAAAACATCCACAATTTCTAGAGTTTTAAAGAATTTTCCTCTCGATGGCTCTTGCCATGCATTTCAAAATTCTACTCCCACCGATGCATTTCAAACTCTAGCTCTAGATTGTGTTGGTGTGGAGGATGCCCATGGTGCAGTAGTTGCCTCTACTATGACACTAATTTTTGCTACATCTACTTATGTGGCTTCCTCTTTCTGAGCGAATCCTATGCCCCTTCCTACTATGGCTAAGATCATTGTTGCAGGATTTGAAACTGATGCTCCAACTATGGGTTCCTTTCTTAATGTCTCTCGAGTTAATATGGATTAGTCTTCTATCTCTTATGTAGATGTGGCTGCTTTTGAAGTAGGTATTAGTTCTTTGGTTCTAAGGAATGGGTCTCATCCAGCTATGGTTAGTTCAAATCTACTTTGTGGCAAGGGATTTTTTAATTATGAAATTTTCTATACTAATGATAGGAATGCCATCCTATGTTTTGGTTTCTCTTAGGATGAAAGGTTCCCCCTAATGGCCAAACCTTGGTATCCGACATTTAATCCAACTACTAAGTCCTTTAATAGTATTCCTCTATGTGTTAGGTTGCTGAATCTTCCCCTTCACTTGTGGCAGGACTCAGTCTTGGAGGCTCTGAGGGAAGCCCTTGGGGTTTTCCTATTGGTTGGTTTGGTCTCCTCTAGTGTCTATAGGACAATGTATGCTCTTATCCTTATGGAGATGGATATCTCTAAGGGGCTCCTTACTATGTTGAAATTGGCTTCTTCAAGTGGTTTCTTGATTCAACTTCTTGATTATGAAGGTATTCCCTTCATGTGTAGGAAATGTCATAAAATCAGCCATCTTCTTGCTCAATGCTCCTCTGATAAGGTTAGATTGAAGAAATCACCTTCTTGGTGGTTGGGGACTTCAGATGATCACTATATGGTTTAGAAAGTTTCTTCAAATGTGGATGGGTTGGATAGCTCCTCACATGTTAATCTCACTTTGGATGAGGATTTTGTTGATCTCTCTAATGATTTCCATGTTGTCCCTATGACAGTTTTGACTCCAAAGATTATTGTTGATCTATTTCCCGCTGCTAACTCTGTTGTTCCTTTGACAACTTTGAGTCAAAATTTTGTTGTTGTCCCTTCTACTGTTGAGATTGTCCAGAGTACTATTGTTTGTTCTCCTATTGTGGGGGTTTTTGGGGTTAGTGGGGATTGGTAGAAAGCTATGGGGAAGGTGGAGGATGGTTGGACTTTAGTTAAAGGGAAAAAAGGAAAATCCTCCAAACCTTCATTTGATATGTCTTTACATTCTCAAAAGAATGGACCAAAATGGAAATCTATGGTTTGAGGTCTCTTGGGCTATTTTCCCTCTTGATGGGAACGTTTTTGTTTCCCTCTAGTTAGTCAAGTGGTGTTCCATAGGTGTTTTAAGATTCTCATTATTTTATTTTTCTTGTCCCTTTGTACAAGGTTTTGGGTCCTTTCAAAACCTGTTTCTACTTAATCAAAACTTTTACAATTTCTATAAAAAATATTACTATTATTTTTCCTCATTTCTAGCTTTCATATTAATTGCTATGTGGTGAGAGAAAACAAAATCATATGACAAGCCGTAGGCTTGATAAACCCCTCCTCTACAATTGTATCAATAAAGATTAACAAATAATTATAAACAACCATCAACATTCATCTATCCCACCTTTACCAAAAAAATTGAGTTTTAAAGTTGGCAAAAAATTTATTACAAAAAACTATTTCAGGCTCATTGCTTTTTCTCGTGCTCTATAGCTATAATCGTCATCAAAGAACTAATACTCCCACCTTCGCTCTTGATGAAAAGAAGATGTTACAATTTTCTTCTAATAATTTAGTAAATTTTTATTAATGTATTACTGATGTATTAAACATTTAAACATTTAACATTTGTCTTTGTCAATATTGATACAAGATATAAAATGACCATGTAATGATTCAAACAATATTCACATAGCTTCAATAAAGTTGTTGATTTTTTATATATATGTCAACCCCCTTCAATACATTCAATACAGCTGTTATTTCTGACCCGGAAATAGCAGCACTATTTATGGGTAGCTTGGACAGCTGTTCGTCCTTATCTATGAATAGCGGTTGTATTTATGGGTGGTTTGGACAGCTGTTTGTCCACTTGCCAAAAATTAGTAAATGGTTATTATTTACTAATTTTAGTGATTCCTTTTGGACACTTTGCAACCAATTCTATTATTGGTTGTCGAGTTGTCTTAATCTCAGCCGTTGGTTAGATTTAATCTTGGTCGTTGGTTTACCAACAGGAGTAGTATAGAAAGGGGTCATTGGGTCATTTGGATGTGAAGAAGCTTTTGTGAAGCAGTTTGCAGTGTTAGCAAACAGTCTTGCAGTGTTAGCAAGGGCGCAGTGTTAGCGTGGAGATAGCAGTGGGGAATATCAGCAGGAGAAATTAGGAGGTTGTCAGAGTTCTGCCAGTGAGAGGCAAGGAATTTTGTATCTTTTGATTTGCTGAAGTTTAATATAATTCCTCATCTGTAGAACTGGTTTTCCCTTAGGGGTTTTTCCAGGGACAATTTGTCCGAAAATATTGTGTTGATTGTGTTGCACATTTCTTTCCGTATTTTAAGTGAAGTTGCAGTTGTGTTATTTTTCGATATTAGCTGGGAATTTGTTTTCAGCAGTTTAATAATCATTTGTGATAGGAGATTAATAATCAGTGACTGCAATAGTTTGATTTTTCACATGGTATCGGAGCATTGTTAAGGGTAGAAGAGTTTTTCCCTAGGAAAGAAATTTTGATCTCTTTAGATTTATTATTACATTAAACCCTTGAGATGGCTTTAGCTGGTTTGAGAGATCAGGATAGATTGGATGGTGTCTCAAATTTTGGTGTCTGGAAGGCCAGAATTTCTTTATTGTTGGAAGAGAATGGTATCAAGGATTATGCTACCAGTGGTGTACCTGTACCAATGGATGCAACACAGCTTGCAGCATATAGGAAGGATGATGCCAAAGCGAGGAGGATTATCCTTGATGGTGTCAAGGATCATATTGTTTCACATATCTCGGAGCTAGATACAGCAAAGAAGATGTGGGATGCCATTCTAAATCTGTACCAGAATGCTACCACTAACAGGAAGTTGATTCTCAGAGAGAAGCTAAAGAATACCCGGATGAATCAGGGAGAAGACGTCACAAGTTACCTCACCAGGCTCAGACTTGTCAAGGATGAGTTAGCAGCTGTTGGAGATAGCCCTAGTGATGATGAGCTAGTGAGAATAGCCTTAAATGGGTTTACTAAACAATGGAGTGTCTTTGTTCAAGTTGTCAGTGGACGAGATACTTTACCGAGTTGGGATCGACTATGGACTAATTTCACTTAGGAGGAGTTTAGACTAAGTCTTGTCAATGGGGCCAACAAGAGTCAGAAAAATGAGGTGGAACAAGAGAATGTTGCCCTAGCGGGTAAAGGGAAAGCAAAGAAGGGATCTAGCAAAGGATCAAATTCACAAAGTGAAAAGAAGAAGAAGGACCTTTCTAAGGTCAAGTGCTTTGGATGTCACGAGTTTGGCCACTATGTCAGTGATTTTTCAGAGAGGAAAAAGGGTAAGAAGCAGGTAGCAGCTTCAGCAAGTGCAAAAGAACTCTCCAGCAGAATGGAAGATGAGTTTGCACTCATAGCTTGTATGGTTAGCTCAACCTCACAGTGTGTTTGGTATATAGATAGTGGGGTGTCATTTCATATGACAGGAGTTAGAGAGTACTTCTCCAGTTACAAGGAGGAGGATACCAACATCCAGATTTCTATGGAAAACTTGTCCAAACTCAACCCTGTTGGGAAAGGGACTGTTCAGTTTTAGAGGGAGAATGGAAAGATAATTCCTCTTCATGATGTGTTATATGTGCCGAGCTTAGGTACGAATTTGATTTCTGTGTCTGTTCTTCAAGATAGGGGGTATAATGTACTCTTTAGAGGGACACATGTGTTGATTAAGCACAAGGATTGAAAATCACCCATAACTATTGGAGTTAGGAGTGGTCGCCTTTATAGATTGCAGTTTGATACTCCTAAGGCACTTATGAGCAACAATAATCCTAGAGATCTTGGAGAGCTATGGCATAGGAGGTTGGGCCATATTCATCATGGAGCACTTAGATTGCTTCGTGAGACCGTGACAGGTGTTCCAGAGGTGACCACAGAGCATGACGATGTATGTAAGGGATGTGTGTTGGGGAAGTTTGCGAAAGCATCTTTTCCAAGGAGTGACACTAGATCTAAGGGTGTTCTTGATCTAGTTCATTCAAATGTTTGTGGACCAATGTCAACGAAATCTCTCAGAGGATATGAGTACTATGTTACTTTTATTGATGACTTCTCTAGAAAGACCTGGATATACTTCTTCAAGACTAAAGATGAGGTTTTTAGTCGATTCCAAGAGTTCAAGGCTCTTGTGGAGAACTCGACAGGAAAGAAGACAAAAGTTCTTCAATCAGAAAATGGAGGCGAGTACAAAGGAAATTTCTTCCAGGAGTTCTGCACCAGAGAAGGAATCAAGAGAGAATGGACTGTTCCTTACAATCCACAGCAGAATGGAGTTGCTGAGAGAAAGAACCGTTCTATATCGGAGGCAGCAAGAGCTATGCTACATGACCAGGACATGCCCCGTTACTTATGGGCATAGGTGTGTAATATAGTAGTCTACATTCAGAATAGAGTTCCACACAAGGTGCTAGGGAAGATGACATCAGAGGAGGCTTCCACAGGGAAGAAGCCAGATGTTAGTCACTTCAGGATATTCGGGAGTTTGGCATATTGTCATATTCTTGGAGATACACATACAAAGTTAGATCAGACTACAGAGAGGGGGTACTTTGTTGGGTACAGTGGGACCTCAAAGGCATACAGGATTTTCATTCCGGGGACTAAAAGAGTTATTGTCAGATGGGATGTCAAGTTCATGGAGGACAAGGCATTCAAGAGATCCAGAGATTTGCCAGCAGATGATCAGAGTGAGCAGCCAACAGAAGCTCCAAGACCAAGTCAAGGGCATCAAAGCTCAAGTACAGCTACCAGTACGAGTGTAGACTCAGTTAGTGAAGATTCACAGAGTATGGAGCAACAGGTGCAACAGGAAATGCATCTAGAAGACTTAGAGGTTGACATTTCATCCTCTACAGTTGGCAGCAGGAACCATGTGGTTCCAGATACACAAAGGGATACTCAGGAGTTTGTGGGAGCTCCTAGGAAGAGTACTAGACAGCGAAGACAATCAGCCAAGTTCAATGACTATGTGGCATTAATTAGTCAGTTGATAGATAGTGAGCCTTCTAGGTATCAGGAAGTTGCAGAACATCAAGTATGGCGAGATGCTATGGTTGAGGAATATTCTTCAATAATATAGAATGATGTGTGGGAGGTAGTACCTAGACCAACAGATAGGGTTGTAGTTGGATCATGCTGGATCTATAAGATAAAGCACGGTGCAGATGGTAGCATCGAGAAATACAAGGCTAGGTTTGTGGCAAAGGGGTTCTCTCAGAAGGAGGGAATAGACTATGAGGAGACATTTGCTCCAGTTGTCAGGTATACTTCTATACGAGCTGTAATCTCACGTGTAGCACAAATGGGATGGCAGATCCATCAAATGGATGTCAAGACAACATTCCTCAATGGTGAGTTGAAGGAGGAGGTATAAATAGAACAACCAGAAGGCTTTGTAGCACACAGCAAAGAGACCCATGTGTGCAGATTGAAGAAAGCATTGTACGGACTCAAGCAGGCTCCTAGAGCGTGGTATTAGCGCATTGATACATACTTGCAGAAAATGGGCTTTGTGAAGAGTGAAGCAGATGCTAACCTCTACTACTTGATGGTTAGGGGTGAGATTCTCATTCTTGTTCTTTATGTGGATGACCTATTTCTTACAGGTTCACTAGGGCTCATAGTGGATTGCAAGAGGAACCTTGCAGAAGAGTTTGAGATGAAGGATTTAGGACTTATGCACTACTTTCTAGGCATGGAAGTGTGGCAGACAGATGGGAAGATTTTTGTTGGTCAAGGGAAATATTGCATTGAAATCTTGAAAAAATTCGGGATGGAGGATTGCAAAGCCATGTCTACACCCATGATCACGAATTGGAGGAAGGTAGATACATCTAAGGAGAAAGATGTAGATCCCACTTTATATAGACAGTTGATTGGTTCGCTTATGTATTTGGTCAACACTAGACCAGATATAGCATTTGCAGTAAACTCTCTTAGTTAGTTCATGGTTGAACCAAAGAGAATGCATTGGATAGCGGCTAAGCATGTGCTACGTTACTTGTGTGGTACAGTCGAGTATGGGATCAGATATGTTCGAGGTGAAGGTATCAGGTTGATAGGCTATACTGACGCAGATTGGGCAGAAAGTACAACATACAAAAGGAGCACTTCAGGGTGTTGTTTCAGCTTGGGATCAGGAGTTGTATCTTAGTTCAGCAGGAAGCAGAAGTCTGTGGCTCTAAGTTCAGCAGAAGCAGAATACATAGCAGCTAGCATGGCGACATGTGAAGCTATATGGCTTCGAAAGTTGTTAGTAGCCTTGTTTGGTCAGAAGGTTGAGACTACTGTGATACATTGTGACAATCAAAGTTGCATCAAGTTGTCTGAAAATTCAGTGTTTCATGATAGGTCTAAACATATAGATATCAGATATCACTTCATCAGAGATTGTGTACAAAGGGGAGTTGTTCGACTACAATACATACCTACAGATGAGCAGGTAGCAGACATTCTGACGAAGGCTTTGGGAAAGGCCAAATTTATCTTCTTCAGAGATAAGATGGGTGTCATGCAGAACAACATCCTCGCTAAGAGGGAGTGTTAATTATTGTTAGTTGGACAGCTGTTATTTCTGACCCGAAAATAGCAGCACTATTTATGGGTAGCTTGGACAGCTGTTCGTCCTTATCTATGAATAGCGGTTGTATTTATGGGTGGTTTGGACAGCTATTTTTCCACTTGCCAAAAATTAGTAAATGGTTATTATTTACTAATTTTAGTGATTCCTTTTGGACACTTTGCAACCAATTCTATTATTGGCTGTCGAGTTGTCTTAATCTCAGCCGTTGGTTAGATTTAATCTCGGTCGTTGGTTTACCAACAGGAGTAGTATAGAAAGGGGTCATTGGGTCATTTGGATGTGAAGAAGCTTTTGTGAAGCAGTTTGCAGTGTTAGCAAACAGTCTTGCAGTGTTAGCAAGGGCGCAGTGTTAGCGTGGAGATAGCAGTGGGGAATATCAGCAGGAGAAATTAGGAGGTTGTCGGAGTTCTGCCAGTGAGAGGCAAGGAATTTTGTATCTCTTGATTTGCTGAAGTTTAATATAATTCCTCATCTATAGAACTGGTTTTCCCTTAGGGGTTTTTCCAGGGACAATTTGTCCGAAAATATTGTGTTGATTGTGTTGCGCATTTCTTTCCATATTTTAAGTGAAGTTGCAGTTGTGTTATTTTTCGATATTAGCAGAGAATTTGTTTTCAGCAGTTTAATAATCATTTGTGATAGGAGATTAATAATCAGTGACTGCAATAGTTTGATTTTTCACACTTTTAATCCTTCCTTCATCGGAATCCCTGCATATTCCCTCAATACACAGACTTGTTCTCATCATTATGGTGACCTAGTAATGATCCTATCCAATTCAAAGGGCAGATGAATATGATGGAACAAAATCAAAATTATGATGTTTGCCTTGAATTAGAAGAGCAAATGAAGATTTGGGATAACTGAGATTAGATCTGTAAAACTTTCCGATTGTAGATTTATGATCTATGCCTTGAACCGTTGAAGTGTATTTATATTTGCCAGGAAGAGTGATCTACAAGAAATGTGTTCTTCCACGTAATGAACATGAAATAATCTCGAAATTGTGTTAACGCGGAGAAGACAATTCAACTCCCTTGATCAATATCTGTTTACCTGACTTCCACCTTAATATTTTTGGAGATTTGTTTAATTTAGGAGGATTTATTCATTGCGGGATGCAACGAGAATTGGGTTTACGGTGTAGAGAGAAAACATTGACGTGAAGACTCAACTGTATATGAATGCTTGGCGTTAATTTCCATGGGGAAATTGTACTGAAATTGGTAAGAAGGGAGGAGAATCTCAACTTTGGGGTTTTGAGGGGTTGGTGCAAATAGTCAGCCATGCAATTTCTTTATTAAATTTGACTTTAGAGATTGTGACTAAGTTTCACGTCAAGCGACGAAGCTGCTAAGAAATGTACGCTCGTCGTGTACGTGGTTAATACGTTTGATGTCAACAGTGCTACTGTATAATTATTCTTTTAAAATATGGTTTTGTAGTTTTTTATACAATTGTTATTGTTTCATATTTATCTAATGTTTAAAAAGTATTCATTTGTTGTAACATATTATTATTTCAAAAAGTCAGCACCTTAGTAGTCTTTAGTTTATTAGTATAGGTAGGGGTTTCTCAAAAAATCTACTAGGACTCAAATCTTGTTGAGTGCATGGTTTTGGATGCCAAAGCTAGCATCATGCCTTAAGATGGATTTTGAAAAAGAAGGTTCTCTAAACTTTCAACAACAAAAATTGTAAATGCAAAAATAACTTTTACATTTTTGATAAAAATATAAATTAAATCATAGTTTGTTTGAAATAAGCTAGTATTAAGTGCATTATTATTCAAGTGCAAGAGCTTGTCTTGGTCTCATCTTTCAAATAGGTAAGAATTAAACAAGGCGTAGACTACTTTACAAATCAACCATTAAAATTACTAGAAACATGAGAATAACAAATTGCATAAAATGACTAATGAGAGCAAGAGCTTTGGCTAGAGTGATAACAAATTGGAGATTAGGGACTAGACCTTGAACTAACATTACCTTCTTTAAACCTTCATTCTTTCGGATTGACCCAATAACCTTAAATAAGTGTCTTGCGTTATAGATAGGATAACCTAGCAAAGGGCTCAATAAATGACCCAAAACATAGGAAGATAAAATAAGCCTCCATTAAAACTTGCATAAAAAAGAAAGAGAATGAAAAAGGAAGGTGGAAGGAAATAACGTAGTTGACAACACCAAGAGGAAGAGGATAGTCACTAACCTAAATCGAGGAACCATCACACATAGGCCTTTGGATTGAAACATTCTTTGATCCATAAACCTCAATTTTCTAATTAAATCCTCTATACACACCACATTTAATGTCATCTCTATTTGATCTAGATGGATTTAGAAAAGCCAAAAAAAAAAAAAGTATCAAAATCTCTCAAATTTGGCATCATTTAAAAGAGCTCATAAAATTCGACCTAGTGCAATTTGAATGGGGTCAAAAGGAGATCATATGCAAAACATATTATCAGTCAAAGGTTTGGCCAAACTAGCAAACTTGAGGTTGAGAGGAAAATTGGTGGAAAATGGATTGTCCCAAGTCCAAGAAAAAAATACACCAAATTATAGCATTCATCATGTTGATTCTCAAACTATTTTTTGGTTTTGAAAGCAAACTCTAAATGGAGGAGTAATGGCTGGTCAAAGTTAGCCAAAAAAAGGGTTGGCTAGATGATATTAGCATCCTAATAAGGATCATTTTCCAATCCCACAGTAACACCTAGTAGTCAAGACTAGTGATTTTGTAGTTAAAAGTTAACACATGGCAAGTTGATGATGGTGTTATAATAGTGGCATTCAATGTAAACCAACTAGCTAGTGACACATGCCACAAGGTGAGTGAATAAACACATGGTAGCATGATGAAGGTGTTACAAACTATGACTTTAAGTGGCAATGAAAAACAAGCAAATTTGGGTTATGTTAACATGACACATACTTTTAAAGTAGATATGAGTTTTATATAAAAAAGTTGTAAGAAAAGAATCAACAGGAAATTGAATGTAGTCTGTAAATAACTAGGCCTTATCTAAGGGAAAAATTATATGATTTATCAAAATTTTGGATTTTAGTGCAGTACTATAAAACTTTCAAGGTGAAAATAAAAAGTAGGTGTATATTTGAAAGTCTTAATCAAAATCAAATGATAATAATTTTTAATATAATTATAGATATAAAAGGTAGAATCATGCATGAATGAAATGGTAATTTTTGGGTATTTTTATTCCAAATAAATAATTAAATATGAATTTTTTACTATAACATTTTCAGAATAAAACAACTCTCATGTCTGATAACCTTAACTAATTGAAAACTTTATAAAATTAATTTTTGCTTATTATTTTCTTATACTAGGCAAAGCATAGAATGTGATAGAAATTTTGGATTTCAAAAATGTTATACTGTTTGAAAGTTATAGCTATGTTTTAATAAGTATGTCAACTAATAGTTTACAGACATATTCATTAAAAATAAACTAATAAATACTTATCAAACTCACAATTTGACAAAAATTATATCGATGGAATCTTGAGAGTGTTATCAAAGGGCCCTTTTCGTTTCATTGAATTTAGATGAAAAAAATATTGTCATGTGTCTACTCAAAGTCTAAGTGTCACATAAATATGTCTCAAATAGGTTTTTTGAGTTGACCAAAGAGGTTTGGTAAATGCTAGGCCTAATCAAGTACTCGATCCTAGATCATGTACCTGATCCTAGATCGTGTGCTCAAAATGTGGCAACAAGTAACAAAATTTCAATAATTGTGGTGGGAAATAATTGTACATTTTAAATAAAAAGTGAACAAACATATTTAAATATACATTCACATTTAAAATGTAATGACATATTTGAATATGATTAATTTAAATTTTAAATTTTCATATTATATAACAAAATTTATTGTTATAATATTATATATGATATTAAATATGATTATATAATATATTAGTATCATGATTCTATATATTATCTATACAATATTATAAATATTATTTATATATTATTATTATTATATTAAATATATATTACTATAGTATATATTATTACATAGTATCAGAAATTATCACATAGTTTATTAAATTACGATATGATTGATTACCTTATGCCCCTAGGGGTTCTAGGGCCCCCTACAGACATAGGGTAATCGATCCAATGGGGTCGTGGGCAAACCAGGACACCATTCAATCCATTGCTTCATGACATGTGTAATTGATGAACTAGGTTGAATGGGGTCATAGGCTAGCCCACAACCCCATTCAACCCATTGCATTGATTACACTATGTCCCTAGGGGTTGCAGGCTATCCCATGATCGGTTTTGACCCATTGCATCATGACAAGCATCCCTGGGGGTCATAGGACCCTTGGGACATAGGGTAATCAATGTTATGGGTTGAATAGGGATATAGGCTATTCGATGACCCCATTCAACCCATTACATTGCGATATGTGTCTATAGGGGTCCATAGACACCTAGGAACATAGGGTAATTGATGCAATGGGTTGAATGGGTTTGTAGGCTAGACCATGACCTCATTTGACCCATTGCATCATGACATGTTGTTCCTAGGACCCCTAGGGACACAAAATGATCAATGTGATGGGTCAAATGTGTTGTGATGTGGAGCCTAATTAGATTCAGAGGTTTGTTTAGCGTGGTTTCCCTCTAGATTATTTCTATTGGAGTTTGGGGGCATTCAAGCGGCAACACCATTGTGGGGTCCTAGGGTAGTGCCCTAGGTGCACTCCCTATCGCAATAGAGGGTGGGGTCAAGAGATAATGCCCCAGGAGGGTTTTTTGAGGGTAGCACACCCGAAGCTAAAAATGCTCTTATATTGTAAAAGGTGTTAGTTACCATTTTTCTATTATTCTAGCCATAATTTTGTAAGTGAGAAAAAGCTTGTATAAAAAGGGCTTAGGGTCAAGGATTTTCATAATGTGTGATGTGAAAATTAGTTCTTGTGACAGTATTGAGCTATAAGAGATTATGGATTATAATCAAGTTGTAACCACTAGATAATAATAATATTGGGCTTGCTATTGGTAGATGTAGCCCTAGGATTGTATGCACCATGTTAAATCTTGGTGTCCTGTGTTCTCTTATGTATGATCTATTATTTTTTTATACTAGTTATATTTTCATGTAACCATTATTTCTATCTAAGGTTAATCCTAACATAATGGGTTTGTAGGATAGAGAATGACCCCATTCAACCCATTCCATCTCTAAATGTGTGTCCACAACCCCATTCGACCCATTACATCATGACATGTGTCCCTGGGGGTCCTAGGACCCCCAAGAACATAGGGTAATTGATATTATGGGTTGAATGGGGTCGTAGGTTAGTCCACCACCCAGTTGGACCCATTGCAACATGACATGTGTTCTTAGGGGTCCTAGGACCCCTAAAGATATAGGGTTATCAATGTAATGGGTCAAATGGGGTCTTCGGCTAGCTCACAACCTCATTCAAACTATTACATTATGACATGTATACCTAGGGTCCTAAGACCTCTAGGGACATAGGCTAATCAATGCTATGTGATGAATGCAGTTGTCGGCTAGCCCACAAACCCATTAAGCACATTGTATCGTTAGATATGTCCCTAGGTCTCCTAGGATCCCTAGGGACATAGGGTAATCAATGCAATGGGTCCAATGGGGTCATCGACATACCAACAACCCCATGTGACCCATTACATCATGACATATGTCCTTGGGGGTCTTAGGACACTTAGGGATAGAGGGTAATTGATGAAATGGGTTAGATAGGATTGTGGGATAGCCCATGACACCATTTGACCCATAGCATCATGACATTTGTCCCTAGGGGTCATAAGACATCTAGTGATATAGGGTAACTGATGTAATTGATTGAGTGAGGTTGTAGGCTACCTCACGACCAAATTGGACCCATTGCATCATGACATGTGTCCCTAGGGATCCAAGGACACCTAGGGACATAGAGTTATTGATGCAATGGGTTGAATGGCCCATCACCCTATTTGGCCCATTGGATTGTCACATGTGTTCGTAGGCATCCTAGGAGCGCTGGGGACATAGATTAATCAATGCTATGGGTTGAATGGGGTGATAAGCCAACCCACAACCCTAGTGATTCCATTGCAATGCCACATGTCTCCCTAGGGTTCTTAGGATGCCTATGGAAATAGTATAATCAATAAAATGGGTCCATGGGGACATAAGCTAGCCCACAACCCCATTTGACCCATTGCATCATGACATGCATCCCTAGGTATCCTATGATCCCTAGGGACATAAGGTAATTGATATAATGGGTTGAATGAGGTCACAAGCTAGCCCATGACCCCATTTGAATCATTGCATCACAATGTGTTCCTAAGGACATAGTGTAATCAATGCAATGGGTCAAATGGGTTTGTGGGCTAGCTTACAACCCTATTCGACCCATTGCATTACGATATGTGTAATCAATGCAATGGGTCAAATGGGGTTGTAGTCTAGCCCATGACCACATTGGATTGATGGCATGGCAACATGTGTCCCTTGGGGTCCTAAGACCCCTAGGGCCATAGGATAATTGATGTTATGGGTTGAATAGGGTAATAGGCTAGCCCACGACCACATTGGACTCATTGCATCATGACATGTGTCCCTAGGGGTCCTATGGACATAGGGTAATCAATGTAGTGGGTTAAATTAGTTGTTGGCCAACCCACGATCCCATTTGACCTATTAAATCATGACATGTATCCATAGGGGTCCTAGGGTAATTGATAAAATGGGTCAAATGGGGTTCTAGGACCCCTAGAAACATAGGGTAATCAATGCAATGGGTCAAAGCCCATGACTCCATTGGATCCATTGCATCATCACATGTGTCTCTAGGGGTCCTCCATAGGGATCCTTGGGTAATCAATAAAATTGGTCAAATGGGGTCCTAGGTCCCCTAGGGACATACGGTAATCGATGTAATGGGTGGAAGCCCACGACCCCATTGGACCCATTACATTATGACATGTGTCCCTAGGAGTCCTAGGACCCCTAGGGACATAGGGTAATTGATGTAATACGTCCAATGGGGGTTGTAGGATAGCCCACAACATTGGACTCATTGCATCATGACATGTGTTCTTAGGGGCCCTAGGATTCCTAGGGACATAAGGTAATAGATGCAATAAGTTGAATGGGGTTGTGGACTAGCCCACAACTCCATTGGACGTATTGCTTCGTGACATTTGTCCCTAGGGGTCCTCAGACCCCTAGGAACATAAGGTAATCTATGCAATAGGTCAAATGGATTCATAGGCTAGTACATGACCCTATTGGACTCATTGTATAGCGATATTTTTCCCTAAGTGTCCTACAACCCCTAGGGAGATAGCATAGTCGATGTAATGGGTCAAATGAGGTCGCGGACCCATTGCATGATGACATGTGTCCCTAGGTTTCCTAGGACCCCTAGGGACATAGAGTAATCGATGCAATGGGTTGAATGGGGTGGTGGGCTAGCCCACGACCCCATTAGACCCATTACATCATTAAATGTGTCCTTAGTGGTCCTAGAGCTCCTAGGGACATACAATTATTGATGCAATGGGTCAAACGAGTTCGCGGGCTAGTCCACAACCCCATTGGACCCATTGCATTGTAACATGGGTCTCAAACATATTTTTTGAGTTGACCAAAGAGGTTTGGTAACTACCAAACTAAATTGGGTACCCAATCCTACATAATGTACCTAATTCTAGATCACATGTATGACATGTGGCTGAGAAAAAATCTCAAAATTTGAGGTGAGAAATAATTATACATTTTAAACAAAAAGTTAAAAAACATATTTAGATATGTTTTCACATTTAGTTAATAAACATATTTAAATATGTTTGTACATTAAAAATATAATGATATATTTGATTATTATTATTTTTTATTTTTTATTTTTACATTATATAACAAATTTTAGTGTACATTACTATATATGGTATTAAATATTATTAGATAATATATTAGTATTATACTACTATATATTATTATATAGTATTATATATTATCTATTATATTATAAATATTATTAGTATATTATTGTTATTATTATATTAAATATATATTACTATAATATATATTATTATATAGTAGTAGAAATTATTGCATAGTATTATATAGTTTATTAAAATACAATATAATTGATTACCCTATCTCCCTAGGGGTCCTAGGGCCCCCTAGGTACATAGAGCAATCAATACAATGGGTTGAATAGGTTCATGGGCTAGACCAATACCCCATTCGACCCATTGCATCACAACACGTGTCCCTAGGAGTCCTAGGACCCCTAGGGACATAGGGTAATCAATGTGATGGGTGGAATGGGGTCATAGGTTGGAATGGGGTTGTAGGCTATCCTATGACCGCATTGGACGCATTGCCTCAACTCATGTGTCCCTAGCGATGCTAGGGACATAGGGTAATCAATGTTACAGGTTGAATGGAGTTACAAGCTAGCCCACAATCGTAGTGTACCTATTACATTGTGACACATGTGCCTATGGCTCCTAAAATCCCTAGGGACATACAATAATTGATGTAATGTGTCAAATGGGTTCATGGGTTAACACATGACTACATTGGACTCATTACATCATGACATGTGTCCCTATAGGTCCTTGGACATCTATGGACATAGAGTAATTGATCCAATGTGTCAAATGGGGTCATGAGTTAGCCCACAATATCATTAGAACCATTACATTGTGACATGTGTCCCTAGGGCTCCTTGGACCCTAGCAACATAGTGTAATCGATGCTATGGGGAAAATGGGATTGTAGGCTATTCCACGACAACATTGGAACAATTGTATCATGACATGTGTCCCTAGCGCTTTTAGGGACATATGGCAATCAATGCAATGGGTTGAATGATTCATTGGGTAGCCCACGACCCCATTCAATCCATTGAAATGTGACATGTGTCCCTAGGGGTCCTAGGAGCCTTAGGAGAATAGTGTAATCGATGCAATGGGTCGAATATGGTCATAGTTTAGCCCACAACCACATTGGACCTAATTTATTATGACATTTGTCCTTAGGGATCCTAAGACCCCTAAGGACATATGGTACTTGATGCCATGGGTCGAATGATGTCATGGGTTAACCCATGGCTTCATTAGACCCATTGCATCATGATATGTGTCCCTAGGGGTCCTTGGACTCCTAGGGACATAAACTAATCGATGCTATAAGTTGAATGTGTTTATAGGATAGCCTACAACCACATTGGACCCATTGCATCATGACATTTGTCCGCAGGGTTCCTAGGGGCATATGGTAATCGATCTCATAGGCTAGCCGACAACCTCATTCTATTGCATTTGTATTCATAGTGGTCATAGCGTAATCAATACAATGGGTCAAATGAGGTCCACAATTAGCTCACTACCCCATTGGACCCATTAAATCTCGACATATGTGCCTAGGGTCCTAGGACACCTAGCGACATAGGGTAATTGATAAAATAGGTCAAATGCAGTCATGGGCCATTAGACCCATTGTATTGTGACATGTGTCCCTAGGTGTCCTAGGAAACCTAACTAGGACCCCTAGGGACATAGTGTAATCAATGGAATGAGTTGAATGAGGTCATGGGATCATTTCATCACATGTGTCCCTAGGGGTCCTATGCAATGCCCCACCAAGAGATCCAAAGAATTAACCTAAATTTTTACTAACTTTGGTAGCATTTTTTATTTTTTCAAAACATGAAAGTAAAACCATTCATAACATTCGCGGAAGCAATAGTAACATCCAACTAAAAGTAAACATAACATACATACATAACAGGTTACATTCTTTAAGGATCCCTTAATGTTGAATTACATCTAAATCAACTAATACTAATGATTCCATCTAACACTACATCCACATGAAATAATAATGAAAAGTCCAACGTTCTTATATTACATTCCTGATTACTCAATCATCCATTGTACATGCCACAAGGTATAAAAAGGCTTAAAAGAATATACATGTGTGAAAACAAAGTACATCATCATACTAACTCTAATCCATGATGCAATAACATAAATGAAACCATATACCATACATGATACATCATCATAGGAGATAGCCATAAATCATCAAACATAATTAACTAAGTGCATGGTTCCTCCCAACTGTAAATAGCATTATTAGACCATCATGGATCCTAGCCATCCCTCCGTGCATAACATCCCAAAGCACCGAAGAGATCATCGATATTAACATAGTAGGAATGTCACTCCTAAATTATCCTACAAACATGCAAAGTAAAGCATAAGATAACATCATCTAACATATGCAAATCATCAATATGAGGATACATGTCCACCATCATAATCCATGAATATAGATGCCAACAAAGAATGCATCAGCCACGATGTTTCAAATGGATCTCAAATGATAAGAGTGATAAAGCACTACCACCTGACAATGTGGAACCTGAGTGGTCCACTCCCACCGTGCTGAGGAGATAGTCTCAAGTCCCAAACAAGCTATCCAAAACACATAGCATAAATCTCTTAAGTCCAGGAATCCTAAAAGTATACTAACTAGAGGGTTCCAATCACAACTCAACATCTAATTCCTAGAGGGACACAAAGGCATGTAGGAAACCTACTATGCAAGTGGGAAAGTGTCATCGCATATATCATGTAGAAGTTACCCTAGCAGTTAGCTTTACTCTATGGGTCCCTGCTGATCCTCATACAACCACTAGTATCCTCTCATACTAACAAGGCATACTATGGAATGCAAGGTCGCAACCATGCATTCTCTCTACTCCCATCCTAGTCTGTACAAGCATACGAGGCATGGGTGAGAACCAAAAAGTTTATCTTTTTAGTTTCATTTAATCCCCATTTAGTGTGAATGTTATCACTTATTAACAAAACTTGCAATGAGTTACCCTGGTAGCCACTTAGGGCCCCGACCTCCATTGCAAGCCACTTCTCGACACTACAAGTAGATAACCTACCCTAAGCTCATGGAATCATAAAATCACCCTAGTCCTATACAAGCGATTTGAAAGAAATACCAAAAGATAATCCACAATAAGAATCATCAAATATCCACAATAAAAGAATCAAATCTTTATGAGCATCTGAAAAGCATCCATAGAAAATCATGACCACAACAGTTCTATATTGGAAACTGAAGGCATCACTGATAATAAAAAATATCCATTAGTTTTCAATAACAAAAATATCTCAAAATCATACTGATCGAAGACTCCAAAATGGTTGAGTCAAAACATGTCACAACATGACATCATCAAGAAATAAATCAACATTTCAGTCCCATCATGGAAACTAGAAAGTAATCCAAGGGTAACTGATTAATGACTCAAAAATGGTTCAGTCAAGTGTCTCATACACATATAACTTAGCTTCACTCAAGAAGACTGATGAGCAATAACAATCAGTAAATAAAAACATCTCATAGAGAATGTCATCGCATTACCATGGTTGGGTTTATAAAGATCGAGATAACATCAACATGCCAACACATTCGCATAACCCCCAAGCCTCTGGTAGATGTCCTATAACTTGTCAAAACTAGTCAACCCAAAACTCAAAACAAGAAGCATAGAGAAAATACAATGCAAACACATGTTTTGGTTTGCTAAAATTAAATAATTGAGTTATAACTGAATTAAGTTTAGAAGTTTTCTATTTTCTGTTTGCAAGTATACTTCAAGTGTATAGGATTAATCATTTAACCTACAAGTCAACCCATTTATTCCCTCGATAACATTATCCTTCCATTATTTAAAATAACATTCTAAGAATAACTTAAGGATAAATATTTACTCATTAAATCATTTGACACTTAATAAAATCATTTGCTTTATTTTGCTAAGATCAATGTTACTAATTGAATAACTCTTCCTTATCATTAATTCAACTTTTCAACATAATCAAAGGATCATTATTCATTTAAATTATAAGAAAGCGAGTTATCAATTTTTGAATAAGAAGATTATAACTTTATTTAAATGCTCAATTAACATAGGTACACAATCCATGACCTTTTAACAATTCTAATAGTTCTCAATTAAATATTACTAAGTCTCACCATTAAAATATCTAAAGTCATAATTCAAGTCATTAGAATAAGACTTATCAACTTCGATATAAATACTTTACAACTTCGTTAAAAGAATCATATCAATTAAAAACTCTATTACATAACTTAATTATCAATTAAATTTAATTAACTCTAATTAATTAATTTAATTAATAATTACATAACCATACTAACAACCCAATGAATATCAGTTGATTAATAACTAACTATAATTTGTAAGTTAAAAGTCAACTATAATACAATTCTCTAATATTAATAGTTCAATAATGACTTGTTATTATTTAATAACAAATTATATTGGAAAACTTATTAATAATTTTAATATTTAATTATAATGATCAATATTCGAAACAAAATCATCATTCATTCAATCATTCAATGAATATGAAGTAAACATTAATATTGCTAGGAAAAATTGTTCTTTTAAAATCATATATAATTTTCTCAATTTTCCATTCGTGAGAATTCCAAAATTATTTCGACAACTTCAATATTTCAATTACAACATTTGGATTAATTTTAATTACACTAATTCATTATTTAATAAAATTATATATATATATATATAATAATTAATATTGAATACTTCATTATATTTAAAAAAATCGAATTTCAAAACATAACATATTTTATAATATACGAAATTTTTTTAATAACATAACATATTATACTGTATACATCATGCCTTTCTTAATATTGGCATGTGTTTCAAATAGTACCACCGCTACTTAATAGACGCACGACAGTGCCTACAGAAGCTTGCTACAACACTGTTGTCGCACTGCCTGTGGTAGCAGAGCCGCCAACACACTAGTGTCATGAGAGGGGTGGGGTTACAGGTCCATCCCTCCCTACCTCTCTTTAATATATAATATTTTTTTTAAAAACATTTTCAGTAAATGTTTCTAACGCATTTCAGAGTTAATAAATTTTTTTTAAACGTTTTTCACATACGATTCAAAATTTAAAAATATATAACTCTACTGCGATCTTATACAAATATATATACATATATGTATATATATATATATATATATATATATATATATATATATGTATGTATGTATGTATGTATGTATGTATGTATGTATGTATGTATGTATGTATATACGTATTAGTGTATATATATAATGGAATTTCATTAAACATTTTTCTACTATGATATGACAAAATAAATATATGTGTGTGTGTGTGTGTGTGTGTGTGTGTGTGTAGTTATGTATATACATATATATATGTATATACATACATATATATATACATACATACATATATATATATATATATGTACATACATATATATATGTATGTACATACATATATATATATGTATGTACATACATATATATATGTATGTACATACATATATATATGTATGTACATACATATATATGTATGTATATACATATATATATATGTATGTATGTACATACATATATATATATGTATGTACATACATATATATATATGTATATACATATATATATATACAAGTATTGAAATTTATACAAATATGTATATTTAAAATGAGGCATATACGTAATTTAAAAAGTGCTTCCAATTTTTAGAACTTTCTTATAAAATATTTGTTCTCTAAATTTACTCAATAAATCTTCCAATAGGTCTACTTATAATTTTTTTTTATAACTAGGATTCTTCATTAAAATACAAACCCTTGTCTAATCAAATCTTTGATTCTATTACAATTCGAACCCAAACTCAATTTAAAACTAATTTCCTCCTTAATTGGATCTAGGGTTTTCTATTGTTTTCTTCTCAACCAATTAACATACATATTTAGATTCTAATGTCAAAATTGCAAATTCAATCACAGAGAATATTCAGACACATATAACAGACACGATGAAGACAAGAAGAGAAAGAGTGCAAATAGAATAAGCGAAAATTATGAGTGCACCTAGAAAATGATACTAATTTTTCATGCCTCAGAAGTCCATAGAAAAATCTCTTCCTTCTCCAACAATTCGCAATTCCTCCAAGATCCAAGCCAACCGAAATTCCCACATGACTAGAAGTGCTTGAAGAAGCATAGGAGCATGTAGAAACATATGAGCTTGTCCAAACAAACTAGGAGAGTCTCTATTTAAAGGCCTCTAAGACGCATCTAGAATGTCTCTAGAAATAACTAGAAGATAAGCATGACAACTAAGCATGAGTCTACTCCAACCTTCTAGATGAGTCATAAGGTTGTAGACACCATGTGCTCAAATAATATGCTAACTCCTAAGTGTAGACAACTTGTGCATACTTAGAATGCAAACTCCTGTGTTGTCTACATGACAACTCTTAAGAATTTGCAAACTCCTATGTGAGCAAACATTAAAATAATGCACATTAATTAATATAATATTTACTTTACTCTTTCCAATTTAAATTATTAATTTTTAAATCTCATGCACTAACTTTAATAAATCGACTTGTTTATCTTAATATATTTATATTTTAATCACATGAAATCTATAATCTTTTAATAATTTTAATATATTTTCCACTTTTACATTCATTTTCAAAACTTAATTGCTAAAATATTTATTAAAATATTATCACATTCCAACCTTAAAATTATAACTTTTATCTTCAAATTTAATTATTTTATTTAATTATTTTACCAATTAATTAAATAAAATAAATATTAAAATATCATATTAATTTTCTATTAAATTAAACCATTAATTAAGTCTTTTAATTAGGCTTAATAAATAGAAAAATACACCGAAGAGTCAAGAAATAAAATACGAAAAACCCACTATAGCAAAACACATACAAAATCAAACCAAAAGGGTTAATATCACGAATTATGTCATTCGATATATTTGGAGGGTACTCAACTCAGATACTTGCCCTAATTTTTTAGTTAGGACAAATGGCTTAAAGGGTTGGGATTTGGAATTGAGAATTTATCTCCCCTCTCTTACCATTGAGATAATGTGATAGGATACGCTCATCCTAGCAATTCACGAAAGTCGATACCCGGTACTTGCAACCTGCATAAAAACCTTGCATGTACATACAATATATATATGCTAAGTTAAACAAGCAATGGCAGGAAGTGGTGCATTGTGTAGATCCCGACTAGTAGGTGACTATGACTCCCTTCCTTAACCACATCAAAAATGCCATACAAAAGAAAACACACACACCACACACATGCAAGTATTGGGTAAGTATCCATAATAAAACACATGTGATAATAAACCATTTAACTAATCAATAACTTGAAAATAATGTAATAATCATTATGCATACATGAAATGTTGAGTCTAAGTAATCTCATCACATATCAACTGAATCCATAGCACAATATCTGATAGTCTCAAAACAATGTTGCTAACCATCAACATAAAACTAGTCCTAAAAGTGTTTGACAATGATAACAAAAATGTGACCTAGGGGCAGGCACTAAATCCTAGGACCCCTAGGGACATAGAGTGGTCAATGCAATGGGTTGAATGGCATTGTGGGCTAGCCCATGACCCCATTGGACCCATTACATCGTAGCATGTGTCCTAGGGGTCGTAGGGCCCCTAGGGACATAGTTTTATTGATGTAATGGGCTGAATAGGGTTGTGGGCTAGCCCACCACCCCATTGAATTGATTACATAATGACATGTGTATCAAATATGTGGCAAAGTTTGATGAAGCTACACCTTAGAGGACCTAGAGATCATGCACAATTTTCCATTATAGTGGAACATGTTGATCTAGTAGGAGCCCTAACTGTTTAAGATATGAAGAAAAAGAAAGAACACAATTAGGCAATATTGGAGATTGCCTTTGCCCTAAGCTATGTCAAATTTGACAATATCAAAGATCTTGATAGTGCAAAGAAAATGTGGGATGCCCTAGCTACCATATATGGAGGAGACCAAAATGTTCAAAGAGCCAAGTTAGACAGTCTCAAAGGTAAGTTTGATGACATGAGAATGAAAGAAGGTGAGAATATTGCTCAATATGTTGCTAGGATAAAAGAAGTTGTTAGTGTAATAAAAGGTGTTTCTGGTCAAACAAATGATGACACTGTGCTAAGTAAAGTTTTGAGGACATTATTGCCTATTTATGCTATTAGAGTTTCAGCAATCCAAGAGTGAAGATGTGTACCAACAATTAATCTAACCCTTGAAGATCTGGTAGCTAGATTCACTACTTTTGAGCTATCTAATTTTGACAATTACAAACCAGAGAGTCTTGAATAATATTTCAAAGCTCAATTATTATTGAAGGATTTTGAGAAGAAGAAGAAGAAGAAGAAGAAGAATGCATCTAGTGACAACAACACAGATGAGGAAGATATTGAACAATTGGAAGCACTACTGGCAAGAAGATTTCACAAAGGAAAAGGCAAGTTCAAAGGTAAGTTGCCCATCATTTTTTTCAATTGTAATGAAGTTGTTCATATTGCTACAAGATGTACACATAAGAAAAACTGTAGATAAGGAAACAAGCACAAAAGTAGAAGAGAAGATGATGGCAGAGACTATAGAAACAAAGGTAAGAAGACATGCTACATTTTTTATGAACATGACTCTAATGAACATGATGATGAAGTGGTATATGTTGTAATGAAGGATGAATCTGATGAGGATGAGGCAAATGAACTTGTGACTTGTGTGAACAAGAATGATAAATGGATCATTGATAGTGGATGCTCACATCACATGACTAGAGACAAAAGTAAGTTCATTAAATTAACTTGTTATGATGGAAATAGTGTAAGGTTTGGAAATGATGCACCATGTTTGATAAAAGGAAAAGGGTCTATCAAACTCACATACAAGATTTCATGCAACAATGATTACTTTTTTGAAGGATTGAATTATAACTTGTTAAGTGTGTCACAATTGAATAATTTGGGATGCAAAGTTGAGTTTTGAAAATAAAAAATGCCAATATATATGACACTAATGGGAAGCTGATTGGTAAAGGTGATCAAACTAGAAGTAATCTATTCTATCTGGATTTAGAGGATGCTACTTGTCTTATTGCAAAATTTGATGATATATGGCTTTGGCACAAGAGATTATGTCATGTTAATTTTGATAATTTGGTTAGTATTAGTAACATGAAAAGAGTTAGAGGTTTGCCTAAGTTGAATAAACCTGATAATATAGAATGCAAACAATGTCAGCTAGGCAAAATGACAAAGTTAAGCTTTAAGAGTAAAGCTTATGCCTCTAAAGAAATACTAGAGATTGTTCATACTGAGTTGTGTAGACCTATTTAAGTGCAAAGCTATAGAGGAGATAAGTACATAAGGCTATTTTTTCATCATTACTTTAGGATGATGACAGTCATGTTTCTAAAGAAAAAGTCTGATATTTTTCAAATTTTTAAGTGGTACTTGGCAAGAGTTGAAAAGGAGACAAGTAAAATTTTGAAATGCTCGAGATCAGATAGAGGAGGAGAATTCACTTCAAATGAGTTTGAGATGTTTTGTAATGATAAAGGAATCAAAAGACAAACATTTGCACCTAGACCCCTCCACAAGATGGAATTGTTGAAAGAAGAAACAAGTCTATAATAGAATGTGCTAGAACACTCATGATGGAGAAGAATGCTGCTCTAAAATACTAGAGAGAAGTTGTAAGTACTATTGTACATACCTTGAATCATGTGCAAGTCAAAAAAGGTACTCATTCAACACCTTTTTAATTATGGTATGGATATCCACCTAATGTGAAATACTTTAAGGTATTTGGAAGAAAATGTTATATTCTTGAAGATGTTAGGAATGGAAAGTTTGATGCAAAAAGTGAAGAAGGAATATTCCTTGGTTACTCCACAAGAAGTAAAGTGTACAAGTGTCTAAATACTAACACTACAAAAATTATGGAAAGTGCAAATGTGAATTTTGATTAGTTTATAGAAGCACATGAGGTTAAATTTATGAAAGAACCAAAAGAATAAAAATCATTTGTATACTTCTATAAAGAAACACCTACTAAAGAAGATGCTACAAATCAAGTTGCAAACCAATAGCAAGTCTCACTAACTACCAAGTCACAACTTGTGAATGTCGATTTGCATTCAAGAAGCAAGCTGCATTTAGATGCCGAGTTGTAGAATGAAGAAAATGCGTGTTCTATTTCTAAGATCAATATACATGAAAGAGATGCTGAAATCCCTAACAGAGATGTATGCAGTGACACTGAAGCTAAGAGACAAAATTTAGTTACAAGAACTTAACCAAGATTGTCCAAATATGTCAAAAGACATCATCGTATAGATCAAATCATTGGAAACAAAGATGCAAGGCCAATGATAAGAAATAGATTGAGAAGTGAATCATGTTTTTTAAGCATGAAGGAACCTAAGATAGTAAAAGATGCATTGGAAGATGAGGACTAGTAGAAGGCCATGGAAGAAGAAATTCAGCAGTTAGAGAAGAACAAAACATGGAGTCTAGTTCCTACACTAGAAGACAAGAATGTGATTGACACCAAATGGGTATTCAGAAACAAGCTAGATTAGAATGGTGAAGTGACAAGAAACAACGCAAGATTAGTTTGCAGAAGATATGCATAGGAAGAAGGAAATGACTATTGTGAGAAATTTTCCCCTATTACAAGAATGGAAGGAGTGAGAATTCTACTTGCTTATGCTACATACAAAGGTTTCAAAGTTTATCAGATGGATATTACATCTACATTTTTTACTGACATACTAGAATAGGAAGTCTACATAGAATAGCCAAAAGGATTTGTTGACAAAAATAATAAGAACATGGTACGTAGACTGCAAAAATCCCTATATGGATTGAAGCAAGCACTAAGAGCATGGTAGGAGAGACTTCATACTTATCTTATGAAGATTGGATTTGAAAGGACTAATGATAACAACAATCTATACATGAAGCTAGAAGAAGGCAAAGGTATACTTTTATCTGAAATAATTGTTGTCAATACCATATTTGGAGGACAAGATGCTTTGTCTAAGGAGGTTGTAAATTAGATGAAACAAGAATTTGAAATGTCTATGTTTGAAGAGATCAAATTCTTTGTGGGATTACAAGTATACCAGATGAAGTATGGTATATACATCACTTAGTCAAAATATGTCCAAGAGATATTGAAGACATTTGTATTAGAGGATTCCAAACTAATAAGTACACCTATGGTGATAAGACTCAAGCTATTAAAGAATGTTCATTTAGCTGAGGTGAATTAAACATTATATAGATCCATGATTGGAAAATTTCAATATGTAGTACATAATAGACCTAACATTGCATTAGTTGTGGTAATAGTTGCAAGATTCTCTGCTAATCCTAGAGAGAATTACTTGATGGCTATGAAGAGAATAATGAGATACTTAAAAGGAACATAAGAGTTTGGTTTATACTATAAGAAGATACAAGTGTTATCAAATATCATATAATCCAGTGATGCACACAAAGATAAAGCACATTGCAATCAAGTATCATTATGTACGAGAGTTAGTTCAAGATAAAGAGGTGAAGATGGAATATGTCAACACAAAGGAGAAAATTGTTGATATCTTCACAAAAACATTACCTAAGGATGCTTATGAGTATCTGAGAGGTAAACTACGGGTGATACCCCTATCAAAGGCTGTGTAAGAGACAAAGGGAGTGCCCTACATCAAACAAGCTGATTTCATCTAATACAAGTTGAAGTAGTGGATCTTACTTTAGGAGTTGCCTAAATTAATCACAGAGTTGGAATTACAAATCAGTCACAAGCAAGGTGATAGAGGGAAAATTGAAAAACCTGCAAAAGCCTATATCTACATGTATTAAAAATGCCAAGTGTTTAGTATATGTCTTTGGCATCATTTTTAAGGAGGGAGAAAGTACATTAAACTGATCAAGTACAAGAGGAACAATGGAGAAAGTACATCATTAGAATATTGAGAAAGAAATAGGTAGAATTAGCAGAAACTTATCAAAAGATCAGAGAGGGAAAAGGTAATCAGAGAAAGGATTAGAACAAAGAGCAAGGTATTTATCAAAGAGTTAGAAGGATCATTATTAGAGGGATATATTTTTTTGATCAATATAGTATGAAAGAGAGGCATAAGATGGAGTTATATTTTGTAATCTAAT
Source organism: Cupressus sempervirens (assembly GCA_028749045.1). Lineage (NCBI taxonomy): Eukaryota > Viridiplantae > Streptophyta > Pinopsida > Cupressales > Cupressaceae > Cupressus > Cupressus sempervirens. The sequence goes on from CM053784.1 coordinate 69,091,046, forward strand.
TAGAAGATGGAAGTTGTTGATAGAGGGAGAAATTTCAATACAACTCTTCTTTTTCGGTATTGTCTTATTGTTTTAACCTAGTGAGTTTGATTGAACAAGATGTTCATCATTTGATTGACTTGGTTGATCAGTTTGGTTTGCAATCAATGCCAAAGAGGGAGATTGTTGAAATCTGATTGAAAAAATCATTGATTAGAAAGATTGTTATAAGGGAGATTGTCATGAGTTTCAATCATTGTTTTTTCACTGATGTCAAACCTACTATTTTTTGATAAGATAGTTGCTTATATGATCCAAGTACTATCACTTAGATGATTGATGAGGAGGATTTGATCAACAAGATGTAACAAAAGCACCTAGAGAAAGGTTGAGTTATGATTATGTAATGAAGTACAAGGATCAATTAAGATAGTGGTGACATGATGTATTGATGATCTACTTAAGGTTGCAAAATGACTGGCTCCACTTAGAAATCTTAGAAGAATAAGTTAAACAACATTCATCTACCGAGCTTGACAAAGTGGGTAGTAGGTGCTATGAAAAGTTAGTTCAAGGTGAGAAAAAAGTTAGTTGTAACCAAGTGAAAGAAAATTCTAGTGGAGCAAGATAATAGATGCTGAATAAATTTTAGTTGATGCAAAGGACTAGTAAAATTTAGTTGATGCCGAATGACACAGTATGTGTTAAGCATTTGAAGATTGATAATGCTGAGCTGCTGCATTATGATAAAGATAAAAAAAATTCCAAATAAAAGCCGATAAGTTTGTTTTCTTGGAACTTATAAACTAGGAGGAAGATAAGATTGATGAGCTAGTGGCACAAAATCTTATGTAAACCATTTTGGAGGTGAACTCAAATGGATTGTAAGAGAATCTTCTTGAGAAGACAAGATATTGGGTAGATACATTTTATCCTACCTATTCCATCCAAAACCCCAATTTAGATAATGGATAATGAGCAAGAAAATATTCTTCTTTCCTGTATATGAGAATGTTTGGTCATGAAGCAAAAGAGTTAGAGAGTTTGGTGCGAGAACCTAAGAAGGAGAAGGAGAAAGGGGTTTTGCTTCAACAAGTGAAGGCTTAAGAAGGTGAATGTTTGAAGGGTGAACAAGTTTTCAGAGCTAGAAAGAATGAAAAGCAAGTAGAATTGAGGACTGAATAGAGATCTATAATTTGCAAGTGAAGTTGTAAGTTGTATTAGATCAAAGCTCTACTATTACTCTCTAATAATTGTATCAGTCTAGGGTAAATCCTTTGAAGTAAGGTTGACTTAACAGTCATTGGAAAATCTTTTAATAGGGTGACATTCCAAGTGAATGGCCTGAAGTCCTCTAACAAGGCTAACTTTTAATAAGGTGATTGAAATCCCTTAACTAGGTCACATTTAATAGTGTGTATTTTGACCTTTAATAGGGTTGACCTTTCAAAGTGCATTACTAAAGAAGAGTGAAAAAGGAGTAGCATGTTACTGGAAATTTTTCCCAATTTGGGTTTCCACATTAAATCATTGTGTCAAATGTGTTGATGAATGTGTTGTGTTTCATGCTTTATATTTTTGCAAATTGATTTGACAGTAAGATATAAGTTTTAGTTGATACACAATGAATGCATGCATAGGTATGAATGATTTATGTGTTCACTAAATTGTGAGAAAAAATTTATTTGTACATCTAGACCTTGAATAATAGATTCACACCCCCTCCCCCCAAGTTATTCTAAAATAATTCCTACATCAGGTAGATCGACATTCCTTTCATGTACACTTATCTTAGAATCAAAATGTTCCTCATCTTCTATCTATAAATTTCCTCATAAATGTAACTCAATTCTTAAATGCAACTTGACATTCAGTGTATGTAACTCAACCCTCACTGATATTTGATTTTGATTTACAGCTTCGTTCACAACACCTTCGTCACTAGGCATACCTACAGAAAGTTTATAAAGGATTTATACTCTTCTGGTTCCTTCATAGGTTCAGCTTCATGTACCTTTGTATACTCATCAAACTTCACATTTTCACTTTCCACAACATTGTAAGTGTTAATATTTAAACACTTATAAGCATTACTTCTTGTGGAATAGCCTAGAAATATATCTTCTTCATTTTTAGCATCATGTTTACCATTCCTATTGTCTTTAAGAATATAGCACTTGCTTCCAAATACCTTAAAATATTTTACATTGGGTAAATATCCATACCATAGTTCAAATGGTGTTGAATGAGTATCTTTTTTGACTTGTACATAGTTCAAGGTATAGACAACTGTATTTACAACTTCTCTTTAGTATTTTAAAGCAACATTCTTCTCCATCATGAGTGTTCTACCACAGTCCATTGGATAGATGCTCTTCCTTTCAACAATTCCCTTTTGTAGAGGGATCCTAGGTATAGAAGTGTGTCTCTTAATTCCTCTATCATTACAAAATATCTCAAACTCATTTGATTTAAATCATCTACCTCTGTCAGATCTCAAACATTTCAAGCTTTTGATAGTCACCTTTTCAACTCTATCCTAGTACCACTTAAACATTTGTAAAGCATTATATTTTTATTTTAGAAACATAATTATCATCATTGTAGAATAATCATCAACAAATAGGATAATGTACTTGTTACCGTTGTAACTTTGCACATCAATTGGTCCATACAAATCAGTATGAACTAATTCTATAATTTCTTTCGAATAGTGGGTCTTATTTTAAAGCTAGATTTTGTCATCTTGCCTAGCTGACATTACTTGCAAAAGATATTGTCAAGTATGTTTAGTTTAGGAAAACCTCTGACTCTTTTCATGTTATTGATACTGAATAAGTTATCAAAGTTAACATGACATAACCTCTTGTATCATAGCCACACAACATCAAATTCTACAACAAGACAAGTAACATAATTAATGTCAAGATAAAATAGATTACCTCTAGTTTGGTCACCTTTTTCAATTAGTTTTGCATTAGTGTCATAGATCTTTTCTTTATTGTTCTCAAACTCAAATTTGCAACTTGAACTATTTAGTCGTAACACACTCAACAAGTTATAGCTAAATCCATCTACATAATAAGCATTGGCACACATGATCTTTTCTATCAGTTTGATTAATCCTTTAACTTTTATCAAACAAGATGCATCATTACCAAATCTTACACTATTCCCATTGTAATAATCAAGGGTAATGAACTTACTTTTATCTCCAATCATGTGATGTGAACACCCATTGCCAATGATCCATCTGTCACTCGTGTTCACATTAGATACTAGTACTGTTCCCTCATCCTCACTAGAATCATCCTTCATTACAACATATACCACTTCATCATCATGTCATTTAATTCATTTTTAGTTTCCTCTTTGTTAATGTATCAAGACTTATTTCAATTATCTTTTTAATATTCTTTTTCCTCATCACTTTTACTTCTGTATTTGTCTCCACTTCAATTTTTCTTCTTCTCTGGACATCTAGCAGAAATATGACCAACTTCATTACAATGAAAACACATGATAGGTAGCTTACCTTTAAATTTTCCTTTGCCTCTATGAAATCTCCTTGCCAATAATGCTTCAAGGTTTTCTACATCCCCCTCATTTGTATCACTATCACTAGAAACATATTTGACCATTTCCTTTTTCTCTTTAGACTTCTTTAATGATAGTTTAGCTTGGAAAGTAGATTCAATAGTTTTAGTTTTGAAATTATCAAAATTAGAGAGTTCAAAGGTAGTCAGTCCACTCATCAATCCTTCAAGGGACATATTGCTACCAAGTATACATCTTATTTCTTATATGGAAAAAATTCTAATAGCATAGATAGGTAGTAGTGCTCTAAGTAATTATCTAATTATAGTCTCATCATCAATAATACCATTAGCTCCTCTAATAGCATTCACAACATCTTTAATTCTTTATCAATATTCAACAATTTCCTTACCTTCTTACATTCTCATGTCATTGAACTTCCCTCTTAGACTTTGAGATTTAACTCTCAAAACTTTTGTATCTCCTCCATAAATTGTTTGTTTAGTATCCCACATCTTCTTTGTAGTTTCACAATCTTTGATGTGATTGAACTCTGAGTAACTTAGGGTAGAGACAATCTCCAATATTGCCTAATTATGTTCTTTCTTCTTTTTTAGATCATCTACAGTTAGGGCCCCAAAAGGATCAATATGGTCAATGGTGATGGTAGATTGTGCATGGTCTCCAATACCTCTTAGGTGTAACTTCATCAAACTTTGCCATGTAGGAAAGTTTTCCTTGTTAAGTTTGGGCACCTCCTTTTTATACATCTTCATCTTTAGCTCTTAGTAACTTCAAACTACTTCCTCTCAAGAAACCAATTCTCTGATACAAATTGTTGGAATTCTTTAAAATAACTTAGGGGGGTGGGATGGTGAATAAGTTTTCCAAGATCCAGATGTACAAATAAAAATTTTCATTGCTAATTAGATCCTTATTCATTAAATCTTAACATGCACGCATCCATTGGATCATACAATACCTTAACTTTGTAGGTTATTGTCCTAGGTCAAAATAACTATACAAAAATGAACATGAAATACCATAAGAACATTCACAAAATTTGGCACAAGGATTTTTTATGGAAATCCAATTTGGAAAAAAACACTAGTAACATGCTAGTAAGTCTCATTCTTCTGAAGTGATGCCCTATGAAAGGCCAAGCCTATTAAACGTTACAATACACACTACTAAATATGACCTAGTTAAAGGATTTTGATCACCCTATTAAGAGTCAGCCTTGTTAGAGGTCTTTAGAGAATTCCATTAGAATGTCACCTAGTTAAAATATTTATAAATTACTATTATGTCAACCTTAATCCAAAAGATTTTATCCATGCTGGCACAATTATTAGAGAGTAACTGTATGACTTAATCTGATAAAAAATTATAACTAACGTGTAGCTTACAAATCTTTGATTTAGTCCTCCATTCTTCTTGGAATTCATAAGCTTCATCTCTGTTAGCTTGTTCACCCTTCAAGAAGTCATTACGTTAAGCCTTCTTGCTTTGTATGACAATTGTAGTCTCTTCTATTTGGTAACATCGATGAAGCAATGCCATAGACTCCTTGTCATCCTTATGCTCTCACACATGACAACCTTTGCTTCTAACCATCTCTATAAATACATATTTTGGATTTTTTGTTGCTTAACCACAACTGTCCATATTAGGGCTAGGTAGGATTCAATGAATCTACCCACTTTTGTATTTCACTACTCTAGAAACTTCCCCTTAAATCTTCTTTGAATTTTCCTCAAAATGGTTTACCTTGAATTTTTTGCCACCATCTCATCATAGTTATCTTCCACATGCTTCACACAATTCATGAAATCAAATTAATCAGCTTAGATTTGTCAAATATTCGATTTAACACCATTTGTTGTCACTCAAGATCTATACTTTTTTGGGACTCAACCAACATTAGTTCGCTTGGGAAACACTAAATTTTACTGATGTTTAGCATCAACTAAACTTTAATTGACATATACCAACATTCGCTCAGTTTGAACATTTTGTCTTCTTTTCTTGTCACCTATTAATTTTGAGTCAGCTTCTACTAGATTCTACACGGCTTGCACTGACTGCTTGACAAGTATTGGTAGAAACTTTTCTTACTTGATCTTCTTCCAGTCTTTTCTTAAGAGGTCTTTCATTTAAAACTTTAAGTAGATAAAAATACACTATAATATCAATGTCTTGGTCTTAGTGCTTCTTTTACACATTGAATAAATCAAACTTTATCTAGGTCTTCTTGTCATCTCCTCTTTGCAAATCCTCTTCATTAATCAACTAAATGATAGCTTTAAGAACAAAAAGAAATTGTCTCACTAGCTGGTACAATGTTTGACATCATTGAAAAAATAATGATTATTCTATTATAGGCTCTAAATTGTCTCACAAATTGGTAGCAGGTTTGACATCATTGACACAATAATGATTGTTCCGTTACTGGTTCTTCATTTCAAAAAAATCTCTTTTTGATATCACTAGTTAATATATCTGGTGTTATTTTGTAAGTGTATATTCTTATGGTTTCTAATTATAGTGTTCACATGAATAAGGTTCAATAAGGTTCTTGAGAGTTATACTGATTCGATAACTAATTCACCCCCTCCCTTCTTAGTTATGTTTGTAGACTTTACTTTCTAACAAGTAATATATGTATCCTTACAAGTCTTAACAACCAAGATACCACCTTTCAAAGTTGTGATATTCTTTAAAAAAAAAATTCTTCTAGTGTTCTTTGGAGCCCACCCTCATGGCAATGGATGAATCACCCATAGTAGTGGGAGAAGAAGGATAGGACCCATTAATTTTGGCAAACTCTTAATACATAAAATTATTTAAATCCATAATTTGGAGAATAAAAGAGATACATACTTCAATTAGTCTTTGAAAAAAGATAGAAACTCACTTTAGGTCACATCTAATAGAGTCTAAGAAAGAGAGCACTTTGGCTCCTCCAAGATTGTTGACTTCAATAGTTCTTTCTTGTTCATTTTTATTTGTAGGAATATTTGGATTCCCTAGTGTGGATAGAACTCTTAATATCTCAAAGTTACTTTTCTAGTAGAGGATATGCTTCTCATGGAGCATCCCAATACTTTTTGGCATATAGAGGTTGACATAGGAAAATAATTATGTAGGGATTTTTTCTATACGAAGGGAGAATTTTTCTAGCAATGGTCTATAGAGAAGGGCTCCTTCAATCATTACTAAGATAGATTCTTGCCGTCTCTTGGCCACTAATTGAATTCATTTTATGGTTATAGGGGTTTCCCTTGTAGATATCATCCCTTTTTTGGGTCATTTCAATAGTAGAGTTAACTAGGGGTCTAACTGTGACTCAAAAGAATATTTATTCTACTACAGTTTTTTTGGATATAGATTAACACTAGCCCATGTTTATATACATCTTATAGAGTTTGAATTCAAAGTTATTTAAATATTGGTCTCATCAAGGTGGCTCCTTCGGAGGAGAATGCTTTGTCGATCTTAGAGAGCAAGAATCGAAAGTAGAGTGTATAGAGGATTCAATTGTGAAAGAGAGGTTCCTAGATAGAAGCATGCTTCATATTAATGGTCTAAGTGTGACAACTCCTTTGTCTAGGTTATTGACTATCCTCAGCTTATTGGTCTAGTCAAATAATTTCTTAACTTTCTTCTTCCTCTGATGTTGTCTTTGTTTTGATAACATTTTTTTTATGGAAGCTTGGTTTTGGTTCCTTTGTATTAGGTTTTTAGTTGGGCCCTTTTCTAAGTTGTCCTAGCTATATGACAACACTTGTTTAAGCTTTTGGGGTTCATCCAAAAGCCTAATGATTGTGAGAAGGTAAACTTAGTTAATCAAGGTTGTGTCTCTTATCTCCCATTTGTTATCACTCGAGTCAAAACATCTTGAATATATTAGTCTTATTGTTTTGGTGATTTGTTGTTCTCAACTCTCTAGACATTTTCTTTTTTTATTTCCTCTTAATAATTGATCTGTAAATGAGCCCTCTTTCATGCTTACCTAATTGGAACATGAGCCTTATACATGTTCTTGCACTTGACTAATATTATGATAATTCCTAACTTCATTAAACAAATAATTCAATTTATATTTTTGCAGTAATATAAATAAATTAAATATATAATTTATTTTCAAAAAATTTACCATTTGAAACAATAGTTTGTTATAAAAAAAATGTTATTTAATTATTATTCGATAATATGTTTGATAAACATTTAAATGAAAGCATAGCATAATGTATACGAAAGGATAATAATTGGATATAAAATTAGAGAAAATAATATTTTTGTTTATTTCTTTTAACATACTCCCGTTGATACTACACGTATTAACCTCATTCACTCACATCACAATCCAAAATTTGAAATTTGGAAGAAGTTTAGAGACCGTGCATTTTGTAGCAGTTTCGTACATTGACGGAAACTTAATTCCAATCTCAAAAGTCAAATTTAAGAAAGAATTTGCATGGCCGACTATTTGCACTACAATCTCTTCCTTTCTCATCAATTTCACTACAATTTCCCCTTGGAAATTAACGTGTAGACGAAAGCATGCATACAGTTGAGTCTTCACGTAAACTGTTTCTGTCTACACTATAAACCCAATTCTCGTTGCATCCCGCAATGAATAAATCTGGAAAAATATTAGGCGAGGATAGATCAAGGGAGGACAATTTCCTTTAATTTCGAATTGTCTTCTCCGCGTAAACACAATTTCGAGATTATTTCATGTTCGCTACGAGGAAGGACACATTTCTTGTAAATCACTCTTCCTGGCAAATATTAATACACTTGAACCATATGAAGGCATAGATCATAAATCTTCAATTAGAAAGTTTTACAGATCTATTCTCAGTTATCAAATGATTGCATAGGATTAGTAAAGTTTTTAAATAAATCTGGAAAAATATTAAGCCAGGTGGAAGTCAGGTAAACAGATATAGATCAAGGGAGGACAGTTTCCTCTAATTTTGAATTGTCTTCTCCGCGTTAAGAGAATTTCGAGAATATTTCATGTTCACCACAAGGAAGGACACATTTCTTATAGATCACTCTTCCCGGCAAATATAAATATTCTTGAACCATATGAAGGCATAGATCATAAATCTTCAATTGGAAAGTTATACAGATCTATTCTCGGTTATCCCAAATCTTCATTTGCTTTCTACTTCAAGGCAAACATCATAATTTTGATTTCATTCCGTCATCTTCATTTGCTCCTTGAATTGCATAGGATTACAAGACTACCATCATGAAGAGAACAAGTCTGCGTATTGAGGGCATATGTAAGAACTCTGATGAACGAAGGATAGAAAGTACGCTGCGGGAAAAACGTGGAGTTGAGAACGTCACTGTTAACATTCAAAGCAGAACAGTCATCGTCGAGCATGATTCACAATCTCCATCTGACTTTGGTATATATTCTCTCATATTACATCAACGATTCCTTTGTTATTTAGGGTTTCGTAGCATGATTTTTATTTAGATGCCAATAATAGTAGAAACGTTATTCCATAAGGATTCTCTAACCATTGTTTGTTGACGTTGTTGATGAAACGTGTGCAGTGAAGGCGCTGGCAAGCCTTCGATTCAATGCTCAAGTTCTACAAACAACAGATTTATAGGAAATGGAAGTATTTATCACCATTCATGGTTTCAAATTAGCTAGTTTTGGACGTTTCCTCTCAATTTGGGGATATTATTGTATTGATTTCGATTGATCTGTTAGAATAGGGTTCCTGTAATAGTTTTCTTGGTTTCCATTGTTTAATTCATATAGTAGTCGTCTGTTCTCTGCATCGGGACAGACTAACATCGTAATATCCACGTGCCGATTCATTGTAATGTATTAGCGGTTCAGGCTGATTTTTTCATTCTTTAGAAACTTGCTATCATTTTGTTTTTTCTCTCTTGCACAAATCAATTTACGAAAATATTTTGTGTAGTGAATTTCTAAAGATCAATTGTTCCCTCCTTACCTTCATATAAAGGAAGTTGTCATGAACTTTATATTAAGATTAATGATTAAATTTATCAAATTATGTTCTATTGAAAAAAAATATGTTAAAATTGAATTTAAAACATTTTTGATGTCAATAAATAATTATAGATGTTGTGGGAATGAAGATGTATTGAAGGGCATTCAAATATTTAAGAAATCTATATGATCATATGTACAATTATAGTGTTGTCATTTTATAACTTATATTAAGATTGACCAAAAAAAATGATAATTGTTTAAATGTTTAATATATTACTATTACACATATTTCAATTCCGATGATGGATCACATAGTATGATTTACTTGTTGATGGAAGAACTTATGCACTATCTAGTCCAAAAAAAAAAGCAAAAACTTATAATGGACTGTGGAAATCTTTATGCTCGTCTACTTCAAATTTGAGAACACAACATACCTATAAAGAATTATTCTAACAAAAACTAATGTATTTAAATAAAGAATTTTCTTGTTTTACTATTAATATCTTCCAACTATACAACTTAAAAACAATTACTGTTAAAATCTTACAATTGCAAGTCCATTTTGATTAAGACTATTAGCACCACAAACACAAGTACAATGAGGACATGGTTATCTCTTGAAAATATTGTCTATCTTATGAGCTATTTTTGGAGAGCCAATCTCTATTAAAGCTAATTCTTGACAATGTGAAACATTGCATGATCACATATACGTTGCATTTTTAACATCATTATAATTTCAAATTAGATATATTTGGAAGTTTTATAATAATATAAGCATCATAAAGAACAATAGCAGACTAGAGAAGGGGCTTCCATGAAGGCAATAATTTTTTTACAAATGAAGGCTACAAATCAAGGTTTTCTAGCAGGGAAAAGCAGTAATTTTAGAGCAAGAGAGGTTAGTACATCTGACAGGTGTGTTTCTTGCATGTTTCCCAAAGGTGAGGCAACTTTGGGAATCTTCATGTGTGTGGTTCAAAGTGGGGACAAGACTAGTTGGGTGTAGAAAGTTTTATGATATTCAAGACACATGGGTAAGTGGTCTATTATGTGGATTTTCTAAAAATCATCTAGATCCTCAAATATTTGTATTAGGATCTAGACCAAAAAAAGGGTCTTCCCTTTTCGATATTAAACCTACAAATAAATCTTCTTTTTTGGGAGTGGACAACATTTCTAATATCCCCAAAGTTGATTATGCTATATTTATGCCTTACCCTCTTATTCATCACTCTGTGTCATCTATGGCCTAGTGTCTAGTGGGTAAGTTTTCTAGTGCTCGTCCTAATATAGATGTGGTCAAATCCTTTGTTAAGCAAAAATGGAAACTAAAAGGTTAGGTCGATATTGTTCAATGCCTCGGGGGTTATTGTTTTTTTTTCCTACCACTAAGGACCTCTCTAAAATTCTCTGTGGGGGTCAATGAATGATGGGGAAATTCTCCTTAGCATTGTGGAAATGGATTCCTTGTCTTTTTCTTAATGAGTAATTCTTTGAATCAACTCCAGTTGTGATTAAACTTTTGGGATTACCTTTAGAATACTAGAATGAGCGTATTTTCAAAGGACTACTTGATTCTTTTGGGTAATTTCTTACTATTGACCCAATGATGGCTTCAAGATCCAAATTTATCTACACTAGAATCTATCTTTATATTAATCAAAATATTGTTATTTCTCATGATATTAATATTACTTGAAGTCGAGAAAATGGAAACAACCTTTACAATATGAGACATTTCCTTTTTTTTAATATATGAAAATAAAATGGACATTGGGCTAAGGAATGTCCCTATAAGATTCAAAATGAGAAACCAAAAATGTTGGAACAAAAGAAGGAAATAAATGAGATAAAGAAAATCTAGGAGATTGTAGCCAAAAAGGGTATTTAAAGGGGTTCAACTTCAAATCTTTCTAAAGACCCTATGGTTGTTGTAAGCCTTCAATTACAGGATCCTTAGTATATCTGTTTGAAGCCAACAAATGAATATACTAATCATCAAGGAAATCCTTCCATTTTAAATGCACCAAATCTCACTGAGCCTAAAAACATTAAATCCAAAGAAGAGGAAATAATTTGCAAGAAAATTATCGATGGTGGGGTTTAAGAATTAGTAATAATATCTCAGTGAATAAACCAGTAGTAATATCTCAGTAAAAAATCATAGAGAAAGAGATCTTAATAATAGAAAATATTTTAGATTTAGTCTTGAACTCAGCAAGCTTTGAAGAAAATCCCTTCAAAAAAGGAAATGTTGAAGTCTATTCTATTTTTTACAACTTTTAAAAATGGAATAAAGTTAGTAGAAGTAAGAGGATTGGAAACAAGAAAAAAGCTAACAAAAATAGAGAGTTAGAAGTGTCTTCATCAAAGGCAAGTGTTCAAACAACATAGAGGAAAGAAGATTCTAACAACCCCAAATAAAAACTAGGAAGGAATATAGACAAGTTTAATAGAGAATTGGAAATTAATCAAAATATAGTGGATAGAAGACAACCTAAAATGCAAGAGATATGTTCAACATTTAAGAAATGATAGTTATTTCATGGAATATAAGGGGTCTAAACAGTCCCCAAAAATAGGATGAGTTGTGAAGCAATGTTAAGGATCAATAACCTGAAATTATTCAAATGTAATAAACTAAAATGAGTAAGGATAAAGTGTAGAAAATCAAATTGTTCAAAAATTGTGGGGTTATTGGAAGTGTCCCAGAAGGTGCTTCAAGTGGTACTATTTTTTTTGAAAACATGAATCCTTTTTAAGGGTGCCTTGATTCTTTTTGACAACAACCTTCTTGTGGTTAAGTTTGAGGATAATAAGATTAGTTTTAAATGGATGTTGTGAAAAAATTATGCCCCTAATACTAAAGATGGAAGGGCATTCTTTTGGAAAAAGATTGAGACTTATAGAAATGTTTTCTCTCATGCATGCTAGCTCGTTATGCGAAATTTTATTACTCCTTTAAATGATGGGGAAATATTGTTAGAATCTGATAAGATTAATAACCCAGAAAACTAGTGCAAAGAATAAATATCTAAACTATGAATGCAAATGATACAAAATCAAAATAGCATCATAGAGTTAGTCTCCAAGAGGGTAATGCAAATGCTAGAAGCAAAATAGCATTAAGAGGATGCAAAAACAAGAGATGCAAATACAAGCCAGGTAGCATGCTTATATAGGCTAGGAAGAGGTAGGAGGTGGCAACACCAACCAATGAGGAGCAACCATCTATCAAACTAAAGATAGCAAAGTATTTTCCCAAGATAGCTAATGGATGATCACATGTAGGAAGGTGACACCTCACAACCATTCACCTAATAAGACATGCTTTATTAACCTAAGTGAGATTATTAAAAGTGTAAGAAAAACCTAGCAAAATAGGAAAACTAAAAACCTACACTAACACCCCCCCCCTAAGTGAAGCTTAGGTGGATGTAGTAATGGGTCCCGACAAGTCAAGCCTGATGAGGTACCCATGTACATAAAATTCCCCCAAATGAGGGAGAAAAGAGACTCCCCAAAGAAAATTAGGACTCCAAGTGAGAGGATGAGGCCCCCCCAAAAGATGAAGCATCCCACACCCCCAGCAAAGCTTGCAAATTTTGTCCGGTAGATCCACTTACATCGAACAAGTTCTCTTCCCTTAGGAAAATGGACAAGATCCCAAGTGTAGTTCCTCATCAAGGAACTATACTCTTCTTGCATAGTTGTATCCCACTCAGAAATACCAGAACCCTCATGAAAGGACTGTGGATTTGAGGTAGTAGCAATGAAGATATGTAGAGCATCCTTGAATTGTGAACAAGTCTGCTTGGTGTCTGATGGATCCCTAACCCAATCACCTGCAAACTACAAGGTTTGTCTATCCCAAAGTGGACTAGAAGATGGAGAATCTAGAGGAGAATCATCAACCTGTGAATGATGATGAGGAGAGGAAGGAGGTGTGTCCTCTAAATCACTCTCTGCATCGAAAGTGGAGGTAGAAGACTACTCAGGTGAATCTAACCCATTAGAAGATCTATCATGTATTCCAAGTGAATCCAATGTCAAAGTAGAAGGCAACCGTGTGACCATGCTCTACTGGTTAAGCTAATGCAAGTAGTGGAAGTTAAGATGGCCAAACTGCTGAATGCCATAATCTGCTCACATCATTAGAGTGAGCGAGCAAAATAGTCAAAGGAGGATCAGGAACAAAGTGAGAAAACATATAGAGTCGTGACTAATGATCTGCTCTCCCAACTGCAACTGTAGAATCATTGTGCAACTCACATATCTCAACTAAATCAAGAGTGAACTTAACCCACTTGCCTAAACCTGTGTGAGTGATTTGGTGTACCGATAGGAGATTAGTTGACAATGAGGGTACACAAGGAACATCATGGAATGTGCCATCCCCCACATCAATAGACCGTCTCCCACACACCTCAACAAGAGTCATCAAAATCGGAGTTCGTATGAGCAAGAACGAGACATTTGAAAATTGCGTTCAAATCTGCGACTGCCAACGAAAATGGGTATGGTTGTAGCTTTGCACGCTTGATTCTGCAAACTATACAACTTGCATGCAAAATCTAAAAGATACCCATATGGTTTTTCAGGGCTGCAAACAAAACCCAAAAAGCATTTTTCTTTTTGATGTACAAAAGATGTTGCTATAGTGTAAATTGGATGCCTTTAACAGTAAAAAATGGCTCCAAAAATTTAAAAAATGACCCCAGCAACCAAAATATGACATGCAAATGTTGGATCAGCTTCCTAAGTCTATCAATGGTATGCTGAAACTTGCAATACTGATTGAAAACTTCAAATATGCAAGTTGGTTGTCAGATTTGGGATTGAAACCCCATAGAAAAACTATTTTTGTTAAAACTTTTCTGATTCTCAGTATCATCCAAAGATGCAAGAGAAGAGCATACTTCATTTTTCAAAAAATTACAATAAAGTTTATTCCCCCTCACCCCGAATCTCTCAAATAAGGAAACTAAAATCTACTCTTGCACATAGAAAAGCTCTAATACCATGTTAGAATCTGATAAGATTAATAACCCAGAAAACTAGTGCAAAGAATAAATATCTAAACTATGAATGCAAATGATACAAAATCAAAATAGTATCATAGAGTTAGTCTCCAAGAGAGTAATGCAAATGCTGGAAGAAAAATAGCATTAAGAGGATGCAAAAATAAGAGATGAAAATACAAGCCAGGTAGCATGCTTATATAGGCTAGGAAGAGGGAGGAGGTGGCAACACCAACCAATGAGGAGCAACCATCTATCAGACTAAAGATAGAAAAGTATCTTCCCAAGATAGCTAATGGATGCTCACATGTAGGAAGGTGACACCTCACAACCATTCAACTAATAAGACATGCTTTATTAACCTAAGTGAGATTATTAAAAGTGTAAGAAAAACCTAGCAAAATAAGAAAAATAAAAAAGTACACTAACAAATATTTGGAGGTTTGACTTCTCAAACTGAAAAAATAATTAATTTAATGAATTTAATTAATAGTCAAGCTCCAGTGGACTTGGATTTGGAAGTTCCTAAGTATACGAGGTCAAATAGAAGAACTAGAATTGATCTCATTCAAATCAGACTAGATATAGCCCTGATCTCTTAGGATTGTTAGAAAAAATATCTCCTAGTTTTTCCTCTTTCTCTAGAATAGGATCTGATCATTTTCCTATTTCTTTTGTTTTTGAAATCCTTTCTCAAGCTAGATTAGAGCCCCTTTTAGATTTGAATAGATGTGGTCTTAACACCCTAATTTTGAAAAGTGTATGTGTAAGTGGTGGGATATTAAAGTTAAAGGGACAACTTTGTTCAAAGTGGCTAAGAAGTTAAGAAATGTTAAAGGAAACATTGAATATAGGAACAAGAATGTATTTAGTAATACATTTGACAATAAATATATTATCAAAAAATATCTTCAGGTGGCTCAAGATCAAATTCATCTGATTGAGTATTCTTGTCATCTTTTCGAGGATGAGAGTGAACTATTAGTCAAATACCATGATGTAATGTGAAAGGAGGAAAAGTTTTGGTATTAAAGATCAAGAGCTATCTAGCTTTCCCTAGGAGATAGAAGTTCTATGTTTTTTCATATGATTCACCATTCATGGATCCACCATTTGGAACAATTTTTTGAAAGGAAAATATTTACCTAATCAAGGTAAAAGGTTGATTTTAGACGATGACAAAAGAATCAGGTTCTGGGAATATTTTTGGATCAAATTTTCTCCTCTAGATGAAGATCAAGTTTTTGTTGAGCTAGAGATGTAAAAATTTCTTTGGCAATTCTTTTTAGGACTATATTGGAGAATGGATAAGTGAGCTCATCTCAAAGACTTTAGTCCAGTTATTGCTCCTATTTGATCTAATCTTGTAAGCCTAGTTTAATAGACTTAATCATGAAGATAAAATGGTATGGGATTTAACCGTAGATAGTATATTTTCTACTTCCTATATTTTTTCACATGGCTTTCAAAGACTTTGAGATCCCCTTTTGGTCTAAGGCTTTGAGTAAAATTTTAAGTCCTATGATTAGAGGTTTGGTTATGGGTAAAAGTACAAAGTTGTGTCACCTTTTCGACTAACTTATTAGAACCACTTATATATTTTAAACATATGATCTAGACAAATTCATTCTAGCTAAGTTATATATGGTCACACACTTTTTGAATTGGAAATGTCAATTAAATATGTGTTTTATACTAGTTTGTATCCAATTACTAAAAACAAAAAATTATTTTATAAAAATTGACATTTTAATAAATCTTACTATTTTTTATAATATTTTTCTAATAATATGTAAACACCATTTTATAGAGCTCGGAGTCAAGAATGTTCTCATATAGAGTTTATCGTATTTTAATTAGATATAGTATATTGTAATTACAAAATTCTACAACCACAAATTTTAACACTCGAAATGATGTCAGTTTTGAGAAAGAAAGAAAACTATAGATCATATAAAAAAAAATCTAAAATTGATATGATGTTATAGAGGAAGAGTCCTCTTCTAGAACGTATAGTTTTTCTCTTAATTATAATAGATTTGTTTTGAAAAATGTGGTGGGAGATGAAAACTATTAATTTCAGGTGAGTTGAGGTTTCAATCCTTATAAAAGAGAAAATATAGGTCTAAAGCTGATTTTTCTTTTTGATTGTTCTAGATATATATGTTATCGATAACATAGTGTAAGATCAAAGGGAAATAAGTTTATTTCCATATAGTTTTATCGTGGGAACTAGACCTCTAATTTTCAGCATTTCTTAGCACTAAAAATTTATCTATGAAAATTAGGAAAATATATCA
Organism: Cupressus sempervirens; assembly: GCA_028749045.1. Taxonomy (NCBI): domain Eukaryota; kingdom Viridiplantae; phylum Streptophyta; class Pinopsida; order Cupressales; family Cupressaceae; genus Cupressus; species Cupressus sempervirens. Next base: position 69,107,884 of record CM053784.1, read on the forward strand.
ATTCTTATTCCAAATAATTATTAAAAATTATAATACTAAACTTCGTCCATGTCTACACATTTTATTAGTTTACTTCATTTCCAAATTCAAAATAATAACACCAATTTAATGTCATTGAAGCTGAACATTATACTTTTGTTAGCCTTTAGCCTTTTCCTTTACAAACGGGTGATCCAGGTTTGTGCTTTTACCCTTATTCATCATCATTGTTATTTATGTTGTCAAGAAGATGAAATTGATGAACATTGTTTGCTTCAATGTTTCTATTCTTTAGATGATTTGAATGACATCTTTAAATTTCTTAACATCTGCTAGGTATTTTCAAAAAACATAAAGGATTTCTTTGATCAATGTTCATCTCCCTTTGAAAATCTAGAAGCTGGAAATCTTTGGAATATTATAGCACATAAAATTAATTTAAAACATTTGTAAAAAAAGAAATAATAAAATTTACAAAGATCAAAAAACCTTTGCTCATATTGTTAGAGAAAAAAATAAGAAGAAATATAAATGAAAATTGTATACACAACATTCCAACAATAAACAATGACAACAAGAAGACTATCATTAGATGGAATATGGCTAGATTAAAGAAGAAGAAAGATCAAAAGGGAGAGAATTTGTTTTGGATTGATTTCCTAAGGGGTGGATTAAGGTTAATTTTGATGGTGCAACCAAAGGTAATCCTAGCAAACCTGGATGTGGCAGAGTCATAAAAAAATGATACTAGAATATGTCTAGGTTCTTTTGCAGGCCTATTAGGTGTATAAACTAGTAATATGATAGAAACAATGGCAGCTCTTAATACTATAACTCTTGCTAAAGAGAAGGGTTTTCAAAAGATCTAGCTAGTGGGTGACTCCAATAATATTGTTAACTATATTAAAGGGATAACCAAATATTCAATTTCTATAAGTCATCTAATTAATAAAATAGCATACCTAAAAGTTTCCAAATGTTTAAAATATCACACGTGTATAGAGAGATTAAAAATTTTACTAGCACATTGGCGAGAATCGGTAACCAAAATGATAATGCAAATTTTTTGGAAGGTACAAGAGATATGGGAGATCAATTAATTGATTTAATTATTTATCATTGTATCATTCTAAGAGCTGGGTTTTTTTTTCCAAAAGATGATTGAAAATACTATATTAGTATGAAAGGTAATTATTACAACATCATTTTGATCTCCCTTGTGTAGTACTTGTTCTTTTAAAGTTTATCATGGCATATTTTATGGTTTTCTTCCTAGCCCTATTTTTGATAAGCATTAGTAGAAATCAAATTTCAATTCAAAGAGCTACATCCATGGGTGGTGATCTGGATAAAGAGAAACCTAAGATCTACATATGGAATAAAATAAAGACAAGAGGTGTGTACAATTATCTAGATAAACTTCATGGTGTTGACAAAGGGACTACTAGTATTTTTTTTGAAAATCGAAAGGATAGATCTATTAGAATATATAGTCCACCAATATAACTAGGGGGGGTGAATCAGTTAGCCAACTATTATTGCTTTTATCAACCTTATTAAATATTTCCCATATGAGTAATATAATAGGAAATGACAACAAGATACTCATGCACAATAACACCAGATATGTTAACTAGGCAAACCCCAGTGGGGATGGTACCCAAAAGATGATGTACTAATATAGATATTCCTTGTTAGAGAATAGACCCTATTAGGAGTCTATGTTCAATACATTCAGTACAGATCAATCCTTATTAGGAGACTTTGAATCCATATTAGGAGATTCTAACCCTATTAGGAGTTGTCGAAGGTAAATGGACCTACTATCCAATAGCTTCAAGGGAAAGACCAATGAACCCACTGTCCAAATAATCTCTATAATATTCCTTGCAGAATAATAGAAGTTAATTGAACTTTAGCTTCATCTTTCTCTATCTCGTCAACCAAAATTTTTCTCCTTCTGATCTCAATACCAAATCACAAACTTTGCATCCAATAATCCCTTGGATCACTTACTCACATTTCCCAAATACTTTTCCCTTTTTCATACTTTCCTAAAAACTTCTCATGCACTCACACTTACAAACAAGGAAAATTATTTCTTTTATACCAAGTCCTCAAAACAATTCCTTGAATCAGCCTTAAGTCTTTCTCAATTAATTATAATAAGGTCATAATAAGATAATTAATTAATTCACAACTACAATAACATTGTTGAGTCACAGTCTATACAAATATTCACATGTGTGACTTCAAGAATTGCACACTCACTAATGTCATCATTAGACTATCCTCTATCACTATCTAACTTCACATCTCTAGATTATATCTCTATTAGAAGATATAAAATTATCATCAGAAACTATTTTACAAGCACTTTATTTCTGTATTGTTCTCTATACGTCACTTATAGCTTCTGTATAACTTTGGCTTAGGTTATGTGTATAGTTAACCTTTCTATCAAGACACACTATGGAATGTATCCTTAACCACACATCTCCTAATAATTAGAAATCTATTCATATGATTAGGATCTCTATCTACTACTATGCTAGTCTTCATAGAATTATTGTTATGTTGACATCAATCATAAATGTAGTCATGAATGTAACATGTCAATACTATCACACACTCTCCAATTCTTATGATACTCCCCCAAAGGAATACCATTAGTATTAATAATAAAAATTTCCCCTTTGGCATTGATTTCAACATAGATGAAAATAATAAATTCTATTGTTATTGTTGTTCTCATCTTTTCAAATCCTCTTCATCAATCAAATCTGAAATCCCCTAGAATAGTGCTATGATCTATATCCTCTTAGGAGTGAAATTAGTTGTTTACATGCTAAACAAATCTTAGATTCTCACTCATACATCAAAACTCTTCATATTGTATATCTCCCCCATAGATATATTCCTTCTCCTTTCTTACATGAATCATTCTAAATCTCCTTAATAAAGTAGAGATGATTTTACATGTACATATTTCCCCCATTGGCATAAATGACAAAGGCCTCGTTATGTCAATTATCTACTCCAAGTCTTTAACTAGCTCGATTGTCCAAAGACTTCTTGATGACTCTTCTTATAAAGGATACTCCCTCATACAAGAAGCATCAACATTTAGTCCAGTAATAGTGCTTTCTACCACTGGACTAGTGCAAGATTTGCATCATCTACTCTGAAGTAGATAGGGGCATAACCCCAAGTATACCTCTCAAGTACTCAAATGTATCTTTAGGTAAGGGCATTGTAAAAATATCTATAATATGTTCTTTAGTACTGACATACTCCAATCTAATATCTTTTTCTTCTACTTTCTCTCTCAAAACATGATACTTAATAGATATATGCTTAGTCTTAGAATTCAATACAAGATTCTAATATGTACTTATTGTTCTTGTGTTATCACAATATATGAAAATAAGTTTTGAGAATTTTATCACAATATCCTTTAGAATCTTCCTTATTCATATGAATTGATTACAATTATTTTATGCTACTACACACTCTACCTTAGCTCAAGATTGCAAAATGCAATCTTGTTTCTTTTTCAACCAAGAAACCAATCTTCCTCCAAGGAAGAAGGCTCCACTACTAGTAATTTTTCTATCATCCATATTGCCTACCCAATATGCATCAGTATAAGCACATAGAGTTAAATCACATGATCTTTCATACCATATCCCATAATCATATGTTCCTTTCATATATCTAAAAATCTTTTTTACTGCTGCATAATGATACTCCTTAGGATTAGCTTGAAATCTTGCTAAAATTCTAACTACATTTTCTATAACTTATATAGTGTGATTCAAATATTTTAACCTCCAATCATGGATCTATACTTCTTCTCAACTATAGGTGTTTCATCCTTGCTAGATAACTTGCAACCAATTACCATTGGTGTACCCATAGGCTTACAAATTTAAAAGCCAAATCTCTTCAATAATTGTTTCAAATACTATGCTTGTGAACTACAAAACGTCATCACTGCTATGCACAATATGCAATCATAGAAACAACTTCATCTCTCCTATCATACTTGTTATCATTTGTGCACTCGCCAAGGATTCAAATTTTAAATATCCAGCTCGTCCAACTGCTAGTCCCAGAATTAGTATTATTTTAATGCCTAGGAGACATCGAAAAATCTAAACGATCAAACCTTGTAAAAGTTTCCATGGCCCGTAGGTTCTCTGTCATCTGATCTAAGTCAGATCTACAGTCGGCACTATCTCGCCATCCGAACCTACGCGAGATTTATGTTTGTGACATGGCACCCTTTTGCCATGTGTCTGGTGGGTCCAACAAGCCAGGAAATAGGTTTCACAGGTTGCAAAACTTTCACGGCACCATGGGCGCTATGTCACTATCATGTGTTGGGCGAAAAATTTGCATAGCGACATAGCGCTCGAAGGAAAGGTCTAGCGGCAGGCTGTTAGTTTCATGTCAGGCCGAAAAGTTCAAAAGGCAGCAAGGCACCACGTCGCCATCAAAAAACTCACAAGTTTTTTGATGGCGACATAGCACCCGGTCGGCCGAAGGTTGTTCTACGGTGAGTCTCTGTATCGGCGGCAAGGTTTTCGGTGACAAAAAAAATCAGCAACAGGAACTTCAAGCGAGTGGTTGGGTCCCATTTCGTACCTCCTCTGCCTAGTTGGCGAAGTCCAGTGCCATGGTGGTGAATCAAAGGGAGCCACATGCAAGAGAGGACATGTCATCAGTTGGGCGCTATGGCGCTATGAGAATTTGACCTTGATTTTCTCATAGCGACATGGCACCTAGTTGACACGTGGCCACTCCACGGGGTCAAGTCTTCAGTCTGCCAGGGTGGTGCTTCGTTAGACCAATGAGGAATAGCGACATAGGCCAGGTCAAAGTACAGTCAGTGCATGGGACCAGATCTTCAACGCGGTTAGTGCAGTCAAAGATTAAGATCTCCACCGTCGGATCTATGAAGATCAATGGCAGGCGCCATCGTGCTATGAATAAGCTACACAAGATTTATGATGGGGACATAGCGCCCTTCTGCCACATGCCCTCATGGGTCCAGGATCGACGGTCGGCATAGGAAATATAGACAGCGATATGTGGCCAATTCTTATTGATCAATGCATGGAGGAGCAGTATATCTTGCTTGCCGTCGGATCAAGGAAAATCAACGAAGGGCGCCATGTCGCCATGGTAAAGTTGTGCAATCTTTACCATAGCGACATGGAACCCTTTTGCCACGTGTTAGCAAGGCCAGGCTGCAACAGGGTACATCGATCGGATATTGCCAAGTGTCATTTAGGCGTAGTGTGGTTGCTGAGGTGACGCCATATATGATGGGCCTAGGGTAAGATAGTGTAGTGGTATGAGGAGTCTCCATGATTGTTAGATTTAAGGCAGATCAGCAGTCGGCGCTATCTCACCTTCCGAACTTGCACGACGGATACCATGGTGACACAGCTCCTTGTTGACATTTGTCTTGCTAGCTCAGCTAAGGTTGGCGGTTAGTGGTTGATGGTTAGTGTGATTGTTATAGTTAATAATAACAGTCTGGAGGGTGGCAAGGTTAGCTCAATAAAACAGTGGTCGACACAAGAAGACTTAGCAAGGTGGAAAAAGGGTAAAAAGCTATTGGTCCACGTGGCTCATTCTGATGCCAAGGATACGTTGACTTGCCGGCTCTGCTGATTCATGCACCAAAAAGGGAAAATTGAGGGTTATCTTGTGGATCCGATTCCGTCGATCAATCCAAACCACCAAAAAATGAATGCGAAACATAGAGAAACACTCCACCATCTCAGTCGATCCATCTACCTAGTCAGAGCGCAGTTATGGCACTGTTCTATCTTCTCCAAGCTCTTTCTCAGAGGAATATTAGATTTTGGTACTCAAGACCACCAGATCTTTGATTGGCTTTTCAAGGTGAGAAGTTATTTTCGGTAGTTGAGAAGTAAATGTAATGCAAAAATCCTCAGTTATGCCTGGACTATAAAGGCAATCTTGTGTTCTTTTTCTAGGGGGACTCTTTTTTATTTCTCTGCTACTGCTTGCAGATTTGTAGTGTAAAATTCCCTTTGTCTCTGAGTTGTATAACATTTCTGTATCATCTCCTTTAGCCATCAATGTGCATGCACATCCATCTTGCCTCTTATTAGTGTATTGTTGAGATCTGTGGCTTGCATACGGTATATGTTTCTTGACCTATTGGATAATATATAAGTGAAATCCTCCCTTTCCTTGTGTTATTCAGTTTGGTTTCCTGATCTGTATGTGGTTATTGATTGATGTAAGTTTGAATGTGTATGTCTCTTGAATGTTATTTTGTTTTTGTAGCGCATATATGGGCAAAAATGAGTCTGAACACTCTATTTTGGTGCATCACCTCCGTAGTTTAGGTAGGGTAGAGTTGTTGTCTGCATCTCCTTCTTCCCCTTTTCCTTTCGAGAGTAGTTAGGTGTGCCCTGATAGTAAGAGGAAGTCGGCCTTCTCCGAAGACTCAACCTCACAATTTAAGTCCCACAGCTTGGAGGTTGTTTCCATGTTTCACTAGGTTGTCCTTGCACATAGGCCTTGGACAAGGGTGCAAACCTAAGTGACAATAGTTTTTGACATGCCTGGTGGGACTCTTTTCAAACAAAATTTAAAGTCTACTAGTGTCAAGAAGAAAGAGTTTCAGAGATTAATGCTGAAGAGGTAGTGCTGGCTTCAGTATTCAAGCCTTTAAGAGGCTGATCCTTCAAAGTATTTGGCGACTTTGAACATCAAAAAATCTGGTTCCAGGCCAAAATTGTAGTGATTCATGCCTAGAGCTAAAACAAGGGTGTCTTCTAGAGGTAAATTTCAATATCAAGAGCTTTCTCTTTCAAATCCTAGAAGAAGGAGGACTAGAACTTCATTATCACCAGTTAGGGGTGTAATAATAGTTAATATACCTGTAAGATCTATCTCTACTCCTCCTACTATTCAAACTTAGCCTAGATTGCCATCAACACTCATCAATAGAACACTTGTTTACATGGCATAGCCAAGAGTTCATGCTTTTACCACCTTTAATGGTGGAAGTCCTCTATTGTTAGCCCAAAGACATGATATACTAGTATCTGCACTAAAAAGTATACATGATTTTACTGGTGAAACTTCCATCTCCCCTTTAGAGCATATCCAAGAAGTAGCAAATGTCTATAATATTCATGGTATAATAGAGGATGATGTTGCTATCAGACTTCTAGCATCATCTTTAAAAGGAAAAGCATTATAGTGGTATAAAGGCTTAGCTCATGGTTCTATAACTGATTAGGATGGACTAGGAGTAGGATTATGCAAACATTTTGAGGATAGAAGTGACCATCTGTCACTTTTAGAGCAGCTGACTACTATTAAAAGAGCCCCCCATGAGTGTATGACTGATTTTAACTATAGATTTCAAAAGACATGGGATAGAATACCTACTTCAGTGAAACCTACCCCTAGTAATGCCTTCTTGCATTACCTTAGAGCTTTTAACAGTGATATTGCCACTACAATCCAAACTATGGGAGGAGATACCTTGCCTAATGCTTATGATATAGCCATAAAAGCTAAGAACATCTTGATACAAGGAGGAAAGCTGGCTCCAAGGCCCCCTATGCCTTTCTTTCTTGATGTTCCCAACCACCAACCAGCAACGCCCCCTCTTCCTACAACTTCTACATCACAAGCCCTTCCTCCAGTTCATCAAGCTTTCACATCCTCAAATGGGATAGATGAACTCAAAGAGATGCTCCAAGGTCTAGTGTTAAATATAGATAAAATGAAGAAGACCCTGGATAAAAAATTGCAAGAGTAGGGGAGGGAGTTGAAGGACCAAGGGAAGAGATTAGAGGATAGTTTTTCTATAATACAAAAAATGAGTAACAAGGTGGTGGCCTTAGAGAGGCAGCCAGCTCAAGGTGGCAAGCCTCCCCAATTGCAATATCAAGCTCCAAATGGTGGTAGGTCTCCTAATCAGTGGAATAGCTCTTTTGATCAGGGTGGGCAAAATAGTCATGCTTCTGCTTCAAGCTCGAATCAGAACAGAGCTATAGTCCCTCAAAATAACTTGGCCCAAGATCAAGATTTTTGTCCTTCCTGCAACCATTCTTATACCTATTGCATGTGTCAGAAGGCAGAATCTTATTTGGCCCTGACTGACCAAGAACCGACAGCAAAGCAATCATACAAGGAGGATCATCCCAAGGAGGCCTCATATATTCAAGGACGTGATGATTTCTCTTTCATGAATCATCAGATTGGGGAGCATTGTAATGTAAACCAAGATTCTATTGCTCATAACACTAGAAGCAAGAAGAGAGCTATGGAACATGCTGCCCCTCCTTCTCCTAAGAAGGCCTCAACTTCAAGTGCTACACCTCATATACATGCAACAAATGAAAAAACAAGTACTTCACAATAGAAAAAGCAAGATTCTAGAAAGAAAGATGTAAGTGATCCTTATGTTGCCCCATCTCAACCTCTTATAAGTGTAGCTCCCAAAGTTTTGGCCAAAGTTCCTAATACACCATTCCGTGTGGTAGACCAAATGAAGAAGACCAATGTGAATATTTCCATGTGGGATGCCATTGCTACCATACCAATGCAAAAGAGGATGCTGCAGCAAGAATTAGAGAAGGTTGAACCCAAGGATCAGCCATCTACCATGGAGAGTGCCACAAGTCTAGTACAACCAACAGGGGATGTGGAGACAAATAAAAAGGTTAGACCTCCTCCATTCTATGTTTCTCTGATTATAGGGGGCTAATTAGTCCACAATTGCATGATAGATTCAAGGGCTAGTAGCTCAGTAATGCCTATGTGTGTTGCTAATACTTTAGGAATGAAATATGAGCCCATTGTTAGGGATGTGTTACAATTAGATGGTAGTACTATCAAAACTGTATGCATCCTTAAGAACGTAGAGATGGCCCTACATGCATGCCCTAGTTGCACTGTGATTCAAGACATATCTATTGCTGAAGTCAAGCCCTATTTTGCCATTTGTCTATCAAGAGACTTCACTACTCAAATTGGTGGATTCATATCTACTGATTGGTCATATATGTCATTTAAGACCAGATATGGAGCCAATGCCTCAATTAGAGCAGAACCTCAGGCCCTTCATCACACTGAATCTTACAACCCCAATCCCATCAACATGAATTTCCCTATTCTAGAAATGGATGGAAATGATATAGTAAATGAGCATGCCACTTCCATAGCGGAGATTCCTAATTTCTTCTTAGATGAGTGGGCTAATGCATATCAGTTTGAGCCTATGTTAGAGACTCTTGAGACAAGCCTTAGTACATATTGCATAATAGAGAAAGATGCTCAAGTTCATGACCTTATCAGGACTAATGATGATATAAGTGGAATATGGATTATGTGCTTTGATGGCTCAAGAAATAGAAATGGATCAGGGGCTTGTGTTATGTTGATCTCTCCTACGCAAATAAGATACTACTTCTCCTTTAGGCTCCAATTCAGTTGCACCAATAATGTGGCCGAGTATGAATCTTTGATTCAAGGTCTCTTACTTGCCCAAAAAAGAGGAATTCAAGACTTGAGAGTATATGGGGATAGTGAGTTGGTATTTAATCAAGTGAGAAACCATAATATCACCAAAAATTTCCTACTCAAGTCTTGCAAACACAGAGTCTGGGATTTTCTTGAGGGCTTCAAAGCATTTAATATTCAGAGCATTCCTAGGAAAGAAAATAAATATGCTGATAGACTTGCAGCAGTGGGTACAACTTATGATGTACCAGGGAATCTTGAGAAAGAGAAGAAGTAACAAATAAAGACGGTAGTGAGGCATGCTATCCCCGACAACAACACTCATTGGAAGGTGTTTGATTCTGATGAGCAAATTATGAGTTTCTTGTAGAATGAGGCAGAATTCTTAGATAGGAACCAGTCAAGACTGCAAGATTAGTATGGTGATCAGGTCATTCATCTCAGTTCCAATAAGTTGCCTAAGGGTCTCATTACCTTGGAGAGTGTCTTTAATCCTAATGATAAAACAAGAGGCAAAGGAATGAATCTAGCTGCAGAAAAGGATGATTATGCCCCAATTACAATTGCTGATAAAAAAATTCTGAATATGGGGAAGGTATGTTCTAAAACTAAGCAAGAAAACTTCATCCATCTATGTCAAGAATTTAATGATGTATTTGCTTGTACATATGATGATTCAAAAGGATTTGACCCTAGTTTGTTTCAGCATACTATAGATCTAATTGATAAGGCCAAACCAGTAAAGAAAAAATAGAGGCTAGTGAATCCTAAGATTGAGCCTCTAATGAGAAAAGAGCTATCCAAGTTGATAGAAGCTAATATAATATTTCCTATCAAACACTCATCATGGGTAGCTAACCTTGTCCCTATAAGGAAGAAAAATGGGGAAATCAGACTGTGTGTGGACTTTAGAGACCTGAATCAGGCTTCTCTTAAAGATCACCATCCTCTCCCTTCCATGGAGAAAATTCTATCCAAGGTCAGTGGTTCAAGGAGATTCTCTTTTCTTGATGGATTCTTTGGTTATAATCAAGTGCTAGTTAAAGAATCTGACAGATATAAGACAACATTTACTACTAAATGGGGCACCTATGCTTATTGCAAGATGCCATTTGGACTAACAAATGCAGATGCCACATTTCAAAAGGCAATGGAGATGGCCTTTAAAAAATTAACTGACAAGTTTGTCTTAGTATACCTTGATGATATAACTATATATTCAAAAAATGTAGAAGATCATTTTGATCATCTAAGACAGGCATTTCTAAGATGTAGAGAGTTTGGGGTTTCCCTTAATCTAGCCAAGTGTGTCTTTTCTACAAGCCAAGGAAAGTTATTGGGACACATTGTATATGAGGATGGGTTGACCATTGATCCAGAAAGAAAAAAGGAAATACTTGCCTTTCCTCTTCCTAAACCCAAGAAGGGGTTGCAAAGTTTTCTTGGTACAATAAATTTTGTAAGAAGGTTTATTACTAATCTTGCTACCATGGTGAAACCTCTTATAGCTATGCTGAAGAAAGGTATGGTCTTCTCATGGACCAAGGAAGAGAGGGAGAGTTTTTAAGGAATCAAGGTAGCCATAGCCTCAGCTCCTACTCTCATGAATCCAAATTTTGAGAAAGATTTCATCCTCTACACTCTAGGTGGTGAGTCAAGTATCTCTGCTATCTTGACTCAAACAAATGACAAGGATGAGGAGTAGCCCCTAGCTTTCTTTAGTGAAGGGCTCGAAGAATATGAGGATAAGTACAGCTTTGTTGAGAAGTAGGCCCTTGCGGTCATCAGAGCCTTGAAGAAATTCAAACACCTCTTATCCGACAATAGGATCCATTTGTTGGTGCCCCATGCCAGTGTAAAAGACTTCCTGTTAAGCAAGGATATCAGTGAAAAGAGAGCTGGATGGATCACTAGGGTGATGGAATATGATGTTGATATTCAGATTACCAAGTTGGTAAGAGGGAGAGGATTGTGCAAGGAAATGTTATCAAGCTAGGATTCAGATGAAGAGGTTGCTATGGTAATAACAGAGCAGCAAGAGGAAGGAAATGTTAATGGTCCAAGGAGCTAGATAAGTGATATGAGGAGCTTCTTATCAGGGAATGGATACCCTCAGGGATTGGACAGAACCAAAAGGAGACAATATAGATTGCATTCCATTCCCTATGTTATAATTGATGGTATCCTATTCATGAGGGATTTTAATGGGATCCTATTGAGATGCATTGAAGAGGATAATGCTGAGAGGATGATAAAGGAACTTCATGATGGCCCTGATGGTGGCCATTTCTCTATGAGAACAACTGCCATGAAGATCACGAGGGCTGGTTATTATTGGCCATCTTTGTTCCATGATTGTTATGGATACATGAGAAAATGTGAGAAATGTGGTTTCTTCTTAGGCAAACAAAGGCTTGCAGCTCTCCCCCTTCATCCTATTCAGGTGGATCAGCCCTTTACCCAGTCGGGGTTGGATTTTATAGGTTCCATTAATCCTCCATCTAGTGCAAGTCATAAATGGATTTTGGCTGCTACTGATTATTTCACTGGATGGAAAGAGGCAGTTGCCTTGAAGGATGCCACAGAACCATTAGTTGTTGAATTCCTTGATGGAATTGTATCTAGATTTGGTGTTCCTTCCACTATCATTTCAGACAATACCAAGTCTTTTGTTGGAACCCAGATTTATGCATGGGCAATGAATCACAATATCTACCTGAGCACATCATCAAATTACTATCCCTAGGGTAATGGTTTGGCTGAGTCTTCCAACAAGAATCTAATCAGAATCATGAAGAGGACAATAGAAGAAAATCAGAGGGTCTGGCATAAGAAATTAAGAACTTCTCTGTGGGCTGATAGGATAACACCCAAGAGGTCTATTGGGAATTCACCTTTTGTGCTGGTTTATGGTAGAGAGGCCAGACTCCCAATTTCATTGGAGTTCCCATTCTTGGAGTTGGCTCATCAGCTAGAATTGATTGAAGATAATGCCATGTTAGTAAGAATGGCAAAGCTGATTGAACTAGAAGAGAAGAGAAATAAGGCTATGCAAACCCTAGAGATACATCAACAGTAGATGAAAAGAAACTTTGATAAGAAGGCTAGAGTCAAGACTTTCAAAGAAGGGGATCTAGTTTTGAAATGGGATGTAGATACAAAAAAATGAGGAAGACACTCCAAGTTTGATGCATTATGGAGTGGTCCTTATCTAATATCCAGTTGCAAGAAGGCCAATGCATTCCAGCTGAGCAGGCCAAATGGCGAGATACTGCACATTCCAGTTAATGGGATCCATCTTAAGTCTTGCTTCTGATGAAATTGTAAAAACCATGTACATATCAGTTTAGGTTCCTTTCTGTTGTTTCCTACTTTCAATAAGTGCACGGGCACATGGCTCTCTCTGGGAGTTGTCAGCTTTTTGATGTTTTGGCAGTTTTGAGTGTTCTATTTCCAAGTTTCAGAGACTAGGGTTTCATTTTTTGGCCTTTCATTGTAGGGTTAGGGTTACATAATGCTCATAATCTATCTTATTTTTGGACTCTTTAGCCCAATGGATTTTATATGGCCACTGATCATGCAAAGAGTAGGCTCTTGTCCCTTGTGAGTTACCAGAAATGTTATCATTTGTTCACCCACCAAGGATTCGAATTTTAAATATCCAGCCCATCCAATGGCTAGTCCCAGAATTAATATTATTTTAATGCCTAGGAGACATTGAAAAATCTAAATGATCAAACCTTGTAAAAGTTTCCATGGCCCGTAGGTTCTCTGCCGTCAGATCTAAGTCAGATCTACGGTCGGTACTATCTCGCCATCAGAGGCTGCGCAAAATTTATGTTCACGACATGGGGCCCTTTCACCACGTGTCTAGTGGGTCTGACAAGCCAGTCAATAGGTTTCACGGGTCAAAAAAATTTCACGGTGCCATGGGTATTATGTCGCTATCGTGTGTTGGCCGAAAAATCTACATAGCAACACAGGGCCTGATGGAAAGGTTTGGCGGCGGGCAGTTAGTTTCATAACGGGCCAGAAAGTTCAAAAGGTGGTAAGGTGCCATGTCGCCATTAGAAAACTCATGAGTTTTTTGATGGTTACATAGTGCCCGACCGGCCAGAGGTTCTTCTATGGTGAGTCTTCATGTCGGCTGCAAGGTTTGCGGCGACGAAAAAAATCAACGGCAGGAACTTCAAGCAAGTGGTTGGGTCCCATTTCATACCTCATCTACCCAATTGGTAGAGTCTGGTGCCATGGTGGCAAATCAAAGGGAGCCACGTGCAAGAGAGGACATGTCATTAGTTGGGTGCTATGGCACTATGGGAATTTGACCTCGATTTCCTCATAGCGACATGGCACCTAGTTGACACGTGGCCGCTCTGTGGGGTCAAGTCTTGAGTCTGCCAGGGTGGTGCTTCATTAGACCAATGAGGAACATCCATGTATGCCAGGTCAAAGTACAATCAGCGCATGGGACCAGATCTTCAACGTGACCAGTGTAGTCAAAGGTTAAGATCTCCACCGTCAAATCTATGAAGATAATTAGTGGGCGCCATCATGCTATGAATAAGCTGCACGAGATTTATGATGGTGACGTAGCCCCCTTCTGCTATGTACCCTCTTGGGCCTAGGATCAATGCTTGGCACAGGAAATATAGACAACGATACGTGGCTAGTTCTTATTGATCAATGCATTGAGGAGCAGTATATCTTGCTTGCCGTCGGATCAAGGAAAATCGACGGAGGGCACCATGTCACCATGGTGAAGTTGTGTGATCTTTACCATAGTGACATGGTGCCCTTTTTCCATGTGTCAACAGGGCCAGGTTGCAACAGGGTACATCAGTCAGATATTGTCAGGTGTCATTTGGGTGTAGTGCGATTGCTGAGGTGGTGCCAGATATGATGGGCTTAGGGTAAGATAGTGTAGTGGTACGATGAGTCTCCACGATCATCAAATTTAAGGTAGATCAACGGTCGGTGCTATCTCGCCCTTTGAAGTTGCATGGTGGATACCATGGTGACACAACGCCTTATTGACATGTGTCTCGCTGGCTTGGCTAAGGTTGGCAGTTAGCAGCTAACAGTTAGTGTGATTGTTACAGTTAATAATAACAGTTTGGAGGGTGGCATGATTAGCCAATAAAAGGGTGGTCAACATAGGAAGACTTAGCAGGGTGGCAAAAAGGTAAAAAGCTATTGGTCCACGTAGCTCATTATGATACCAAGGATATGTTGACTTGCCGACTTGCTGATTCATGCACCAAAAAGGGAAAACTGAGGGTTATCTTGCAGATCCGATTTCGGTGATCAATCCAAACCACCAAAAAATGAATGTGAAACATAGAAAAACACTCCACCATCTTAGTCAATCCATCTACCTGGTCAGAGCACGGTTATGGCGTCGTTCTGTCTTCTCCAGGCTCTTTCTCAGAGGAATATTAGATTTTGATACTCAAGAGCACTAGATCTTTGATTGGATTTTCAAGGTGAGAAGTTATCACCAGTAGTTGAGAAGTAAATGTAATGGAAAAATCCTCAGTTATGCCTGGACTATAAAGGCAATCTTGTGATCTTTTTCTAGGGGGACTCTTTCTTATTTCTCTGCTACTGCTTGCAGATCTGCAGTGTAAAATTCCCTTTGTCTTTGAGTTGTATAAAATTTCTATATCATCTCCTTCAGTCATCAATGTGCATGCGCATCCATCTTGCCTCTCATTGGTGTATTGTTGAGATCTGTGGCTTGCATATGGTATCTGTTTCTTGACATATTGGATAATATATAAGTGAAATGCTCCCTTTCCTTGTGTTATTCAATTTGGTTTCCTGATCTGTATGTGGTTATTGATTGACATAAGTCTGAATGTGTATGTCTCTTGAATGTTATTTTGGTTTTGTAGCGCATATATGGGCAGAAATGAGTCTGAACACTCTATTTTGGTGCATCACCTCTATAGTTTAGGTAGGGTAGAGTTTTTTTCTGCATCTCCTTCTTCCCCTTTTCCTTCTAAGAGTAGTTAGGTGTTCCCTGATAGTAAGAGGAAGCCAGCCTTCTCCGAAGACTCAACCTCGCAGCTCAAGTCCCACAACTTGGAGGTTGTTTCCATATTTCACTAGGTTATCCTCGCACATAGGCCTTGGACAAGGGTGCAAACCTAAGTGACAACAATACTCATTTCAAACTCATTCTTCATGTCTTCATAAAACTTTTCACTTGCTTCATCATTACCTCCAAAAATCATGTCATCAACAATATTACTATTATAAAAAAAACTACTCTCAATTTCTTTCAAGTACAAATTACTATCTCCTATAACTTTAGCAAATCCATGTTTTGCCAAATACTTGTCAAACCTTGCATACCAAGTTCTAGGTGCTTCTTTAGACCATAAAAAGTTTTCCTCAATCTACATACTAGGTCTTTTTCTTCTATCAAAGGGAAACCTTCAAGTTTCTCAATGTATACCTCTTCCTCAACTTCTCCATTCAAGAATCTTGATTTGACATCCATCTGGTACAATTTGAATTTCCTATTTGCTACATAAGCCAAGAACATTCTTTCTACTTCCATTCTTTCTATAGGGTCATATGTTTCCTCAAAGTTGATTCCTTCTTGCTATGAATATCCTTTGTACACAAGTCTAGGCTTTTTCCGTACAACTTCGCCTTGCTCATTTACCTTGTTTCTAATTAACCACTTGGTTCCTATAACATTCTTGTCTTTAGGTCTAGGAACTAATTCTAACGTGTCACTCTTCATAATCTTATCTAATTATTTCTTCATTGCTTGTATCCAATTATCATCTTTGCCTGGTCCATATAAGCTCTTAATTTCAACTTGAGAAATCAAACATAATTCCTCATTTTTGTTTCTTGTCATCACTCCTTTGTCTTTGCTTCCAATTATTTACTCTAGGGGGTGGGTCTTTATCAAGTTCTTGGTAGAGGTAGGAGTTTCTATCTCAACTCTTATCTCTTCTCTTGGATCACATCTCTATTGTCCTCTTTGCTCAATAATTTGTGTAGCATTTTGCAAATCATTGTTAGCCTCAAAAACTTGTGCGTACTCATGATTAATCTTTGCATTATGATCATCAATAATATTTACCAGAGCTAACTCTTCTTTTACTTCATCTTTCTTAACCAATTCAAGGTCATTATCTTTACCATCATAGTCATTTAAGAATCTTTCCATGCTTGGTTTAAAATCTTCAATATCACCAAAAAGTGAACTCTTCCTAGATTTTATTACTCTCTTAGGACATCTAGATGAAAAATGACCAAACTCTTTACATGTCCAAAAAAAAAAAAAAAATCCCACCTTTTGGCTCACTTTTCATAAGCTGATCAATATCTACTTTGATCATATTATCTTCTTTGGATCTATATCTATCATTACTTCTATTTCTATTCTTTTCTATGCAATGAAAGGATTTTTGGATCTTGAGACTCAATGCTATATTCTTTAGACAATTTTGATAACTCACCAAGAAGATCTATCTTCTATGTGGTTAAGCTTTCCCCTTAAGGACATGATGCTATGATACTAATTGCTATAATATATATTCCACCAATATAACTAAGAGAAGGAGGTAGGTGTCTAATCAATATAACACCTTTTTAGTTGCAGGATTGGACATCCCTTACTACCAAAGTACTATGCTGATTTTCATTAAATCTTAATTCGGGAGTGTCAACTTGAGATGATGTCTACAAAGTATATGCTCTAGTTCTCGCTAAAAGTCACTACTACCTTGAATGCAATAACTATTAAGGAAATCTAGTTTACCTAAAAGAAAGCCAACTATCAAATACTTGGAAGGAAATTCTAATTATTTATCCATATATCTATGCACCTACTGCTGTAGGAATAGTGATTGGTTCTATTTCCAGTGGTTATAGGAACAATAGTTCTAATCTTAACTTAGAAAATTGAGTCTAACTCCTACTTACTAAAGAAAACTAAGAATAAGCTCAGATAAAATTGTAGAAACTTAGCAAAGGCATGTATTCATTCAAATATGCAGTTTAACAATAACTTGAGAAAAACAATAAGATGTCTATCAACTTTGTCTATCTACTCACTACTTAACCTCATAGATACAGACGAGGTCTTATTTAAAAGGAAGGAAGAACAAAAAACTCTTAAAACTATGACTTCCTCATGAAGGCAAGTCAGTTACAACTTAAGATTGCAAGCATGCAATTGTAAAGACATTAATTATCCCTTAAATTACCCATAAATATAGATAATAGAAAATGCTAGATTTGCTCTTTTATCTGTCTTCAAATAGCTTCCAGGAATCTAGGTATCGTGCATTGCATGTTTAACTGATTGCTTTGATGCTTGCTTCCTTGCTCAGTCACTTTATTAGGTCCCACTTTGTTATTCATGAAAATAGGTCCCATCTGACTTTGCCGCTAAGTCCTCCAACTGCAACGGTGTCATAATGCTTCTCTTTAATACCATCAATGCCTTAGTGCTATCCCTCATAGTTTGTTTAACTCTCGCTCAGCTTGTATTCCTGTGATCAACTTTTAATACACACATGATTTCCCACAAAAATTTATTAGTTTATAAAGAAAAGGCATTAATTATTCAACTAACGCTTCTTGCAATCTCTTCAACTCCAGGAAAATCTACCCATATCAAACATTCATGAAGAAAGATTCTTACCACAAAATGAACCCCTTTTTAGATATAATTCTGATTATCATTTTTATGCCCCATGTCCATACTTCATACATCAAAAGTTCAAAACATTTATACTAAAAGATGATAAAGTTCAGTATGTTATAGATAAATGTTCATAAAAAGGGCCAATAAGACTTCTATTTCTTCATGTCATCATTTTCCTCCCCAACTATCCTGAGGCTAGTCCCTTCAGCATCTATAAGTTTCAGATCCTCATCTGCAGCCTAAGATCATTGGCAATTTTCTCCTGTGATTCATGAGCTCTGTAATTAAAATATCCATGATTTTGTTTCAAACTTTCCCATTTTTGTTCTTCAGCAATCATGTTATATTCAGAAAATGAATCATATTTTCCAAAAATAGGATGCAAGAGTATTGGTGGTCGGAAACGAAGAGGTACCCAATAATTTTGTTTGATTTCTTCCCAACATCATATACCTGGGTATCCTTCTAATGGCCAACTCTAGATTTTGGGGAGAGTGCAACTCCCTTGTTTTCAGGTCTTCTAGCAATTAGAACCATCTTGGAAGGGAGGCTTGTATAGCATTAGGGGCATTTGCAGAACAATGCTGCTCCCAATCCAAAAATGGCTATTCACAGATAGGGTGAATTTTGGCAGTAGCACTTTGATAATTGTTAATAGAAAGGCAATAGAAGAATACTCTATGAGTTTTTTGTACCTTTGGCCAAATGTACAATGATTCAAACATTTCCTTTTCACTATAAAGAGTAGCCTGGTTCTCTTGACTAATCCCATTCTGCATCCATGACATAATGGCCTTAAACTATACATCTCCCACATATAACAATGAATTCCAATCTTTATCATCTGGAACAACAAGATTATGAACATATAACTCATGGAGGAGATTCTATAAAGTCATCAGAACTAATTTTAATGTTGCATAGAATTCCTGGGGGGTGTGTAAGGAAGGGTTCAACCCTCAAGTAATTTGAGACAATTGAAAATTAATCATTTTCTCCTTTAGGAACAATGTATAAATTGGATATGCTGACTTGAAATTTACAAGCTCTAGAATGAGCTCTGTAATCTTTGTGACACGTTGCTGTAGGATCATAATTTCACTATCCTTCTCTTCAATTTGTTGTGCTTGTTCCCTCATAGTTCTAAGAAATTGCTTCCTTTCTAGGTCCCAATTTGCTTTTTCCCATTGAAACTGTTGGTACAAACTAAAGCTAGCTATTAATGGAGTAGAAATTTTCAGTGGTGTATGATGATTGACAATAGGTGTATAATCTTCAAGGAACTGCTCAGGATGATGGTGGTCAGTAGTGCTATCATCCTGAGAATGCTGACATTCAAGAAAGCTGTTATTTTTTACATGCAATAGTGTTATCAAATTTTTCTGAAGGGGGAATAGCTATAGGATAGGGTGCAAAAGTTAGTTTAACTTGGAATGTTTCAACAATTTCCTAAACCATTTCTTGTGCAATAGATGGATATTCATCTGGTGGTAGATTATCAGTTTCCTTCACTGGCTATTCAAATTCTGACACTATTTTTGCTAAGGACTCAATGTCACTATCAACATTAATAGGGCTATTTGGCTTTGTGGGAATTTCCTCAAGATCATTTTTATGTTCAGGAGTACATGTTGTGTGCTCTGGTGACTGTGCTGGTGTAGTTATTGGAGTTTCAACATCAATAGATGGTATAGGAGGCTCAGTAGGTGGCGCAAGAGGTTTAGTTCTCAAACTTACCCCAGACATTCTGGTGACTCATCGTGGAGTAGAAATTGGGGTAAAAATTGGTTTCTTGACCTTATCGATAGATTTCCCTTTATTTGGGATGAGTACAGGTTCTTGTGATACTAGAGATACTTCTTCTGAACCTTCTTCTATGACAACTATGCATGATTTTCTCTTCCTAGAAGTTGAGGCTTCTATGGCTGAAATTTTTCTTTTTGCAATTTTAGGTGCAAAGGCAGAAGCCGAAGCTTCTTGAGCCATTCTATATACTACTTTCTTGACTCCTACAACAGTTTTCTCTCTTGTCCCCATTCCTTGCCCTTTAGGTCCACCCCTTTTGGGTCCCTCTATCCTTAATTTTACATTTCCTCCCATGTTCCCAAGTGCTACCTAGTCAACTCCCTTTCAATTATAGCCCTAATCAAGCAATGGTGGGATACTAACTGGGTGTTGCCTTGCTGTACATAGGTAGCTTGCCTTTTGATAATATTATAAAAGAAACTTGGAAGATTTACAAGACAATCAACATGCCGCAAACCACTCAAAATTTTGAAATGAATAGCATGCAAATAGGAATACCTTCCTTCAAAGGTAAAATTTCTTATGATAAATTTGACAAGGTGGATGAATTTTAGAGGGAGAGATAATCGTAATGTACCTTGCTTTTTGTTTTCCTCCAATCGAAGATCTCCAGGTACTAAGAATTTCTCTTTTTCTTATTGTGCATCCATGTCCTCTATCCAACATTCTCCATTTGTGGGCAACCCAAAAACTTCTGCCACCACTTCTTTGGTGAATTCTATTTGAATACCCTTAATAGTTGCATATCCATCCATCAATGTATTATGAAATTGGAGCACAATTTCTTGATCAAACTGCGTCAAACTAAGATAGTAAGCCAACCAACCTCATTGTTGAAACAAACTACATGTTGTTGGGTCTGCTAGTAAGACTCTATGGTCTGCTCATTCATGCATTGAGGTTCTCCACCCACATTTTTCAAAAAAAAATGCTAGTATAGGCAAATTCACTACAAGTGATTTTGAGAGTATGGGTAGTGATAGCTATAGGGGTTTCAACAAAGGGAAATTGAAATACTTCAATACATTCCAAACATCACATCCTTCAGTACTTCATGATATCATTTTAATCATCAAACCATAATGAGGATAAAGATCATGCTCAAAAACATACGCCATATTAATGAGGGGTTATGCAAAATCATGATTTAATGGTTAGCCTTCTTTACATTATTTCACACATTTCAAAAGTACAAAGGAGTGCCAGCTCATTACTAAACTGAACCTTCCCCATACATCTTACATGCCAACTTAAGATTTCCTTGATTTGCATTCATGATTTTTATTTCACCCCCCTCCCCCTCCCCCCCAACCTAGCAGAGACTAGGTCCCACCAGATCGTAAAGATTGAAAATTCTAAAAATTGAAATAATATGCTTTCCTAAATAAATAATAAATTAAATAAATGCAAAGGGGTTGAGTGTGACTGACCTAAGGTACGATAGGAAGGATGGTCTAAGAAGATTCGTACGAGAGAAAGAAAGTGAGATGGCATGATGATGGAAAGACAAGAAGGTGGGATGGAATAAGGTGAAAAAGGAATGAATTTTTGCATGAGTGCAAATTTTTTATTATGAAGTCCTTAAAAAAAATTCAAGGGGTTGTAGGCATCTGAGTGGGAGACTCAGAAGGAGTGGCTGCAAGAAGAGATGTTTCTATTGTGGTGAACTATTGAAGAAATTCTTCTTGGGTTGCTAGTTTATGATATAACTTCAAGCGATGCCCATTACCCAAGAGTTTGAATTTGACCAGATCAATTGTTGATAGTTGAATTGATCCATTTTAAAAAATTGTAATAATTTCATAGGGACCAAGCCATTGAGTTAAAAAATTTCCTTGGTGATGCTAATATTGTGAATCATATAGGAGCGCCCAATCACCAACAGAGAATTCTCTATCTTTAATGAATTTGTCATGCCACTGCTTTCTTTGACTCTGAATTAATTTTGTGTTATAAAGAGCTGATTTTTGCCATTCATCCAACTCATTGAGATGAAAAATGTGATCTTGTTGTGTTGTAGGAGTGGTAATATCATGTTCTAAAGCTATCCACAGAGTTTTACGTTCAAATTCAATGGGCATAACAACTGTCTTCCCAAATAGGAGTTGAAAAGGTGTAAACCCAGTAGTGGATTTCTATGTTGTTTTTTATGCCCATAAGGCTTCAAGAAGTCTAGCTACCCAATCTTTCTGATGCAAAGACACTATTTTAGTGAGGATATGTTCCAGCTCTCTATTTGTCACTTCTACCTATCCATTGGCCTGTGGATGATACGGAGAGGATTTTCCATGCCAAATTTTATACTCCTCCATGAGTGCTATTGTCATATTAGATGTGAATTAAGGCCCTTGATCTAAGTGTAATTCTCCTGGAACACCAAATCTAGTAAAGATACATTCGTACAAAAACTTTGCAACATTATTTTCATGAGGATGCTTCATGGGTTTTTCTTTGGCCCACTTAATAAAATAATTAGTGCAAACCAGTATGTAACTTTTCCCTTCTGATGGTGGTTCAATAGGGCTAAAAAAATCAATTCCCTATTTATCAAATGGTTCTACTACTATCTATGGCTACAAGGGCATTTCACCCATTTTTTTTTAGTTGACCCATTCTTTGACATTTATCACATTTTTTTGTATACTAAGCCGCATCCTTGTGAAGTGTGGACCAATAATGACCTGTATTCAAAATCTTTAATGTAGTCCATTTGTTAGCAAAGTGACCACCACAGAGCTCATCATGACAAGAATGAAGAACATCATATGTTTCATCCTATTGGTGTAAATAAGTATTTACTTATTACACTTAAGTTTTATTTAGGTTAATGCATTATTTAATTGTTTTGCATTATTTTATTATTATTTTAGGTGAGACACTTAAGAGTTTGTGAACTCTCATTGAGTTACATAGCTCTAATTATGACATAGTGTCTACAACATAGGAGTATGCATCATTCACTAAGTTTTCATGATGACAACACAGTTATCTGCACTCCTCATTTGGCACATGTTGTCTACACCACTAATTTGTGTGCTACACCATTATAGGCTTATCCTCACATCATTGCACTTAATCCTGTGCTTAATGGAGGAAAACCCATATCTGGTAGACATGTGCCTGGTTGTATGACATATCATGATGCTGACTTCTATGCATTCTAGAAGCTCTCTTGAGGCCTTTATATTCAAGCACTCCTATTGTACTCTTGATGCAATTATTGAATGAATATCATCATTTTGATCATACTCTATCTATTTTGGTCTACTATTTGCTTGTGTTGAGTTCTTTAGTTCTTGGGTGAATTCTGGCCTAAGCCAAATTCTTACATGGTATCAAAGCCAAGGGAGATTCTCATCACGTAGTTGTTTGAGAACATTCATGCTTCAGCACCTTGACACAAATCCAGAGGATCCATAGTAATTGGGAGTGTCTAGAGCTAGATCTGACCTCACCGTTGCATTCAAAGTGTCAATTTGGTGAAGATTGACTATAAATTTACCTATCTTAGGTGAAAGTTGATTGTTAGGAAATTTTTTTTTGCAAACTAGCACCCAAAGGCACCAATTTACAATTCAAGTATGATCATTTTTGGATCTATCTCATTGAATATTTAGATCTGAATTTAATTTTCATCTTTGCAACTAGGGCATTTTTCGGAATTATTTTTTAGAAATTATTGCCCTTTTTCTTCAAAATTTATTTTCGTGTCCAAGAAAATTTTTGCAGTACTAGGTCATCACACCCTAGCCTACAGATTAGTTTATTATTTATTTCGTAGGGCTTTTTTTAATTTTCAGCCACATTAATCATAAAGGCCATTACCCTTCAAATCTCGGCTGGGCCACAATAATAATTCAGCCACATCATATATTTTGACAACGAAATTCACTCTGGCGATCGTAGTTTAGAGAAACTCAGTGTCTTACATTTCGCATTGCAGTCTATGTTGTTGGGTATTTTAACTACCTGAATCATTGTTGTATAAGCAATGTGGGACTAAGTTTGTCCCTCGTCATTTTTTAAATTCTGCGGTAACTGCAGTTTTAATATCTGCCGGCTGCAATCATAAAATCTGGCTAGCGGAAAAGCTGACACTTGGCCATTCCTAACTCATCATTCCTGTGCACAGTCATCAAACATGTGGGAAAAGGGTACAATCCTTTTCAGTGCCATGTTGGATCCACGTCGTCATCTAAGTCAACATTGTACACTCGACGAGTGACTGTGCATACAATCATCCGCAGTCTACTGTTAGCCCAGTCTGATAGTGACACAAGTAGTCACAGTCAGCAATCCTACTCAGAAATACGTGGTAGTCCACATCAGAGACCATACAATCTAATTCACATGCAGAGTCATCGTACAAAATTTTCTTAGTCATCGGCCGTATGATTCTATATTGCCACATAGGCACTGACCTCATCTTAGGCCTGCATTTTGCTGACATCATCAATTTTGTGAGCTTAAAATTGACACCTGTTTGGACATCAAAATAGGCCAATATTGAACTACTATGATGGTTGTATGACCGTCAAATTTAACCTCTTATTTCACTGATGGAACCCCTCTCCAAATTCATTTTGGTTTTTGCAGTCTGACTTCAAGAGGCTATAACTCACACATCCAAACTCCAAATCAGGTGCAATATTTATTGAAATTGGGTAAAATTTTATAAAATTTTTAGTGATGTAGCTATTTTCTAGTTCTGGTGTATGGATTGTTCAAAAATTGTATTTTTTTGGTCACTATACCTAGATAATCCTACATTTTGCACTTTCAAATGCTCCGTATGGGCACATCTAGAGTCAAAAATAGGTTCCATTTTTTTCAAAGTGCATTTTTTTGTCTATTTTTCAGATCTGGCATCAGCTTATAGTGTTGTGTGGACAAAATTGTTACTTTCAGAATAGGGCCTTTCTTTGCTTTGTAATACTTCAGTATTGTAGCACATTGTAAAGTTCCAGATATGTACTCTATTAAGAGGTTTTAACAAGAAAAATTAGAAGTGCACAAAGGAAAAAATTGGTAAGTGGCCCATTGTAATCACACTACTGATAAAGTGCCCAAAGCATCTATTTTGGTGGGGTTTCTTGATTTAGTGAAAAGGGGGGGTGTTCTTGGTGTTGTATTCTCTCTTTTCTACAATTTTCTTTCATTTTCTGCATTATGGAAAACTTTAAGTTTCTTAAATTAACTCCTCATAACTATGCTTCATGGTCAATCAAAATGTTGTAAAACTTAATGCATAATGGAGTTTCACAATATGTAGATGGTACTCTTCCTAAACCAGTAGGTGATAATGTATCA
This sequence comes from Cupressus sempervirens, assembly GCA_028749045.1. Lineage (NCBI taxonomy): Eukaryota > Viridiplantae > Streptophyta > Pinopsida > Cupressales > Cupressaceae > Cupressus > Cupressus sempervirens. The sequence continues at coordinate 69,133,184 of CM053784.1, forward strand.
ATAAGTGAAATTTCAGATTGGGTAACCATGGATAGGAGAGCCCTAGGTGATATATGTTTGGAGGTAAATGATAAGATCATATATCAAATCAAGAAATGTACTACATCCAAGGAAGCTTGGGATACCCTCAAAAGCCTTTATGGTAAAGTGTCTGAAGAGGATGTTTTCAAAATTGAAGATGAACTTGTATCCTTAAATCATAAATCATATGACTCAATACAAAACTTCATCATCAAGGTGAATTAATTAAGGACAAAGCTTACTGATTGTGGGAGTTCTATCAAAGATGACAAACTGATCTATCTCATTCATAATAAGCTACCATCAGAATATTCCACATTTGTATCTTATTTTAACACCTCAAAGACTACCTTAGGGTCTACCTACAAGAAAGTCACTTTTGATGAATATGCTAAATTGTTGGATGATGAATAAAAGAAGTTGAAATTAATGGGGATTCTCAAATCACCTCAGTCCAAAGCATTGGTGGCCAATGAGGGTTCTCAACATTCAGCTAGATAGTCTTCAAATAAAGGAAAGGGTAAGAAGAAATGGAAGAAGGACAAATCTGAGGATGCAGAAAAGGAAACACCACAATCCAATCAACAAGCCAAGTCCTTGAATTCCAACAACAAAGGGGACAACAATAAGGAGAAGAAGAAGTGTGCTTATTGCAAGAAATCGGGTCATGAAGAGCGTGAGTGTTATCTCAAAAAGATTGATGAATTTACCAACATCATGAACAAACATAATGTTCCATTGCCTAATTCTTATAAGGAGAAAGGTTCATCTTAAGATTCAAAGGGCAAAGGGCAAGCACTCATGGATAATTCCAACTCTTCAAAAGAATGGATATTTGACTCAAGTTCCTCATATCATATGGGTTCTTCAAAGGAGGATTTTTATTCATTGAATCACTCAAAGGTACTACACATTTTCATGGGGAATGATAGAAAAATGGAAGTTAAAGGAAAAGGAAACATGGAAATAGAAAATGGAGAGTTTCAAGAGGTTCTCTATGTTCCAAACCTAAGTTCAAATCTCCTCTCAATCTACCGAGTCACTCACTTTGGAGATGCACATAGAGTTGAGTTCCTTCCTGACTCACTTCAATTGCACAGTCTTAAAGATGATTCCTTGGTTGTAGTGGGGAAAGTGAATGATCACAAGAGGTTGTACTCTTTCTCGCATTTTGTGCCCAAGTCTCCTTCAAAAGCCTTGTTATCACAATCTAATTCAAACATGCAACTATGTCATGAGAATTATGGTGATCTTGAATATTGCTACCTTCAACAACTTTGCACATACCATATGGTCAAAGGTCTACCTCACATCAACTTTTCTAAGGGTGAGTGTTCAACAGATTTAGTGGGTATGCATCCAGAGGGGAAGTTACAAAGAGGGAAGTCTTCTAGAGCAACAAGTGTTCTACAAATGGTTCACATGGTATTAGCAAGTCCTTTTGCATTCAGCCAGGGTTGCTATATACTTACCTTAGATGATGACTTTTCAAGGTTCACTTGGATCTATTTTCTTCATAACAAGAATGAAGTGTTGGACACATTTCTAGCCTTCAAGGCTCATGTAGAATGAAAGTCTAGGAAAACCATCAAAGTACTCCGCATGGACAATGGTAGCATGGGTGTGAACAAAAGACTTAGGGACTTTTGTACACATGAGAGAATTGATCTTTAGACTTCACTAGCATTTAGTCTGCATAAGACGAATGTTGTAGCTTTGAGGATACAAACTCTTAAGTCTATGGCAAGTTGTGTGATTTATGCCAAGTCTCTAGATCCATCATTAGAAGTCAAAGCAATCTCCAGTACCACTCAAATTCTTAATCGTTCTCCTCACCCATCCTTAGATGGAAAAACTCCTTTTGAGGCATGGTGCAGTTGAAAACCTATTGTGACACACTTTAGAGTCTTTAGTTGTCCTGCATGGGCAAAGAGATCTTCGAAGGGATGCAAGGCACATAGATCTTAGCCTTGTAACTTCATTGGTTATGAAGACGGTGTGAAGACATATAGACTTCTAGATCTAGAGACTCATCAGATATTTATGGAGAACGATGTACATTTTGAGAAAAGTTCACCACGCTTGTCCTCTACTCCTCTTCACACATCATACAATGTGGAAATTGATAGTGATTCCAATGATAGTGCTTTGACATATTCAGACACATGGAGTTTTGTCAATAGATACAGCGAGAGGTCACTTCATCAGTTTAGTCCACATGCATACACTACCACAGTGATAGGTCCAGAATAGCAAGGTACATCCAGTCTTCCAGATACAAGTTCACTGATAGATTTGGGGGACAGTATTAATGATTTGCCTCTTCTTCTTGATGTAGAATTACCTTCTTCAGTTGTCATGAGGGTTTCATATGACTCTTTTGTTCATTCTCTACATGATCAATCCTCTTAGGTTGAAGTGATTGTAGATACTTATGATCAGCAGTTGCAACAGGGTTCTTCATCAGTTGCAGAGAGAAACAATTCTTTGGGACAAGTTCTTCAGTCGTTTGAGCAGGTTTCAAAGACAACACTTATCCATGGGATTCTTTCCACACATAGCGGAAGTGTCTCATTTTTACCCTTGGCATTGTTTCTTCCTAAGGGGAGGAATGCCATTCTACAGTTTTGGATTGGCTTCTTCATTGGAGTAGTAACTGTTCAACATTCTTCTTTGGGGAGGGGAGCCTATCCTATCTCTCTTCCTCTTCTCATCATTCTCTTATGTATATACTAGATGTATGTCATAATGGGAAGGGTCTTTATTACTCCATCCATCCATGCATCCTTCTTTATCTCTCTTTTTGGGGGAGGGTTTTTCCCATGAGGTTTTCCCTCTTTCCTTTCTTTATGAGAGATTGCATATCATTATGTATATGGGTACCTAACATGGCCTAGTAGTCGGGACCCATCTTGCATATCATCCTAGATTTTGTAAGCTTAAGGGCATTCTACTAAGTTGCACTTAAGGGGGGTGTTGGTGTAAATAAGTATTTACTTACTACACTTACTTAAGTTTTACTTAGGTTAATGCATTATTTAATTATATTCCATTATATTATTATTATTTTAGGTGAGACACTTAGGAGTTTGTGAACTGTCATTGAGTTACACAACTCTAATTATGCACATGGTGACTACAACATAGGAGTATGCATCATTCACTAAATTTTCATGATGACAACACAATTATCCACACTCCTCATTTAGGACATGTTGTCTATACCACTGATTTGCATGCTACAACATTGTAGGCTTATCCTCACATCATTGCACTTAATCCCATGCTTAATGGAGGATAACCCATATCTGGTGGATATGTGCTTGGTTGTATGACATATCATGATGTTTAATTCTATGCATTCTAGAAGCTCTCTTGAGGCCTTTATATTCAGGCACTCCTAGTGTACTCTTGACGTAATTATTGAATTAATATCATCATTCTGATCATACTCTGTCTATTTTTGTCTACTGTGTGCTTGTGTTGAGTTCTTTAGTTCTTGGGTGAATTTTGGCCTAAGCCAAAGTCTTACACATCCTCTCTAAGACATCGTCGTGTTACCTAATCTGGTCTAGTATAAAACATGAATCTTCAGATCCATGAGAAATTAAAACTCTTTTCTGCCAGCAATCATTTTTCTTTTGCAGAGAAATGTGGGTGAGTTTTGCTAGTGGTTAGATAATTAGCAATGTCAGCATACCAACAGTTTTGTGCTGAAAAAAGGAAGAGATGTTCATTGGGAAAGCTATATTCTATGGCTATAGGATCATCAAATGTTTGAAGACAAGACAAGAAATTAGCTACAACATTTGCTTTACTTGGCTTCTCAATAATGGTGATGTCAAATTCTTGCATTAGTAACAACCATTGAGCTAATCATCCAGCGATTGTTGGCTTGTTCATCAAATATTTGATAGAAGAGTGATCTATATGTACAAATATTTGGTATCGTGTAATGTAATGTCTAAGTTTATTAAGAGCATAAATTACAACAAGTAGTTATTTCTCTGTCACAGTGTAGTTATACTCAGCTCCTTGAAGATTATTGCTGATATAGCAAATTGCATGTTTTACTGAATCTATCTTTTGGCCAAGTACCACTCCAATGGCATGATCTGAAGCATCTATGTGTATGTGAAAAGGTAACTCCCAATTTGATCCTCAAAGCACTGGTGCTATTTAGAGGACTTCCTTAAGCTGCAAGAAGGCTTTTGTACACTCTGAATCCCATACAAACTCTGCATCTTTTCAAAGAAATTCATATAAAGGTGTTGTAATTTGACTAAAATCTTTGATAAAATGTCGATAATATCCCACATGTCCTACAAAACTCTTGAATTCTTTTAATTTAGCTGGTACAACCAATGTGTGTATGACTTCTATTTTTGATGGATCTACTTCAATTCCTTTAGGGGAAATAAAATGTCCTAACACCACTCCTTCTTGCATTATCATAAAGCACTTTTCACTATTTAAAGACAAATTGTACTCTTTTCATCTTTGTAAAACATTGTCCAATTTTTCCTTGGCTTCTTCAAATGTTTGTCCATATGTGGTGAAGTCATCCATATACACTTCCAAACAATCTGTAGATATGTCAGAAAAAATGCTAATAACAGTTCTTTGGAAAGTTACAGGTGAATTGTACAAATCAACTGGTAGGAAAAAATAAGAAAATGTTCCCCATGGACATGTGAATATGGTCTTGTCCTAATCCTCTGGTGCTATCTAGATTTGATTGTAGCCATTGAACCCGTCTAAGAATGAAAAGTATTTTTTCCAAAAAGATTGTCAAGAACTTGATCGACAAAAGGCAATGGAAAATGATCCTTCTTGGTAGCTGATTTAAGTTCTCTATAATCTATGGAGACTCACCATTTCCCCCCCTTTTGGGAACAATAACCAATGGTGACACCCATTGGCTATCGAAAATAGGATATATGAAGCTAGCATTGAGTAGCTTTTGCAATTCATTTTTGACAATATCTCTTAATGTTGGGTTTATCCTAGGCTGAGGTTGTCTCATAGGTTTGCAATCTAGACTAATATAAATCCTATGGGTACAGAGTGCAAGATCTAAACCTTTCATATTTGTATACTCCCAAGCAAAAGCATCTTGGTGCTTTTGTAATAGCTGCAGGGTATTATGATGTTGTGCTTGAGATAAGAACTTGGTTATGTTTAATTCTCTTCCTGGAATGATTATTGTTTTGACTACTTTTTCAGCCATTGAAATTTGCACAATTGGTTGTGAATCTATCTCATGTGGCAGGAGTGAATGCATAAGCTATGCAGACTCAGAATAATGAAGTTCAACAGATAAAGGTGGAATACTTTCTAAGACACACTCTTATGTAGAAGATGTCTCAGGTTGTGTTCCATACTCATTTAGTATGATAGAAGAAATGACATTATCTTCTTCTTTAATGTTTACAAATGACTCTCATGATATCATCATCAATTGTTGAGTAGAATCTATGTCCATATCAGAGTCATCCATATTTGGCTAGACAACTTGATCATCCTCCAGTAAAAGCTAAGTAGTAGAATACAAGGTCAAATTTTTAGTGTTCGTTCCACTTGAAATAGTCATTTTCCTATATCAACATGCAATATAAGCATCTACTATTGCTAACCATGGTCATCCTAAAATGATAGGGTAGCCCCCAGTACTTGTTTTTGGAGAGAGTACAACAAAATCAACTGGATACTCCCATGAATGTAATGTGATAGTGAAATCCTCTAGCATACCATCAGGAATGATGGTAGAACTATCTGCTAGTTGCAAGATTATTGGTGTTTTCCTAAGACCAATGATGCTTAATTTGGACACTACTTCCTTGGTCATTACATTGATGGATGCTCCTAGGTCTATTAAGACATTTTGCACTTGCACTCCTTGAATTGTGAGGGTCACTACTGGGCTTCCAGGGTCTGCATACTTAGGCATTTTGCAGTTATCAAGCATAAGATCAGAAAGGTGCCCAAGGACATGGATAGTCTTTGGGTCTTTCCTTTTCCTTCCTAGCTTTTTAACACAGGCTTCTCTGATGGCTTTTGAATATATAGGTACTTCCTTTATTACATCAAGCAAGGGAATTTTTATCATCATTTGCTTGAGTTACTCAAGAAAATCTAGTGCAGCTTGATTTTTGCTTGGTAGGATTTGCTCTGTTAGCCTACTAGGAAATGGTGGTGTCTTGGCTGCAGGAGAAATAGTGGTGTTAGGTTCTTGAACTAACTCATCATTTGTATAATCTATTTCTATTATAATGGGCTGTTGAGGTGAGGCAAGCATTGTTCTAGATCTTAAATGGATATCATTTAGGGTAATGGAATAACTTTTTTGCTGGGCTAAAGGTTTTGCACTATTAGGATTAGGTGCAGGTTGTGTATGTAACTGTGGCTATTTTGGAGGAGTTGTATTGGCTGCAGGAGGCATTAAGGCTTGTTGTTGAGGAGGTTGAGTCAAGGCCGATTGATGCTGGTGTTGCTACCAATTCTTGGTTTGCTGCCAACCCTGCTGAGGTTGGTGCCAACCCTGCTGAGGTTGGTGCCAACCCTGGTTAGGCTGCTACCATCCTTGGTTGGGCTGCTGCCAACCTTGGTTAGGCTGCTGCCACCCTTGGTTAGGCTGGTGCCATCCTTGGTTAGGTTGCTGCTAATGATTATAATTATCATGATGTTGTTGCCATTAACTATTACCACCATAATTATGGCGTGGGGTTTGAGGAATACTTGATCTTGGAACCCATGGCCTTTGTTGAGCAACATAGAGGACTTCCCCATCTTCATCAATTGCCTTGAGCTCAGTAGGCACATGTTGTGATTCCAAGCTAGCAATAGGCTTACATCAGTAGTTGCATTTATTTTCTCTCCAATGGGGGCAATATTCTACCAACATACTATCAGCATCTTCCTTCTTCCTTCATGCTTTCATGGTATCCAATTGTGTAGCAATATCATTAATGATGTCTTGCTTGAAATTTGACAAGAGGTTTGACAGTTTTGTCTTAGATACTCCTGCCCTAGGAGTTTTTTGGAGTAGGCCCCTCAAACCTCATCTTTTTTTTGTTGTTACTCTAGAATAGTTCAAACAAATATTCTGGATTTCAACCCACACCTTCTGTGTAATGTCACCTCCAGCCAATAAGTCTAAAGCTTCCATACTCTTGTCATGCACTCCTTTTAGAAAGAGATGCTTTTGGGACTCCTCGTTCAGCTAATTTTATGTGTTGTGTTGTAGGTTAAACATGAATAGGACAACATAGTCCTCCAAAGTCTCATCCTCCTTTTGTGACATTTTAAAAATGTCATCTCCTTTCAAATCATGGGCTCTGCAATATTCCTTATATTTATTAAGGAACAGGTTACTCATAGTTGGCCAATCTGTCATAGCATTGGCACCTAGACTCATGAACCATCTAAAAGTGGCTTCTTTGAGAGTTGATGGAAACAATTTCATCTTATGGGAATCAGTTGTATTGTCATAACTTCAACAAAGGATGTCAAATTCAAAGAGAAAAGTTTCTAGATCTTCAGTAATAAGGCCGTAGAATTTAGGCAAGGCAGCTGAAGGTATATTTTCCAAATTTTGATTACCTTGCTGAGGAGGAATTTGAAAGGACAAGGTAGGCTGAGCTACTACCATTTGTGGATGTCCTAGTGGTGGCTGATAAATGACTAGAGCTAATGGATTATCTTTCTATTCTGGCTCAACAAAACAATTATTTAGATGGAAGGATTCTTCAGATGTGGTCAGTGATTGTACTTGTTCTAGTACTTCTACAAATACGTTCTCAAACAGTTCTTCCTCTATTTCTTGTCTCTCTTCTCTTTCTTCAGGGTTAGGATAAAAAGGATCTTCCTGATTGAAGTTGGGAAGAAATCTTCCAAGGTGGTCTCTTCTTTTATGCATGCAAGAATGCTAAAAATGAAACTAAATGACTCAATAGTGAATACTAGAATGACACCATCCCCGAAAATGGCACCAAAAATATGTCTAATCAATATAACACCTTTTTAGTTGCAAGATTGGACATCCCTTACTACCAAAGTACTATGTTGATTTTCATTAAATGTCAATTTGGGAGCGTGAACTTGAGATGATGTCTACAAAGTATATGCTATAGTTTTGGTAAAAGTCACTACTACCTTGAATGCAATAACCATTAAGGAAATCTAGTTTATCTAAAGGAAAAATAACTATCAAATACTTGGATGGAAATTCTAATTATTTATCCATACATCTATGCACCTACTACTGTAGGAACACTGATTGGTTCTATTTCTAGTGGCTGTAGGAACAATAGTTGTGATCTTAACTTAGAAAACTGAGTCTAACTCCTACTTACTAAAGAAAACTCCACCTTTTGTGTGGGCCCCCATAGAAGAATGAAGGAAAGATAAGCTCAAATAAAAGTGTAGAAACTCAACAAAGGCATGTATTCATTTAAATACGTAGTATTGCAATAACTTGGGAAAAATAATAAGATGTCTATTAACCCTGTCTGTCTACTCACTACTTAACCTCATAGATACAGATGAGGTCTTATTTAAAAGGAAGGAAGAACAAAAAACTCCTAAAACTATGACTTCCTCATGAAGGCAAGTCAGTTACAACTTAAGACTGCAAGCATGCAATTGTAAAGACATTAATTACCCCTTAAATTCCCCATAAATACAAATCATAGAAAATGCTAGATCTACTCTTTTATCTGTCTTCAAACAGCTTCCAAGAATCTAGGTATTGTGCATTGCAGTTTAACTAATTTCTTTGATGCTCGCTTCCTTGCTTAGCCAATATATTAGGTCCCACTTTGTTATTCATTAAAATAGGTCCCTTCTGACTTTGCCGCCAAGTCTTCTAGCTGCAACTTTAATATGATCAATGCTTAGCGCTATTCCTTCGTAGTTTGTTTAACTCCCACTCAACTTGTATTCCTACGATCAACTTTTAATACACATAAGATTTCCTGCAAACATTTATTTACATTTATTTTTTTATAAAGAAAAGGCATTAATTATTCAACTAATAGTTTTTGCAATCTCTTCAACTGCAAGAAAATCTACCCATATCAAACATTTATGAAGAAAGATTCTTACCACAAAATGAACCCCTTTTTAGATATAGTTCGGATTATCATTTTTATGCCCCATGTCTATACTTTATACATAAAAAGTTGAAAACATTTATACTAAAAGATGATAAAGTTCAATATGTTATAGACAAATGTTCACAAAAAGGGCCAATAAGACTTCTATTTCTTCATGTCATCAATAGGGGAGGGGGCTAAAGAAATTATCCAAATATTAATCACTTTTATCAATCGTATTAAATCTTAACCATATGAGACATACAATTATAAATAAAAAATAGATACTTATGTAGAATAATACCATATATATTAACTAGGGAAATCCTTGATCAGAGGGAAAACCTTGGTGGGGATGTGCCCACAAGATTATGTACTAATATAAATATTCCTTGTTAGAGGATAGACCCTATTAGGAGTCTATGAAATATATTCAATACTTATCAGTCACTATTAGAAGACTTTGAATCACTATTAGGAGATTCCAACCCTATTAGGAGTTGTGACAACCCTATTAAGAGTTTTACGAGTTAGATGGACCCACTTTCCAAATAGCTTCAAGGGAAAGATCAATGAACCCACTATCCAAGTGATCTCTATATTACTTCTTGTAGAATAATAGAATTGAATTGAATTTCACCTTCCTCTTTTCTATCTTGTCAACCATACTTTTTTCCCTTCTGATCTCAATACTAGATCATGGACTTTGCATCCAATAATCCCTTGGATTGCTTACTCACATTTCCCCAATACTCTACTCTTGTTTGCACTTACATGAACACTTTTCATCTCACACACACTTACCAAAAAGGGAAATACTTTCATTTATACCAATTCCTTAAAATAATTCCTTGAGCTAGCAATGAGGCTTTCTTAATTAATTGTAATAGGACCACAATAGGATAATTAATTAATTAGCAATTACAATATCACTATTGGCTCAACATATTTACAAATATTCACATGTGCTACTTCAAGACTTGAATAGTCACTAACGTCACCACATGACTATTCTCTATCACTATCTAGCTTTTTAGCTCTAGATTATATCTATGTTAGAAGATATAAAATGATCATCAAAAACAATTTTCCAAGCACAATTTCTACACTGCTCTTTGTAAGTCACTTATAACTTCTATATAATATCGACTTAGGTTACACGCACTTAACCTCTCTATTAGGACACAATATGGAATATTTCCTTAATCTCAAATCTCTTGACGATTACAACTTTGTCCATATGATCATGATCTCTATCTGCTATTCTTCCAATCTTCATAAAATTACTACTATGTTGACATCAATGAAAAATGTATTCATGAATGCAACATATTAATACTGTCACATGATCTCCAATGCCTAGGATACTCCTCCAAAGAAATATGATTCACATTCATGCTAACAAGATCTACGATAATTTATTGCCAAAGGTTGGAGGTTACTATTGATCTCATTGTTGAACCTATAGATCTTCAAAATATGTGTATGAGATATTACAAGAAAGACCTCAAAACCTCATAAAATTCAACTTAAATTTTTCCAAAGAAACCATCTAATAGAGCTAAGTTGGTGAAAGGAAAAGTCAAAAGGGAGGGAAAATTGACATTTTATGACATGGACCAAATTAAACCTTTCTGGGTCAAAATGTTAAAGCTAATTATGGAGTATTTTACCATAGATGGGAGATATGTGAAATTGCACAATTTTCATTCATTTTTAAAAACTATTTTAGGTATAAGGTGAATATATCTTTCTTTTATTACTTATTTTGTTCTCTGCTAGATAGTAATATTGATCATAGGAAGGATTCTTCTAATCCTATGCTACATGAGGGTCCTATTCACCTAATTTCTAAGCATCATTGGGATAATAAAATTGGGATTTTCATTGAGCCTAAGAAGGATAATAGGAAGAGAAAGAGTGAACAACTGGGCAAGGGAAAAGTTCAAAAATGAAAAAAAATTCTACTTAGAAAGAGAAGACAACATCTAAGATTGAACAGGAGGAGAGTTTTGAAGAGGATAATAATGTTGAGATGGATAGTGAGTCTTTTAAGGAAGAAAGAAATTATGGAGACTCAAATTCTATAGAGTCTAAGAATACTAAGGATTCTGAAGGTAAAATTAATTTTGCAAATGCCAATGGATTTAAAGCTACAGACAAGGAAGAGCCTACCATTCTAGAAAATAAAAGTAAAAATTAATAAGGAAAATGAGGAAAGAATAGATAGTAATGTGGGGAGGAAATATAATGATCTTGAGTATCATAAAAATGACTACTAGTCCATGGGTGATGTAGATCAAAATCAAGATGTTTAGGATGAACAAATAGAGAATGGACACATTCAAGGTCAAAAAAAGTAGAGTTGGATTAATCAACAAGGTTAAGGTCAAAGGTGTGTTGACAACTAGGAATTGCAGCTAGAGGAAGAGGATGAAAATGATGAATGTGATCACACCATGGGTATCTTGGAAAAATACTAGAGTCAAATATACTTACTCTTATAGGATGGACTAATAGATGGTTAAGAAAATTAAAGACTTTTATAATAAAAGCAAGATCATGGAAGGTAAGATTAACAACTTGAATAGTGTTATTAAGGAAGGCATTGAGAAAAATCATGATAAGGGTTTTATTGAAAATATGGTCAATAGTATGGGGGTAAAAGCACGGATCTGTGTCACCATTTGTGATACCAAAACCTGTTTTGGTCAAATCTCATTTCTCTAGCAAAACTCATTTTTTTCCAAAAACTAAAAATATGCTTTTATAGATCTCAGATTCAATATCATCATTATATAAATTTTTGAGTGTTTTGATTACTTATAATATGTTATAATCTCAAAGTATTATAAGTTGATATTTCAACACTTCAGAAGATGCTCCCTCAAAAAAGGAAAAGAAATAGTAAATCATATCAAAAAAATTAAAAAATTATATTTATCTCTAGAGGAGAGAATCCTCTTCATGAATATGTAATTTTTTTTCAAGAAGGTATAGATTTGATAGGAAAGTTTTGACGAGAGGAAATTTTTTTGGATTCTGATAAGGTCAAACTTGAGTACTTATAACAAAGTAAATATACATCAAAAAAAAAAAAATTTTTTTTTGTGCACTAGCTATACATGTCATCTATAAGATATTTTCAAATTAGAACAAAAAAAGATGATTTGCATATACTTGTTTAACGGGAACTACACCCTATATTTTTTACTGTTAAAAAAAGGACTTCAAAATAAAATAAAATGAATAAATTCTTACTCAAAAAAATTATAAAAATTTAAGGTATAAAATTCATCCAATTCTACACATTTCATCAATTTACATCATCTTCATATTTTAAACACAAATACCATTTTTTTTGTCACTAATGTTGAATTGTCACATTCTGATATCATGTTTCTTTATAAAAGGTGACACAGGTTTGTGCTTTTACCCATTGTTGATACTAAACTATAGGTTGTTATTCAGAGAATTCAAAGAAATGAAACAATGTTGAGATGTATTCTCCTCCATAATCATGAAGGTATTAAGCCTTTTCTTTCTAACCTCAAAAATACCTATATGCCTTGTTGGAATGCAGAGGTAAAATTTCCATTAATGTTGAGCGTGCTTCTGATGATGGTGTTGATAGTAGTGTTGGCCTTGGTAAGAGAACTATAGAAAGTCTTAGCAAGGCTTTTTTTGATCCTAAAGATGAAAGGAAAAAAATGATGAATGAAATCCACCTGTATTTTAATAGGATGATTGAGAGCTTTCAAAAAATTGTAGGTCTTCTCCAAAAAATGATGTAGTTTGTTGTTTTACTTTATTTCTGGAATTGGGGCTTGTTTTTTGGTGATCTATTTTCTAGTCAAAATTGACTATCCCTTTTGTTCCCCTTCATGGGCTTTGTTCTACTCTCTTTTTTGTGCTTTTTGTTTTGGACCTACATTCTTATCTTTCTGTATTGTTATTTTTAAGGGTTTCTAGGTCCCTTCAAAAACCTTTTTTTTAAAAGAAAAAACAATAACGACATTGTGGATTCTTTTTGATTGATTTCTTAGAGGAGATATTGATAATGACACAAGTAGCATGCAAAGTATTGTCCTAGTATTTGTTGGTTACATCATTTGATTCTTATCATTAGTCCATTGTCTACATTTTGGAAAAACAAATCTACTAGATACATAGGAATGCATTGGTTGTTCAATTTATTTTTTTGAAAATTTGATATGGAAAACATGTTTTTGATTTAAAGAGGTAGGATAAGGGTCCTAAACCCAATAAAGAATGTTACACTCCAAACTTCTCTACTATAGGTTGAAATAGCCCAACAATAGAAAAGAACAAGTCTTACCCATTCAACTAGAGTTCTACTAGATATTAAAATAAATTAAAAACTACAACAAGTCCAAAGAGCATATAATAGTGTCATCCCTAGCTATAATACTAAATCTATAGTAACTACTAAATAAGGATAGAGTCTTCCAACCCCAACAAGAAAGGGGACCAACAAAATACAAATAAGTCTTAAGGTTTTATCTCGAACTTACAAGTTAGATCACAATAGAAAACTCCAAAATAGGATGAAAAATAAAACTAACCTACTAACAATAACCAAAAAAATAAAGAAACTAGAGGGGGACAGATCTAATAGACATGCTTAATGCTTTCCTAATCTTCAACCAGGAACATGAGGTCTTTCATATAGTTGGTAACTATTGGTAATATAGGAGGAGTAACTAAGGAGGGAGGAGTGAATTAGTTACCACAAAAATAACTCCAAATCCCTTAGCTATCAATACAAACTTCTCACTAAGCCGAATCCTTGCACTACTCGGTTAGAACTTGATATGCATTGTAACCCAGTTAACAAAGAAGAGTTAATATATTAATCTGTATTATCCTTTAGTAACTTAGTTGAATAAATATAAAGTAGTAAACAAATGAAATGAACACACGAGACTCAAAGATTTAATAAGAAACCCAATTTGGGAAAACCACCAACGCAACAAGTTACAAATTTTCACTCTTCTAAAGTGAGTCATGTTAGGAGCCAACCATGTTACAGGTTAAAAAAACACATGAATAAGTGTAACCTTGTTAGATGTTTTGAATCACATTGTTAGGAGTGGCCTTGTAAGAGGTATTTAGACACTTCAATCTAGAAATGCCACCCTATTAGAGATTTACAAAATGACTACTAAGTCAACTCTATTAAGAGATTTTTTCACTATTATAATTGTCAAATAGGATAAATGATTGACCTAATTTATGAAGAAATAGACTTTGAAGATTTAAATCACTTTTCTAGCCTATCCTCTAGGTCCTCTTTGTTCAACATATTATTTGTAGCTCCTTTGATATTTTTTCTTTAATCAGATATCCTTCTTAATTAACATCTTTTTTGTTCTTCCAATTTCTTCATTTCAATCAACAAATCGATCATTAATATATAAGAAACACAATGTAAACTTAGTTTAATATCCTTTCAAAAAAAATTTAACATATAATAGGTTGATTTGTATTAACCGTTGAATTGAAAAAATTATTCTACTATCGTCCAACTTACACTAAAAATGAATCTATTGATTAACACTAAATTCCTTTGGTAATCTACCTAATTTAGTTTACACTAAATTCTTTTGATAACATACTTGACTAACTTTGCACTGACACCCTTCATTGACTGGCATAACACAATTTACACTAATTCTCTTTGATTACCAACAAAATTTGGTTCCTTTTGAATTATGCTTGGTTGATACCAGAGTCTTCTTTAGTTCCCAACTAAGCTTGATTAATACTAGATGTGTTGGATTAGAGTGTGAAATTTGTATAACATGAATGACAATAAATAATTGAATATTTTTTTTCAATAATCTCCCTCTTTGGCTTTGATGGAAACACAATGTGTCATTATGCAAAGAAAACTTAGAGCAATAGAATGACTTACAAGATTTTATAATATCCCTAGTTTCATTTCAATTCTTTATCCATGAGAACTCCCTCAGAGATTCTCTCTTTTTCATCTTATCTTTAGACTCTATTTGATCCAATTCTACCTCTTACTTCTATACAAATTTCTTTCTTTGATCCTTTGATATGACATCAATCACTCTCTCCTTCTTTGACATCAAATTCCAAAGACTTTATATAGTGAATTTGCAATGTACCTAATGTACTAATTCATATTCAATGTTCTATAAAATTCTTGCATCAACTTAATAGTTTCCAATGAAGCTCTGTTGATGCATCACTAATCTGCAGTGAGCATCATATAGTAGAATGACACCTAATTTACCTCTTAGATACAAAAATGAATCCTTATATACAATGGCTTTGAGAATATGCTAGAAACCTACTTCTTTTTGTTCACATATTTTAATCTAACCTCTTTACCTTGAACTAATTCTCTCATTAAATGATACTTGATTGCAATGTGTTTTTTCTTAGTGTGCATCACAGAATTCTTGGATATGTTGATTTCATTTTTGTTATCATAATAGATAACCACTAGGTTGTCCCTAAGTAACCTTTCTATAAGTAATTTAATTAGGGCATGATGGGTGATAGAATTGTCCTTTCCCTTTTGGGTTTCTTTAGCACTAATGCACAACATATTGTACAAGAAATTGGGAACATTTACTGGATGATTGTGCCTTATACAATTGAGAAATTTAAAATGATGTGCATGTAAAATCTCCCTTCACATGTGAGGTACCTAATAATGTGCATGGCCAACTCATTGTGTGGTGATAGAAGAGATGTTCTTTTGCAACCTTGCTTGGTAATATCCATCTGAGGATTAGTTGGTATGACAAACTAAGCTCTGCCTGATCTTGCATCATGCATATTGGGATAATGTTCTCCTATTTCCAATAACCAATTTACTTCTACTATATGCTCTTCTATAGAAATCATTGTTAAACCCCATACAGAAGCTTCTCCCTCATCAAATGTCCTTGTGAATTATGTGGCTTCTTCTTCGTTAAATGTAGTTAAACTTAAGAAATACCCTAACTAGCCACATGCATTAAATCTCCTTACTACCTCTACATCTGAGAGAGAAAAAAATGCTCCACTAGTTCTCTTCGCTGCAATTGTCCACCCATTTTTGCTTAACACTTTCACTATATGCACTGCTTGCACTATTTCCCCTTTATGAATTCTGGCTTCCTTTGTTGTTTTACAGAATCATTTTACATTTCATTTTACAGGTAACTAATGATTTGTTATGAGCAATAATATTGTTATAATGAGAGTAAATCATGGATGTGTGTGAAAATCATTAGAAAATAGGATTCAGATCACTTAAAATTTAAATACAAGTCACATCATAGCTTGATAATAAAATCATTCAAAAATAAGGGGTACAACATCTAGACACTTGTGTACTTATGACAATTGAATTCTATTAATAAAAGAAATCTAAAGATTTGGGAAAATATTCACAAATAAATAGGAATGTCATTTGATTTTAGTAACCTTCCCTGCCCCCTACAAAATATGGAAAAGTGTCCACATTTTTTAGACTTAGTATGGGGTATGGAACTAGCATAACATCATCATAATATAAAGAATGTAGTATTAGATATAATTAATAAAATCTACATACTATAAATGAATCATAATTTGAAAATTTTATACCTGTTAATTGATTGTTGCACATACCAAAAGGTGGTGGAACTTCTATCAACTTTGACAGCATTTGTCAACAAACATGTGATGTTTATTGAAAGCATTAGAAAATGATGATGTGGAAGGTGGGTGGGTGGAAGGTAAAGAAATGAGATGAGATGAGAAAGTGAATGAAAAAATTTGGAACTTTATGTGGGCATAAAGTTTTTATTATGAGCATGCATAAAGAAATTAGTGTTGAAGAGTAGCAAATGGAAGGTTAACACCTTCGATTGCAGGAAGAGTTACCTAGTTTGTATTTGAATTTGGCCACTGGAACTACTGTAGTAAGTCCTTTTTTGTTTGGGGCCATTTATATAACTTGAGGCTGTGACCATGGACTAATAATTTAAAAGGCACTGGATCAATGGTAGTTAATTGAATAGCTCCATTGTCAAAGACATGATTAATTTCATATTAACCCAACCATCTTGTCTGCATCTTACCTAGCATATTTTTAAATCTAGAATCATATAGTAACGCCTAGTCACCAACTTGAAATTTTTTATTGATAATGTGGGAGTCATGTCATTACTTTTTTAGTTTCTATACAATTTTAGTGCACTCCAAAGCAGCTTTGTGCATTTCATCCAATGATTTAAGGTGTGGAGGACATTCTCTCTGTGCTATAGGAAGTTCAATGTCCAACTCCAATGTAGCTCTTAAGCTTTTATGTTCAAATTCAATGGGGAGCATTGCTACTTTACCATATAGGAGCTCAAATGGTGTGAATCCTATAGTAGTCTTCCATGTTGTTCTGTAGGCCCCAACAACTTCTAGTAATCTACTAGTCCAATCCCTACAGTTCAAATGAATTATTTTTTTTAGGATGTTCTCTAGCTCACAATTTGTGACTTCTACTTGCCCATTAGCTTGAGGGTGATAAGGACTAGATTTATAGTGCTTGATGTTATATTGTTTCATCAGTTCTAAGATCATATTAGAGGTAAATTGTGCACCTTGGTCAGTGACTAGCTTTTTGGGTACACTGTAGCATGTAAAAATTTCTTCATACAGAAATTTTGCAACTTTTTCATTATGAGCATGCTTCATGGTTTGACTTCAACCCATTTTGTAATCTGTACACACAAGGATATAGGATTTCCCATTGGATGGAGGATCAATTGGACCAATGAAGTCCATGCCCCATTTGTCAAATGGTGTTAATGCCATTTGTGGGTTAAGAGGCATTTCATTAGTTCTTGTTGGTTGGCCATCCTTTGACACTTATCACACTTCCATGTATAGTTGGTTGCATCTTTGTGAAGTGTAGGCCAATAATAACTAGTTGTCAATATTTTTAAGGCTATTATTTTTCCTACAAAGTGCCCTCCACATGGTTCATTATGACATGGATGTAGAATTTCAAATCTCTCATCCTCTCTCACACATCTTCTCATAACTTGATTATGTATAGTGTAAAAAAAGAGATTATCTATCCAAGAGAAATGAAAACTTTTCTCTACAAACAACTTCTTTTCCTTGTAAGAAAAATGTTCTAGCATTTTATTAGCTACAATGTAATTAACAATGTCTACATACCATGGAGTTTGAATAGCAATATGAAATAAATGCTCATCTAGAAATGCATCATCTACTAGAGTAGTGTCAGTATCATCATGATGGGTTCTTGATAAATAACTAGCTAAAACATTGGCTCTTCCAGGCTTATCAATGATAGTTATATCAAATTCTTGCAATAGTAGTAACCATCTTGTTAACCTGCCTATTATAATAGATTTGTTCATGAGATATTTAATTGTTGCATGATCAATATGAAAAAATATGGGATAGCTAGTTATGTAGTGACAAAATTTGTTCAAAGCATAAACTACTGCTAATAGTTTTTTTTTAGTCACTATGTAGTTTAATTCTAGTCTATGAAGGTTCTTGCTAATATAATTTATTCCATTTCTAAGATTTTGAGATTTTTGTTTTAGAACTCCACCTATTGCATAGTTAGAAGCATCTGTATATATGTGAAAATATAAACTCCAATTAGGGCCTTGTAAAACTGGGGCTATAGTGAAATGTTTCTTAAGCTATAGGAGGGCTTCATTACATTCAAATGTCCAACTAAATTTAGCTTCCTTTATGAGTAATTTATACAAGGGACTAGCTATATTTTTGAAATCTCTTATGAAACATCTATACTATCTAGCATGACCTATAAAAGATCTTATAGATTTTGATTTTGTAGGTAATTGCAATGTTTGAATTACCTCTATCTTAGCTGGATCGACTTGTATTCCTGCAGCAGATATGAAATGACCAAGTACCACACCTTCCTGCATAAGCATGAAACATTCTTCACTATTAAGTTCCAAGTTAGTTTCTTGACACCTTACCAAAACTTTTTCAAGGTTTATCATTGCGTCCTCAATTGTGACTCCAGATGTTGTGAAATCATCCATATATATTTCCATACAATCATGTCATATATTAGGAAAGATGCTAATAACGGCTCATTGGAATGCTGCAGGAGCATTACATAGACCAAATGAAAAAATAGAGTATGCAAAAGTACCCAATAGGCATGTAAATGTGGCTTTGTCTTGGTGTTCAAGAGTAATGTTTATTTGACTGTAACGACTAAACCCATCTAGAAAAGAGAAATACTTCTTGCCAGCTAGAGTGTCTAGAACTTGGTCTATAAATGGTAAAGGAAAGTGATCCTTTTTGGTGGCCTTGTTCAATTCTCTATAATCTACACAAATTCTCCATTTTCCTTCCTTTTTGGGCACTATGACCAGGTGTGACACCCATCTACTATCAGATATAGGATAAATGAAACCAACATCAAGCAATTTTTGCAGTTCAGTTTTAACTATTTCGCTAAAGCTTGGATTTATCCTTCTCCATGGTTGATGGAGTGATGGACACCCTTCATTGATGTATATCCTATGAGTGCACAATGTAGGACTCAACCCTTTCATATCAGCATAGTCCCATGGAAAGTCCTTTCCATGCCTTTGAAGAAACTTTGTTAATTGTTCCATTTGTGTGGGTGTTAATTTGGGATTAACATGGAGATTATGACCTTTAGATAGATCAAAAATAGTGGTAGACTCTATCATAGAAGCTTTAGAGATTGGACTTGCTTCTAATTCACATGGTAAGAGTTGATAAAGAATATCAAGTTCTTTGAGTACAATACAATTCTCACCACATTCCTCATATATGATTAATTCCAACATAGAACTTTCAGAGAAACCTTTTTCTATCACACAACTATTAGTAAGAATACTCTAAAGTACTGAATCTTCCTCCTAGAACTTGAGAAAGCATTATTTATGTAACATCATGAGCTATACTATAGAATTTAATTCTTCTACTTCATTTCCTAAATTTGGCCAAATAGATGTGCTCAAATCTGGTAATGGTTATGTTGGAGGATATAGATCAAATTTCTTTATTTCTTGGTCATTAGATACAGTAATATTCCCTAATCTAAAACTTATATTTGCATCAACTGTAGCTAACCATGGTCGACCTAGGATGACAAGTTAACTTTATAGATTAATTTTGGGGGATAGAATCATGAAGTCTGGAGCATACCCTAGAGAGTCTAAGGTTACAACTATTTTTTCTATCATCCCATCAAAGGTGATAGTAGAACTATCTACAAGCTGTAGAATTGTTGGAGTAGCCCTTAATCCTTCTATTTTCAACTCTTCATAGTGTCTTTGGTCATGGCATTTATAGCAACTCTAAGATCTATTTAAGAATTTTGAATAGACTAATCATTGATACTAACATCCACAATTGAACTACCTAGATCATAACATTTTGGTGTGATCAATTTTCCTAACCTAATGTCAGCCAATTATCCCACAACATGGATTATAGTGGGGTCCTTTTTCTTTCTTCTAGGCTTCTTTAGATAGTCTTCTCTAATGGCTTTTCCATAGATTGGAACATCCTTAATGGCTTGGAATAGGGGTATTTGGATGTGCATGTTCTTCAACTGATCAACAATATCAAAAGGTTGTTCCTTTGTTTGTATAGGTTTACTTTGTATAAGCTTTTCTAGAAAAGGAGGTTCCACTACTGGTTGAGCTTGGGTTGAAATAGTGACATTGGTTAGGTCAACCACTTTAGCAAATGAGGATTTCGACGCTATAGGACTATATGGTATTTCAATTATAAGAGGCAATTTAGGTGTTGGTAAAGTTGTACTACCAGATCTCAAATGTATATCTGCAACACTTAGAGTGTAAGCAGGATATTGTTAGGAATTAGCACTATACATGGGTTGTTGTGGCTATTGTCTATTTGGATTTGGCTGAGGTTGTTTAGGTAACTCTATCTATTTTTGAGGTCCAAGATTTGTAGGTGGTGGCATTAGAGCAGGTTGTTGAACTAGAGGTGGTATTTGTGGAGTATTGGTATTTTGGTTAGGCCACTATTGAGATCGCCTCCATTGGTTTGTACACTACCAATTACCTTGGGGTGGTTTCCATTGGTTCTACTAGTTTTTCTAGTAGTTTTGATGGTTCTACCATTGGTTATTCTATTGGTTAGGCTAGGGTGGTTGGGAATTTTGAGGCCATTGGGGTTGTTGTGGATTCTTTTGCGAAGCATTATTCCAATTAGGTTGATATTATGGAGGACCTTGGGAATTACAATTTTGGCATTGATTACCATATGAATTTGAATTTTTCAAAGGGTGTTGAGGCATACCTTAATGTTGGGCCCATGGCTGGCATTGAGAAACAAAAAATAATTTCTCATCATCTCCATCTATCTTGAGGTACTCAGTTGGTAGATGTGGGTTCTCCATGCTTGCAACTAGTTTGCATTGGAAATTATTCTTTTTCTTTTGGCAATGAGGGCAGTATTCAACTAGTTGTAATTCAGCTTCTGCATGCTTCTTCCTTGTATTCATTATGTCAAGATGTGTAGTAACATCATTTATAATGTCTTGCTTGAAATCAAACAATAGATTAGATATCTCAAGCTTTGAAATACCTTGACTGAATCCTTTAGTGACTATGGAATGAGGTCCTTAGCCTTTCTTCATAGTTGAGATTGAATAGTTTTGATAGATCTTCTTAAGGTCATCCCAGGAAGCTTGATATACATCACCACCAGGCATCAAGTCTAATGCTTCTAGACAATCATCATTCACACCTCTCAGAAAGACTAGCTTTTGTTAATCCTCAGACAACACATGTTGAGGGTTCTTTTTTAGTGTATACGAGAAGTGTGAAACATAGTCTTCCAATATTTCTTCCTCCTTTTGTGATATCTTGAAGAAATCATCTCCTCTTGAACCAGATGCTTTGCAATACTCCATATATTTATCCAGAAACAGAGTTTGCATTTCATCCCAAGTTCCTACTACATTAGCTCCTAAGCCCATGAACCATTGTAAAGCTGACTCTTTTAATGTTTTTGTAAATAATTTGAGCTTATGGGCATCAATGTTGTACTAAAAAATACAACAAAGTATATCAAACTCAAACAAGAAGGTATTAGGGTCTTCAGTTGCAAGGCCATAGAACTTTGGGGAAGCGGTTGGAGGTATGTTTTTGAGATTATCATTGATTACAAGACTTGGAAGAGGGAATGGAAAAGTAGGTTGTTCCATTACTAGAGGTATTAGATTTTGAGGTTGTTGCTAAAAAAGAACATTGTGTACTAGATTATTAACAATTGGTGGATTTAAACCAGTGTTATCAACAAAACTGGGCAAAATTTTAGCAAAATGTTGAAGACCACTTATATCTATAATTTTTTCTCTTGAGGATGGTTTTGTAGGAAAAATAGGGCTTGCATCTTCAAAAGGCAACTCAAATTCTTCTTCTTCAATTTCTTCATTCAAATTAATAGACTCCCATGGAATAAATTTTCCATATTCATCTCCTCATCTTCCTCTTTGATGCATGCAAGTGAATTCTTCACATTGGTGAAGAAAGATTTAAAACTAGAAATCTCTAAAAACTTGATCTAAGAACTATGACTCAAGAATGCTCCTAGCTTAACACCATCTGTAACAACGGTGCCAAAAATGGTCTACCTCAAAATAGGTGTATAATAATCATCCTCTATGTCATGCTTAGGAATAGTGTATTAAATATAAAGATTATATTTCCCACTATGAGGTGCATTTAATCTTTTCAACCCAAGGAAAAATACTTGAAATGGTTGGCACAATATGTGCACTAGGTCTGTTAATGAGTCATTATGCTTATGCTATAGGAAAGTAAAATGCAAGGAAAAGAACCTAAACTATTACTGTAGGAAAATAACACACTTAACTAGAAAAAATAATAGAAATGTTAAAATCTATTACAACTCATTTCATCTACTATAACTATTCTCATAGATGCTGCAGGAACATTCACAAAGTATGATGCTACAGGAGCGAACTTACAACTTGTACTTGCAATACTTGAAAATAGATCTATTATAATCTAATCTGATCTAATGGTTGGATTCTACTAATCTACTTACATAGAATAGAAGCCAAAGACAATTTCATAATATTTCAAAAATTCATTACATGGAAACAACACATAGAACTGTAAAAACAACTTACTGCAAAAGTTAACAGTTTCTTGTCATAAACTTTCTCCTTCTAACTAAACTAACACACATGGTCCAATCCCTATATATAAAAGATCAAAATTATTCCAAATATAAAAGTAAACAACCTAGCTACAAATTTGTAGGAGAGAAAGAAGGAAAATAATAGCTCAAGGAAAGAATAAAAGATAATAGCTCAAGGAAGGAATAATCAATTTTCGATAACTACTTTGACATAGCAATAAATGTAGAGAATATAGCAAGTCTTCATGGCTCCTCTGTACTCATAGTGGTGTCCTTCGATATTTTTATTACTTTTCAACAGTGGCTAAACCTCAACGTCCTTCTCCTTAAATGTTATTGGCTATCTTCAACATTCTTCTTTGAATTCTTCCAATCATCTTCAACTTCATTGCTAATAGGTTAGTTATAATGTAGAGATATTTGCAAATAAGCATTATCAAATTAAATTCAAATACAAGAAAACACATTCTAATAATTATATGAAATACTACATCATATATATGATATTGGCAAAATATGACATACTATCTACCCATAGGTCAATCATTAGTTTAGGTAAACCTAAGTTCACAAATGTTTTGATGAAAATGAAACAAAGTATTAACAAAGTGTTTAAAACTATCATGAAATAGAGGCAATAGTTAGCCTCATCAGAAAATATTGAAGGAGGGATCTATTGTTTTCATCTCCTCTTCAATCCTCATGATTTATCTCCATTTGAGTTTCCTATCTCTACAACCCTCTATATTCATGAAACTCATGATTACATCCTCTTCCCAATATTTCTTAGGTCATTCCTAACAAGATCACTAGGGTCATAAGTTCTAATAGGATCTCTACACAATATATATTCTCTTATAAATCCATCTAACTCATTTGTAGCATCCTTACCTATGAAAAAATGCCCTACTTTTATATTTACACATAAAAAGTATCCCCTTTTGATTGTACGTCCCAAATATTCCTAGTTGATGATTACCAATTGCAAGAAGAACTCTAAAACCCTCATTCTCTCAAGAACAATTATTAAATAGAAAAAAAAACTACCCCAATCATGTCCTAACCTCCTATCCTCATTTTGACATATAGAGGGTCTAATTAATATGCTAACACCCCTAGGTACCATTTCTATTATATCAGATAACATATTAGAAATTGGAAAAACAAAATCATTATAGAAAGCTATAGCATTGGAATAAGGATAGAACCTTTTCCATTACCTAATCCAAAGTTGTACTAGAAACCTTTATCCATTCTCCTCCATTTCTTCAATAAAGTTAGGAGTAAAGTGTCCTATATTATTATAAAAAATGATATGCATAAATAATGAATAATGGTAGAATTATAAATTCCCCACCTCTTACCTCTATGCAACTAGCTATGATCTCATTATGGATAACTGTTGAGCTATCGTTATGCACTATGCTAAATGGCAGGAATTCCTATGAACTCCTCTCATGAAAAGTTGATCTTGTGAATCAACTCCAAGATTCTGGGTGATCTTGTGACCTACCAGTATCCACTCAGTTGAAGATAAATATGATTATTCATGAGGAGGCCTTTGCTGGTTTGTTTGATTTCGGATGAGATGAACAATCTACACACTACTTCAAAAAAGAACTATGTTTTTGTATTTTAATATTTTTTGATGAATGCAATCTAACAATGCAACTAAAATGAATTCCTAAATTAACAAGGGGATTAGTAAAGCAAAAAATGAGAACTTTAAAGAAAATAACATGAAAATAAAATCCTAATAGACATAAGCTACTAAAAACAACACATCTGCGAGTTAAGGTATCAAAAAAATTGATCGGTAACTAATGAAAGAAGGAGCAACACTTCCTCAATTCCACTAATGCAATCATCAGTGAGAAACTTAGTAATCATATAATGTTTCACTCTTCATCAAATCACAAGGCCACGAAAAGTGTGCTCATGCGAGATGAAAAGTTATGCAAGTACAATTCAATGATTTCTTCTCGAGCTAGATACATTAGAAATATTTGTAAAGCTGTAGCAAACTCAAAAATTAATGAATCACACAACCTAAAAGAAAGCAATAAACTTTTGGCTCAATCACAATCCCGTGACCAAAAATTCCCAAAACAATGACACATTTAGGCAAGAATCACTACACTCCAAATGCAAGCACCAAAAGCATAATTTTATTGCGAAATAACAGTGGCTCGAATTGCATATTAAAATGGAGTATTTATAAGAAATAATCTTCTCAATTTTTGTTGAGAGTGAGAGATATCTTCATGCAATAATATGCTTTCAAATTAATAAAACAAACTAATTATATACAAAATAACCATTTAACTGGTGTTTAGTAGGACACCATCCATTTTTATATTCATTAATTGGATGGATGAGCCTTTACCTGTCAAAATCAAAGAATTTATGAGAGGAGAAAGAATAAGAAAGCCTTTAGTTGAAGTAGAAGTGTCTAAAAGTGCTAAAAATAGAAGTCGATCCTTCATTGGGCATATGTTGGAGTTAAATTGCAGTCAGAATGTGTTTCCGATGCAAGGAAAGCTCTATTTTTGGAACAAATAATTAACTATTAGTGCACCTATAGACCTACACACCTATAGACCTATGGACTTACGCACCTCAAAAGGGTCTAAAATCTCAAAATTTTATTGAGTGTTAAAAGTGAAACTAAGGCTTCTGGGTTTTGTTGTCCTTCATCCCAAAGCTATGTCTTTATGTTTGCACTTGAATTTCTCTATAATCTCAGTAATATTGGCTACATCTAGTAAATCTAAAGCCTCATACTTGTCTTTGACCTTTTGTCTATAGTTGTCTACCTCAATTGGAGTCTCAACAAAATCTTTGAGTTTGGTATCCAACTCTGATAAGACTTCTTCTATTCTAAAAGTCTGCCAGATGTCCTCATCATTAGAAGCTTCTTAAAAATATTCCTAAATTTCTCCACTACTACCTCTAGAGCCATTAACTTCTTCCATTCCTCATCATTAAAGATCTCTAGACACACATCACTATAATGCCTCTCTACCTCCAAAATTTTCTCTCACGCTTGGTCCTTGAGCCGATGGATTTTTACGTGTAAAGTTTTCATTACTTTATTGCTATCCACAATCTTATCAATTCAATCATCAATCAAATCCAACTCTTCCATTGTATATAAATCTATCAAAATCCTATACCTCCACCCTTTTATAGCTTGCAAAAGCTATAAATCTTTACTCCATGCATGTACTACAATCATTTTATTGAAATCCTACTTCAAAATTGCTACGATCTTGTTTGCATTCTCCTGCATAGCATGCAGTAATTTTACATTCGCTTGGATGATCAAGACACCCTTTTCTTCAAAACTTTCCTACCATTGCTGATAGGCTTTCAAAAATGGGTCCAAATGCACACCCCTCCCTTCTCTGAGTACATCATTTAGAGTCTCCTCAATCTAATTGGGATCTAGGGGACCAACAACTTCAGCTAGATATCCTCTTAGGATTTCACTAGCCTTTGAAGTGTTCTAAGTTCAGCCCCTTCCTAGTCCATGCTTTTGAAAACTTCTTTTATTCCCATGGTCACCATCAATCTAGTCGTATCCAATGTGGGCTTCCCTAGCATGACCTCTTTGATCTGATAACCCTATGTACTTAATATTTCTACATCTACATCAAGAGGAGGGATAGCCACATGAGCAAACAAATATTAATCTTGAGTGTCATTGATAAATGACAATGGTCTTGCCTCCTCTAATGGGGACTCAGGTTTTCTCAAAACTTCAGCCAACTCGATCATATCTTTTTCATTTGCACAGAATTGTAGCTTCCTATTTCTCATCATTTCCTTCCTTATCCAACTTGGAACTCATTCAATTGATGGCTCATCTCTCAAGTATGAAGGATTATGTTCAGCTAACTCCTCTCCCTTACCACTCCTCCCTAGATTTCTTTCTCTTTGCGAAGTCTCTCCTTTTGTGGTCTTTATTTCCATTGAACCTATAGTTTGCACCTCAGTGCCTTGCGAGGCTTGTTGAGAATATTCAATCATTTTTCCATCTTTCAACACTTCATCACTTACCATTTTTTATGGTTCCTCCTCTTGTGAAGGATCCTTTTGAATCTATTCTTCTTCAAAACTTGGAGGTGGAGGAGTAACAGAACCTTTATCCACCACGAGAAAATGTATTGGGGATGAAGGAGTAAGATCAAGACCCTATGATTCTAGAGGCATATGTGTCTAGTCTTCTTGTTGGGGCTCACCTATTGGGGTATCCTTGATCTTATCCCCAATCAACTCTATCCCTATGGGCATAAAATCAAAGTCTAACATCTTGAATATGTCATCATCCTCTTTACTCTACTTATCCACCCATTGTTATAATTAATCTTCTGAAGAAGTTACTTCCAAAGGTTCCTCTGGGGTAGATGGTAGTGTCACCATGGAACTTCTCCTCCTTTCTTGTTCTGTGGCTCTAGCTAGTCAAGTTCTTATTTGTATGGGCACATCCTCCTCCTCACCTTCCTCATCTTCTTCTTTTTCTCCCTCAGGAATTGTTTTCAAGATAGATGGGAAAGGAACCATCCTTCTAATCACCCTTTGCCTCTTCTTCATCAGAATCTTTATCTTCTTCTATTTCTTAGAGGTAGAAGAGAAGGCTAGGTCTGTCTATGGAGGATGAGAGAGTTGTTTAATTTCACCCTCTATCTAGTTGGGCACAACTGGTGGCAATTGAGGATATGTCTAGACTTGGGAAGATCCAGTATCTTTTGATCCTTGCACATTTATTTCATATTGCTAAGGAGGTGCATGTACTTCACCCTCTTCTATTTTGGCCCTTTGAGGAGAACTCCTCTTTCTTTTTCCCTTTCCTTTCCTCTCTTGAGGGTGATAGTATCCAACTAAGCAGCCAAGTTTGTATACTATTTTTGGCCTTATCAATGATTATGTTACAAAGATAGGGATAGTAACCTTCTTTCCTCTACCTTTGTCTGGGTAGGCTTGTGCATGAAAAATCAAATTCTGAAGTATTCGATCAAGTTGGAATGGTTTCCTGATGAAATCCTATGTCATCTTAATGACATGCCTTACTCGATGGTTAATATCATCATTCTCCTCTTTGTCAACCTTGACATTCATTATGGGTCTCTCTCTAATTTTTTCTATATTAAATAAAGGGTCCAACAGCTCCCTCGAGTCTTGCTTCAATATCTACTTAGGAATTCAAACCTTTAAAGCCATTTTAGCCAAATACAAAGTCATCCTATGATAGTCCCTGATATGAATGTGGTAGTTGTTTATTGTATTCATCCAATGATCCTTGATAGCCTCTTTATACTAAAATTCCCTACTTGCTAGACTCTAAAATTTCCTAATATTGTCAAAACATGGCTTGGGAGAATTGTACACTTCAAGAGGATATTGCTCCCACTACCATTCAAAAGATGAAATATCATATTTCTACTTCACTTGATATGGTCCTATGACTAGGGGCCATGTCCAACATGGTCTTCATTGTCTCTTGACCCTGTCATATGCAAATTCAATCTAATGTGCAATCTCCAATAGGACAAGTCTATCACTAGGATATCTAGGGAGCTTCCTTGGGTTGATACTAGCACCAACTACCCTTAGATATGTGAATGTTTTGAACTAAATGTAATAGGCCTCAAGATCTTTTATCTATGCTATTGCATCATCAAATAATCTTTATGCATAGTCTCCCTCATCTTTTGGGGTTGAAAACATGGAGTCTATATCTTGATCATCTAGTTTTTGGTTGAAGTTGTATTAAAAACCATCACCTTCTAGGAGCCTAAATCTATTTGTAAGAAGGCTACCTCATTAGGAGCATTGTAATCTATGATCATCTTTTTTAACTTTGGCTCCACATCTATTTTGATTTGATTGTTCAAACCTTTTCATGGTGATCAAAGTTGAGTGAAATCTATTGAAAACTATCCCCTTAGACACTTTGTCCATTCTCTACTAAGGAGTAATCCATATGTCTCTAGGATATCAACCACATGTATATCAATGATGTCTTAAATTTGTGGGTCAATTGTTAACTATATCCATACATCCTTCAATACACCTATGACTTTCACCTTTGGTTTAGGCAACTGTATCACTATATGGTTGGTAGGTTGAGGTCTGACCCCTAACTTTTGTGCTATGGATAACAACATGACATTGCATGAAGCTCTTGAATCAATAAGGCAATTGTGAAGATTCTTCCCATATATTTTCATACTGAGAAAAAATGGGGACACCTCAACCTTGTCTTTAAACATAGTGGGCAATGCCTCTGTAGCATTAACTCGTTGTGACACTATATTTTGAGGGGAAGTATTTGCATTGTGGGATGTCTTTGTATGATCTAGAGTCTTCATGAGTGTCTCTCATTGTTGTTGATATTTTTGCAATATGTCAAACATGGACATATTGGCCATTGTTCATTTCAAGTCCTCCACTGCACTATATTTTTCAGTAGACCAAGCAAGATTTTTCAATATTGTTGATACATTCACTTGGTTTTGATTTTGTTGTCCTCCAAATGGTGGTTTAAACAGTGTTGGATTTTTTCTTGCCCTTGCATTGAGAGGATTTGGTTGTAGCATTGGGGGATTCCATTTGCTAGAGGATCCTTTCTACTTCTCATGTTGTATGTATTCTGATTGTCATTGTGAAAAGTGAACATCTCTTCATGTCGAAGGTCAGGTTCTTGGCTAAATGGAAATAAGAACTCTTCATCAAGTGATGCAGGAGCATCCAGGTATAAGGGCAATCCTGTGTCACCCAAAAAAATGTACTTAGACTTAGTTTCTATTTTATGTCTTTGCATTTTTGGATACCCATTTGGCTCAAATAAAGGTTCCAACTCTCATAGTTCAACTATCAGTGCATTTAAAAATCCCGAAAAAATAGGAGCATGCAATTTGACCATCATTTTGGTGACCTAGAAGGTGTGACTTGGCCAGATGAATGTAATCAAGATTTAGAGCATTCCAAAAAAAGAATCAGGTCAAAAGGCCCCACGGTTTGAAAGTTATTGCAGTTTTTCGGGTTTCGGAGACCCCCTAAGAATGCTTCAGAGTCAGGTTTGGGGCATTAAATGACCTCAAAAAGGGTCAAAAAATGGGGGACGAGCAAAGCTTGTCCATAGGGATATAGAGCGCTTCGAGAGCTTTCTGAAAATGTAAACGGTTCGTCGATCGGAGTTACGGTTCAAAAGTTATGCCTCCCGGAAGTTCGGCTACCGTTTCTGGATTCTTCTAGAATTGCACCGACTTCTAACGCAGCTTCCGGAACCTTCTATTTTGTCGGTGGATGCCTACTAGCACTTTCTAGAATGTACTCCTAGTCTTTAACCCTCCGGGGTCTATTTAAGGAGATTTTTGGCATTGTAAAAGGCAGTTCGGATTGGAGCTTGAGAGGAGGTGCTAAAAGGAGAAATATTCTCCAGATTTATGCTATTGTAAGCCCGCAGGGCATGTTTTGAGTTTATTTTCTCTGCACTGTTTGTACTAGTTTATTTTCTCAGTTAATATAATTTCCCCTTTCTATTGTGTCTATTCTGGTATTTGGGTTGTGTCCCCATCAAGTGGTATCAGAGAAGGTTTTCCTGAGTGTGAGGACAGAGCGCCGACTGTGAGGCAGTTTGCACCAGGACTGTGTGGTTATGGGTTCAAGTTAGAAGATGCCTCCACGAAGAGAGCGTGGTGGAAGGGCCAGAGCTGTTGATCCTGAGGAGGTTAGAGCCCTCCAGAGACAGGTACAAGTATTGCAAGAGGAGCTTCGTAGAGGAGCAAATATTGCCACAGATGATAATAGTGAGGATGACAATGAAGAGGAAGTAATGGAAGTTGACAGGGAAGTTCTGAATCCTGTAGAGGAAAGGCTTTTTAGGGCCATTTCTAGGTTTGGGAAAAGACCTACAATTGAAGTGGGTATATTTTCGGGAAATTTGAAACCAGATGAGTTGATCGATTGGATCAATGAACTGGATGAATACTTTGAATATGAGGATGTAAGGGACCCAGATAGGGTTAAGTTTGCAAAGGCCAAACTAAAAGGCCATGCCAAAATCTGGTGGCAAGAGGTTCAACTGGAAAGACTTAGAAGAGGAAAGGAGAAGATCACAAGATGGGATCGCATGGTGGACAAATTGAAGAAGCAGTTCATTCCTGTGGACTACGAGCTTGATCTATTTAAGAAGATGCATGGGTTAAAGCAAGCGGGAAGATCAGTCCAAGAATATACAGAGGAGTTTTACCGACTCCTGATTAGAGTGGGGCATGCAGAAGCAAATAAGGAGAAGGTTGCTCGTTATATCAGTGGGTTACGACCTAGCATCCAGGAGGAATTAAGTCTGGTAAGAATGACCAGCATTGAAGAAGCATACCAGTTTGCCCTACGAGTTGAAGAGAAGCTGAGTAAAAGGTTTGAAGGAAGACAAAGAGGGCGCGGTCAAGGAGGAAGGGGAAGCGGTAGATCATCTGGAGGCCGCAATGAAACTCAAAAGAAAAATGAAGATGAGGGTACTAGCAGGAACCAGAGGAATGAGGGTTTCAACCGCTCCCGTGATCAAGACTTCAAAAATCAAAGAGGAAGAGGTAGAGGACGTGGGCAAGGAAGAGGAGGCTTCCGTGGTACCTGTTTCCATTGCAATGAAGAAGGTCATCGTGCCTTTGAATGCCCTCAACGACAAGGACGGACAGATAGGAGAGCTGAGGGCCAAGCTAGGGTTGCTCATGTGGATGAGGATGCACAATCATCACATTCAGAGGATGCAGAAAGAGGAGAGACCTTGGTAAATGAAAGAGTCCTACTAAGTGGTGAAAATGAACCAAGACAACGGAGGAGTTTGTTCCGTACCAGATGCAAGTGTGAGGATAAATGTTGTGATGTGATCATTGATGGTGGTAGCACTGATAACTTGGTATCCGAAGAGATGGTCTCTAAGCTGAAGCTCAAGAGGGAGAAACATCCCCAGCCCTATCGGATTTCTTGGGTAAAAGATGATCATAAGGTCTTGGTAAGTGAACAATGTTTAGTCAAATTCAAAATTGGGAGTTACCATGATGAAGTTCTTTGTGATGTTATTTCGATGGATGTTTGCCATCTATTTTTGGGTAGACCATGGCAGTTTGATAGACATGCAATACATGATGGACATGCAAACACATACTCTCTGACAAAGGATGGAGTTCGCCACAAATTTAAGCCCATGAAAAAGGAAGGTGAAAAGGTATGTAGCAGTGCTAGGATTTGTCTTGTTGATGGAAGGAAGTTTTTAGATGGCATGAAACATCAGCGCATGTGCTATGCTTTGATTCCTAGAAAAGATAAAGAAGGTAGTAGTGAAATACCATTTGAAGTTTCAGATTTACTAGGAGAATTTGGAGATATTATCTCTGATAATGTTCCAGATGGATTGCCACCAGTAAGGCAAATCAGTCATCAAATAGATCTGATTCCAGGAGCTAGTTTGCCTAACAAGGCTGCTCACAGGATGACTCCTACTGAAACAGAGGAGCTAAATAGACAGGTTTAGGAGCTGTTGAGGAAGGGCTTGATTCGAGAGAGCCTGAGTCCATGTGCAGTACCTGCAGTACTTGCACCAAAAAAGGATGGAGAGTGGAGGATGTGTACAGATTCTCGAGCTATAAATAGGATAACCATCAAGTACCGGTTTCCTTTACCAAGGATGGATGATCTTATGGACTGCTTGAGTGGAGCTCAGTACTTCACAAAGATAGATCTGAAGAGTGGCTATCATCAGATACGGATTTGAGAAGGAGATGAGTGGAAAACAGCCTTCAAGACCAAGGAGGGTCTTTATGAGTGGTTAATCATGCCCTTTGGATTGACGATTGCCCCAAGCACCTTCATGCGGCTCATGAATGAGGTACTTAAGAAGTTCTTGGGAAAATTTGTTATTGTCTATTTGGATGATATTTTAATTTTCAGCAAGACTTTGGAAGAACATTTACTGCATATTCGTAGTGTCTTTGAAAGGCTAAGGGAAGAGAAATTGTTAATTAATCTAAAGAAGTGTGTCTTTGCAAAAAGGGAGTTAGTCTATTTGGGATTTGTTATATCACCTGAAGGTCTCAAAATGGATCCAGAAAAGGTAAAAGCCATCTTGGAATGGCCTACTCCAAGGTCTGCTATTGAGGTAAGATCATTTCATGGTCTGGTTAGTTTTTACAGAAAGTTTATTAAGAATTTCAGTGGCATATGTGCACCCCTAACTGATACAATAAGAGGGGATAGAAAAGAGTTCAAATGGACTGCAGCAGCTGCGAGAAGTTTTGAATTGCTGAAGAAGAAGGTGACTGAACAGCCTGTGTTGGCACTTCCAGATTTTAGAAAAGTATTCCAGGTGGATTGTGATGCTAGTGGTAGCGCTATTGGGGCTGTATTAAGCCAAGAAGGTAAGACTATTGCATATTTTAGTGAAAAATTGAATGATGCAAAGAAGAAGTATTCTGTTTATGATCAAGAGTTCTATGCGATAGTTCAGGCCTTAAAGAAATGGAGGCATTATTTGTTGCCAAAGGAATTTGTTTTGTATACTGATCATTAGGCATTACAGTACCTAAATAGCCAAGGTAAATTGAATCAGAGGCATATGAAGTGGGTAGAATTCTTGCAGAGTTATACATTTGTGTTAAAGCATAGAAGTGGAAAATCTAACAGGGTTGCAGATGCATTAAGTAGGAGACAGTTGTTGCTTACAACAATGCAGGTTGAAGTAGTTGGGTTTGATGAACTCAAGAATTTGTACCCCGAGGATCTTGATTTTGCTGAAGCATGGAAAGCTTGTAAAGAACCTGTTGTTGTAGATAGAACCAAGTGGTTAGACTATTTGATTCAGGATGGTATGTTGTTCAAAGGTATTCAATTGTGCATTCCAAGGAGTTCCATGAGGGAAAATCTGATTAAGGAGAAACACAATGGAGGGATGGCAGGACATTTTGGTCGGGATAAGACCATTGCCATTCTTAGAGAACATTATTTTTTGCCTCAAATTACACAGGATGTGAAGAAGTTTGTACAAAGTTGCCAGGTTTGTCAAGTGGCCAAGGGGTTTAGTCAAAATACTGGCCTATATCAGCCATTGCCTGTTCCATCAAGGCCATGGGAGGACATAAGTATGGATTTTGTTCTTGGATTGCCAAGGACCCAAAGGGGTAATGACTCAGTATTCGTGGTGGTTGATAGGTTCTCCAAAATGGCACATTTCATTCCATGCCACAAAACTCATGATGCTGTCCATATTGCAGACTTGTTTTTCAAAGAGGTGGTAAGACTACATGGTCTTCCAAGAAGTATAGTTTCTGACCGAGATACTAAATTTGTGGGGTATTTCTGGAGGACATTGTGGAAGAAGTTGAGAACAGACTTGAAATTCAGTTCCACGCATCACCCACAGACTGATGGCCAAACAGAAGTGGTAAATAGAAGTCTGGGCAATTTGCTGAGATGTTTAGTTGGAGATAAGCCCAAGGGATGGGATTTGATTCTACCATAGGCAGAGTTTGCTTATAACAACTCTGTAAATAGGAGTACTGGAAAATCACCATTTCAAATTGTATATGGAAATAGCCCAAGGACTGCACCAGAATTGAGGAAGATAGAACAAGGGGAGAGAACAAGTGCTGAAGCTGAGGATTTTGCTGAACACATCAAGCGTCTACATGAGGAGGTCCAAGCACACATTATCAAGATGAATCAAGAGTATAAAGCTAGGGCTGATCAAAGGAGAAGACATAAGGAATTCCAAGTAGGGGATCTTGTTATGGTGCACTTACGAAAAGAAAGATTTCCAGTTGGTACTTACAACAAACTGAAAATGAAGAAATTTGGTCCCTGCAAAATTTTGAAGAAACATAACTCAGGAAATGCATATGAGGTTGAGCTGCCAGATGGTATTCACATTTCTCCCATTTTCAACATTGCAGATTTGACAGAGTATCATGATGATGGTACTGAGCTGGTTTTAGAGCCATGTCCAATTCCTCCTTCTAAGAAGGAGGAGATAGAAAACATTCTAGATCATCGTGTGGGTAGGAGTACCAGAAACAGGCAATATGAAGAGTATTTGGTCAAATGGAAAGGACGACCGATCGAAGACTCAACTTGGATTTCAGCAGCTGAGGTTTCCCATTTGGGATTTCCTCTACCATCCATAAAGTGACAGGGTCACTTTTCAATCTACCCTGGGTGTCTGATGCAGGAGCATCCAGGTATAAGGGCAATCCTGTGTCACCCAAAAAAATGTACTTAGACTTAGTTTCTATTGTATGTCTTTGCATTTTTGGATACCCATTTGGCTCAAATAAAGGTTCCAACTCTCATAGTTCAACTATCAGTGCATTTAAAAATCCCAAAAAAATAGGAGCATGCAATTTGACCATCATTTTGGTGACCTAGAAGGTGTGACTTGGCCAGATGAATATAATCGAGATTTAGAGCATTCCAGAAAAAGAATCAGGTCAAAAGGCCCCACGGTTTGAAAGTTATTGCAGTTTTTTGGGTTTCGGAGACCCCCTAAGAATGCTTCAGAGTCAGGTTTGGGGCATTAAATGACCTCAAAAAGGGTCAAAAAATGGGGGACGAGCAAAGCTTGTCCATAGGGCTATAGAGCGCTTTGAGAGCTTTCCGAAAATGTAAACGGTTCGTCGATCGGAGTTACGGTTCAAAAGTTATGCCTCCCGAAAGTTCGACTACCATTTCTGGATTCTTCTAGAATTGCACCGACTTCTAACGCAGCTTCCGGAACCTTCTATTTTGTCGGTGGATGCCTACTAGCACTTTCTAGAATGTACTCCTAGTCTTTAACCCTCCGGGGTCTATTTAAGGAGATTTCTGGCCTTGTAAAAGGCAGTTCGGATTGGAGCTTGAGAGGAGGTGCTAAAAGGAGAAATATTCTCCAGATTTATGCTATTGTAAGCCCACAGGGCATGTTTTGAGTTTATTTTCTCTGCACTGTTTGTACTAGTTTATTTTCTCAGTTAATATAATTTCCCCTTTCTATTGTGTCTATTCTAGTATTTGGGTTGTGTCCCCATCATCAAGTGACTGTTCTACCTGTTTCTTCTACATGGAGTCATAGGATTCTAATAGCATAACATTAAATTGTACAGGAGAAGTATTGTCATTTTCTTGTGAGCTTTGAACCATCTCTTGGTTTTCATTATAGTATGAACCATCATTATTATGCACATTTTGATCATTGTCATATTGATTGATATCTGCATACTAAATGTTGTTATTGTTATTATCTACAGGAATACTTCCATTATTCAGATGGGTATTCCACTATTAGTTTTGTCTCTAGAAACCATTATTTCGATCAGGAGGATTGAATTTGTTCCCTCCATTATCGTTTCCTACATTATTGTTGTTTCTATTAAAGTTTCTATCATAATTTTGGCCATAATTATTGTTGTGAGGAACAACATTGTTTCTTTGGAAGTTGTTAGTCTATCCGTTTGATAACCTAAGACAATTCAATTTGTTGTTCATTTGTGATATAATCTTTTTCATCTGACCAAATTTAGAAATAAAGCCATTTTTTGCTTCAGCGAGGATTGTTGCCTTTTGCTCAAAGAAGGCAGCTTTCAAAGGTTCATACCCTAGATATGTTAGAGCGGGGTTCTGCAAAGTAGGTTCCTATTGTAATGGAACTAGATTCATAGGTATTAATTGACTAGGCACAATGGATACTTTGACTAGGTACCTTGGCATTGCCATGATAGCTTGGGCTAGAAGCTTCAATCCTCCTCCATTAGGATTGGCTTGCTTAGTAAAAGTTATTGCTTTTGTGAAGACCTTTTCCAATGTATCAATATTTTTTTGTAGGAAACCTTGATAGAAAGATAGCAGTAAGAGGGTTCCATAACATTTAGATAAATCTAAATAGCTACTTCAATTGGTATAGTATATGGCATTTCCAACCTATGATACGCCATATGGAAGCAATGATTGAAGCGTGAAACTGTCTCAACTAGATCCCTTTTAATTGATATGAATTGTTGATGTATCACTACTAGGTTGACAAAAGTTTTAAATTGTTCTAGGAAAAATTTCTTCAAAGTGTCCAAATCTCCAATACATCCAGGTGGCAAATTGACATACCAATTGTAGGAAACTTCCCCCAAAGAGTAGGGGAATAAATGAAGGACCACATCCTCATTTGCAATCTATTTTCTGTTGCAAATTTCTTTGAATATGTTAATGTGATCTTCAATAGTTTATGTTACTCCATAAATAAACCTTGGGCAAAACTTCTCATGATTTTTGGGGAGGTCATGGAGTGCACCTCTCAAGTTTATTGGTGAGTTTACGGTGTTTGTGAAAAAGGTCATCGAAAGATTTGACGGACCTAAGGGTGGTTGTTGAGGTGGAACTATTACAATATGTGGTGGTCCACCAAGTGGTTGGAGTGGAGGTGGAGTTGAAGAAGATGATGAAAGTTCAAATGAAAGTGGTTGAATTCAGGGTATTCCCTTATCACTACATGGTTTGTAGAAGTGGGTAAGCTCAAGAAACTTGTGTACACTTGATGAAGATCTTAACACATGCTGAAATGGAAATTTTGGATTAAAACCCTCCAGTTTGCATCAACTTTGGAAAAAGTGCACCTCTGTAGAAGTATAATTTCTCACAAAATGAAATGCACCTTAGAATTTTGCACACCTATGGACCTATAGATTTGCAGACCCATAGATTTGCGGACGTGTGGAGCTGCACACACTTCAACTTAGAAAAATTTCTAAACTCATAAAAAATGTAGAATTTCAAAACTTTGTTAGATTTTTCCTCTATTTCAAAAATCAAAATACACCCTCCTTCTTGTGCCACTTTTGTTGTGTTGTTGTTATGAACGATGTTAAATGGCAAGAATTCTTGCAAATTCCTCTGTTGAAAAGTTGATCTTCTAAATCAACTCCAAGGTTTCGGGTGATCTTGCAACCTACTAGAATCCATTCAGTTGAAGATAAATATGATTTTTCATGAGGAGGCCTTTTCTAGTTCATTTGATTTCAGATGAGATGAAGAATATACACACTGCTTCAAAATAAAACATTCAAAAAACAACTATATTTTTGTATTTTTTATGTTTTTTATGAATGCAATCAAACAATGCAACTAAAATGAATTCCTAAATTAACAACGAGGTTAGTAAAGAAAATAATACGAACTTTAAAGAAAATAACATGAAAATAAAATCTTGATAGACATAAGCTACTAAAAATAAAATGTCTGTGAGTTAAGCTATCAAAGAAATTGATGGGTAACCAACAAAAGAAGGAGTAGCACTTCCTTGATTCCATTGATGCAATTGTCATTGAGAAACTTAATAATCATATGATTTTTTTCTCTTCATCAAATCATAGGGCCACAAAAAGTGTACTCATGTGAGATGAAAAGTTATGTAGGTACAATTCGATGATTTCTTCTCGAGCTAGATGTATCAATGGAATTCATAAAACCATAGCAAACACAAAAATTAATGAATCACACAACTAGAAACAAACCAATAAACTTTTGGTTCAATCACAATCCCATGAACAAAGATTCACAAATCAATGACACATTTAGCTAAGAATCACTACACTCCAAATGTGAGCACCACAAGCATAATTTTATTGCAAAATAATGGCAGCCTGAATTACATATTACAATGGAGTATCTATAAGAAATCATCTCCTCAATTTTTTTTGAGAGTGAGAGATATCTTCATGTAATAATATGTTTTTAAATTAATAAAAAAAAATAATTATATACAAACTTTCCATTTAACTGGTGCTTAGTTGGGCCCCATCCATTTTTATATTCATTAATTAGATGCATGAGCCTTTACATGTTAAAAGAAAAGAATTTATGAGAGGATAAAAAATAAGAAAGCCTTCAGTCAAAGTAGGAGTGTCTAGAAATGTCAATAATGGAGGTTGATCCTTCACTAAGCATCTGTCAAAGTTAAACTATTGTCATAATGCATTTTTGATGCATGGAAAGCTTTATTTTTGGAACTGATAGTTAACTATCAGTGCACCTTTGGAAAATTGCACCTATACAGCCATGGACTTGTAGACCTATGCACCTATGTACCTACAGGCTTGTAGACTTGTGCATGTCAAAAGGGTCCAAAATCTCAAAATTTTATTGAGTATTAAAATTGGAATTTTGGCTTTTGGGTTTTGTTTCCCTTCATCCCAAAGTTATGTCTGGATGTTTACCCTTGAATTTCTCTATAATCTTAGTAATCTTGGTCACATTTGGTAAATTTAATGCCTCTTACTTGTCTTTAACTTTCTATTTATAGTTGTTTACCTCAATTCAAGTCTCATCAAAATTCTTGAGTTTGGTATCCAACTCTAATAAGGCTTCCTCTATTCTAAAAGCCTTCTAGATGTCCTCATCATTAGAAGCTTCTTCAAAAAATTTCCTAAATTTATCTATTTCTACCTCTATGGGCATTGCCTTCTACCATTCCTCATCCTTAAAAATTTCTAGACACACATCACTATAATGCTTCTTTGCTTCCAAAATTTTCTCTTGAGCTTGGTTCTTGAGCCAATGGATTTTCGCGTGTAATGTTTCCATTACTTAATTACTATCCACAATCTTCTCAATCTAATCATCAATCAAACCTAACTCTTTAAATGTATATTCATATATCAAAATCCAATAGCTCTACCCTTTTATAGCTTGCAAAATCTCTAAATCTTTGCTCCAGGAATGCACTTCCTCCATTATATTGAAATCTTGCTTCAAAATTGCTACCATATTGTTTACATTCTCTTGCATAGTATGTACTAACTTCAGATTCCCTTAGATAATAAAGACACCATTTTCTTCAGAACTTTAACTTTCCAACCATTGCTAATAAGCTTTCAAAAATGGGTCCAGATGCACACTTGTCCCTTCTCTTAGTACATAAATTAGAGTCTTCTTGGGGTGATTGGAATCTAGGGGACTAATAACTTTGCCTAGATATCCTCTTAGGATTTCATTTTGCCTTTGAAGTGTTCTAAGTTCAGCCCCTTCTTGGTCCATGCTTCTGAAAGCTTTCTTTATTCCCATGGTCACCATCAATCTTCTTGTATCCAATGTGGGCTTCCTGGGCATAACCTCTTTGATCTAAAAATCTTGTGGGCTTAAGCTTTCTACATCTATATCAAGAGGAGGAATAGCCACTTGAGTAAAAAAATCTTGATCCTAAGTGCTATTGATAAATGCCAATGGTCTTGCCTCCTCTAATGGGGACTCAGGTTTGCTCAAAACTTTAGCCAACTCAATCATATCTTCTTCATCTACACATAATTGTGCCTTCCTAATTCTCATCATTTCCTTCCTTAGCCACATTGGAACTCGTTCAAATAAAGACTTGCAACTCGAGGCTCAAGGAGTATGTTTAGCTACCTCCTTTCCCTTATCACTCCTCTCCAAAGTTCTTTCTCTTTGTGAAGGCTCTCCTTCTATGGTCTCCATTTCCATTGAACTTTTAGTTTGCAGCTTAGTGCCTTGGGAGGCTTATTGAGAATATTCAGACATTTTTCCCTCTTTTGAAACTTCATCATTTTCCATTTGCTATGGCTCATCCTCTTTTCAAGGCTCTTCAAACATGTTTTTCTTTGGAACTTGGAGTTGGAGGAGTAACAAAACCTTTATCAACCATTGGAACCTGTATTGGGGATGGAGTAAGATTAGGACCTTATGATTCTAGAGGCATCTACGTCTAGTCGTCTTGTTAGGACTCACCTGTTAGGTTATCCCTCATCTTATCCCCAATCAAATCCATCCCTATGGGAAAAAAATAAAAATATGACATCTTAAATATGTCATCACCCTCTTTACTCTATTCATCCACCCAATTTTGTACTTTATCTTCTGAAGAAGCTACTTCCAAGTGTTCCTCTAGGGTGGATGAAAGTGTCACTGTGGAACTTCTCCTCCTTTCTTATTCTATGGCTCTAGCTTGCCGAGTTCTTCTTTGTATGGGCACATCCTCCTCCTCACCTTCCTCCTCCTCTTCTTCTTCTTCGTCTTCTCCCTAGGGAATATGTTCCAAGATGGATGGGAAATGAACCATCATTCTAGTCACTATTTGTCTCTTATTCATTAGAATCTTGATATTCTTCTATTTCTTAGAGGTAGAAGGGGATCCTAATTTTTCTTCAAGAGGGGAGAGACTTTTTGAATTTCACCGTTTGTCTAGCTAGGCACAACTGGTCGCAATTGGGGATCTATCTTGACTTGGGAAGCTCTAGTATCTTCTGATGCTTGCACATTTATTTCCTACTACTGAGGAGGTGCCTATACTTCACCCTCTTCTATTTTGACCCTTTGAGGAGAACTCCTCTTTCTTTTGCCATTTCCTTTCCTCTTTGAAGGTTGATAGTATCCAAATGTGTATTCAAGTTGATATATTTTTTCTAGCCTTATCAGTGGCTGGGCTACAATGGTAGAAATATCAACCTTCTTTCTCTACCTTTGTCTGGGTGGGCTTGTCCATGAAAAGCCACCATGTCAGGTATTGGATCTGAAATGGTTTGTTGATCCAATTTTGTGTTATCTTAATGACATGTCTTGCGTAATGATTAAGATCATTATCCTACTCTCTATCAACTTCAACATTCATTATGGGTCTCTCTCCAATTTTTTCCATGTTGAACAGAGGGTCTAGTAGCTCCCCCAAGTCCTGCTTCAATATCTCCTTAGAAATCTAAATCTTTAAACCTTTTTAGCTAAATACAAAGTCATCCTAAAATAGTCCCTAATATAGACATCATAGTCATTTGTTGTATTCATCCAATAATCCTTGATAGCCTCTTCATGCTAAAATTCCCTACCTGCCAGACTCTGAACTATCCCAATATTATCAAAACATGGCCTAGGAGAATTGTACTCTTGAAGAGGATATTTCTCCCACTCTCATTCACAGGATGGAATGCTCTATTTCAACTTCACTTTATATGTTCCTATGACTAAGGGCCATGTCCAACATGGTCTTCGTTGTCTACTAACCCTATCATATGTAGATTCAATCTCTCGTGCACTCTCCAATAGGACAAGTCTATCACTAAGATATCTAGGGAGCTCCCTTGGGTTGACAGTGCCACTAGCTACCCTTAGATATGTAAATGTTTTGAA
Organism: Cupressus sempervirens; assembly: GCA_028749045.1. Classification (NCBI taxonomy): domain Eukaryota; kingdom Viridiplantae; phylum Streptophyta; class Pinopsida; order Cupressales; family Cupressaceae; genus Cupressus; species Cupressus sempervirens. The sequence goes on from CM053784.1 coordinate 69,175,669, forward strand.
CTAAATGTAATAGGCCGAAAGAGTTGTTATATGTGCTACTACATCATCAAATAATCATTTTGCATAGTTTCCCTCTATGAATTGGATGATAGCAAATATGAAACCATCATTCATGATTTTGTATTCTTTTCTCTATTTTAAGAGCTTCTTCACCAATTGAGGGTAGAAAATATAAGACTAGGCTTTGGGATCCTACATGCTGCCCCTTTTGTATAATCTAGGATAGTTTATCACCCTGAAAACTAATAGATATACAAGATAGGAAGTCATGTAGAACTTCTACTTGTCCTTGACTTCTTCTAGTTTTTCACATAAGTTTTTTCTCAATGCGGTGGCCCAATCAAGTGGCATCCTTGCCATCTTGATAGTCTTAATAAAGTTTATCATGAAACATTCAAGTGTTCAGTAGCTGGCAAACTGATTACTCTACTCAAAAGTATGTTAGAATATCCAGTATCTTCCTTCATATACCCTCTTTTCATAGCCACCTTCCCTATTACCTTCCCCAAAGGAGTCTTCTCAATAAGATAAGAGGACTGGATAATCTTAGTTGCCTCACTTAGGTGTTCTCTATACCACCTCTCCACTACCTCATAGGTGAGTCTAATAAATTGATCTGCCCTAGGGAGATGAAATACCCTTTCAATGTTGTCAAGATGAAGGTCAAGGAAAACTTCTCAAGTTACACTCTTTACAATGCTTTCCTTGGGAACAAAGTGTTGTTCAAGTGTCATGATTAGCTCTAAGGTTTGTACTGATGTTTGGTGCAAAGCTACTTTTACCAACCCTAATTAGATTAATGTAGATACCATAGCCCATCTCTCCTTGGGCTCATTACAAATCCTGAAGATCTCTCCCAAATTAGTGTGTCCCAAGTCTATTTCCTTAATCTTGGTGTAGTTGTCTTGGAACCTTGACTTCGATGGCATACCTTGAAACTTGAACATAATGGGCTTTGGTGCAATTTTATCACCAAGTGAAGATGCCATTATATCTGCATGACAAAATAAAGATTTCTATTAGCTAAGTCTCATCCTAAACAAAACCTAAAAAATTAAATGCATGAAAAAAACTCTTATTAACCTCTTTTAAAACTAAATTTAAAGTATAAAGTGTGCACTCGTGCACTAGATTAGGTGCACAGTTGTGCACCTCATTTGGTTCTTGCATTTATGTTATGGGCGCACACTTATGCACCACATTAGGTGGGAAAGGACATACTACTTTATAGTTTTTATTGGTGTCTTTTGCAATACTTGGTGTACACCTACCCAGCAAGTCAGGTGTGTAAATGTGCCCCCAATTTCACTCAAAGTGTCATGTGTGAAGGTTGCAAAGTAGCACACCAAGCTAGTGCACTACTGAGGACCCATTATTTTGCATTTTTTTGAGTTTAGTGATACCAATTTTTAATGGGTGTACACTCAAACACCAAACAAGGTGCACCAGTGCACACCCAATTTTGGAATTTTTGGTGTTTTGCATTCATCAATGTTGGTGTCTTTTAAAAGGGGGAGGTGCATAGGAGTGCACCTGATTAGGTTTGCGACTATGCACCATACCCTTATTTATTTTCATTAGAGCAAAGGCGAGTAGGTTAGTGCACCTCGTTAGTTGCATACTTGGCGAATGCGAGGGATGGGGAGCTAAAGAGAGTTAGGTCGTGATAATGAGGATTCATATTGAAGTGAAGAAAATGAGAAAAGTGAAGTGGTAGCGACACCCCTCACCCCTTTTATAAACTTGGGGCAATGTGGCACAACTATGTAGGTGTGCTTACTGCACAGCTGTGTAGTTGCATAAAATATCTTCCCAATCATCTAGGTGCACTAGCGCAACTAGACAAGTTCACAGGTACATAATTTTAAATTTTTACATTTTTAAACTTTTCCCCTCTTAATAATTTGATTTCTATTAACAAGATTTCTCCACCAGGACCTTATATGTGAACTTAGGGATAGGTAGGACCTTAAAATTGGCTCATGTCCTGGAAAAAAGTGCAAAAATAAAGTAGGGGGTTCCCATTTTGATTACGAAATGGGGTGTGCATTATAGAACCACAAAAATAAACTTTATTATATGTGTCACAAAATCATTCCCTACATTATGGTGAAAATCATATATATCTAGGCTGATGAAGTATACGTTGCTAGGAGCATCCATTGTACCATCCAATCCTATAACCTTACCAACTCTAAAGACTATATATTGAAAACATGAGCTAAAGAATTATAAAGACACAAAGTCTCCTACCTTCTTAGGGAGATCGCCCTTTTCCTTTTTGGACTTTAGAATTTGTCTTCACATAACCCTACCAATGAAGAAATTCTTCTGATTTTTGAAAGTTTCATCTATTTTATCTTGGTCAATGATATTTTTCATCATTTATCCAAGGTTGAAGACTTTTATGAACATCTCTCTATCCAAAGTGCACAAGACACCCCTATCCTTTCTATCAAACCCATCAGTTAAAGAATTCTATGATTTTTCAAAAATCTTCACCAAAAATACATTGATGATGACCTCTAGTATGATTCATTTTAATAAGTTTCTAGTCCATCGATTTGAAATAGGTGGATTTTCTAACCTATTATTGTAGAAATACTAGAATAATTCATTGCCATTAGTTTCTAGCAATGTCGAATCTCTGTAGAAACTACATGCAATTCTGAAAATATCTATATTTACTATTTGAGAATTTATTGATCATGGTAGAAATTAAACCCATTCTTCCACATATATAGTAGATATCTTTGTTTTACCTTGCTTAGTACCTTGATCAACTTCCAAAATTTTGACCTAAGTTATCAACTTGCCCTATCTCTATGGTAGTTTTTTTGAGCCCAACTTCTTCTCACATTTCTCTGCAAGTCAATTCTATTGAGCAATTTCATGCTTGATTCTTTTCTTGGCTCTGAAAATATGTGAATTTTGTAGGTAAAATTTTGTTAAATTACCCTTTAATAGTAATTGAGCATAGGAATGAAATTTATGGTATCTTTAAGTCAACATGCATGAATTTTTTTGTAAACTCAAAAAAGCATCATTATTTGGCTTTACGAAGCTCATACTACTAGCATTCAAATCCCTTTAAAAAAAAAATTCAAATAGTACTACTCTTTTTTGAAATTACAAGGTTACAATTTCTATTTTAATATTTAATTATTATGGTAGTGATGATGCAAACACTAGGTAGTATGCATTGTTCATAGTTTTGTGAGGCTTGTTTTCTAATTCTTATGTCTTTCTATGACTATGAAAACTCTTGATCACCAGTTCACTGTCTACCTTTATGCTTGATGTCTTGGCCTTGAAAAAGAGGATATCCTTCTTAAACACCTTATCACTCCTTCTCAACTTCCTTTTTTATTTATGCTTTTAGTTGTGTGATTGAGCAAACACTACTATCATATCTTATCATTGCTTTAGATTCTACATTTTACCTTGTGCTCATAAACATATGACTAAGTGATCACATAAACTTGCATATCTATTGACATTACAGTTAATTATGTTATTAGTGACATACACTTATTCAAATAGTAAGTATCTACCAAGCATATTGTACAATTAATAGTGTTAACCAAGTATTTTAAACTCTACCGAGTTATGAATTGCTTATCGAGTTCATAGTTTCAATAATGTGAATGTAGTGTTGACTAAGCCACTCAATGTTAACCAAGTGATTTAGTTTATTCCAAACTTGTAGTAATAGAATTGATTGAGCTATGCAGTATGAATCAAGTGATTCAGATTATATGTTGAGTTTCATAGTATTCACTGAGTCACCAGTGCAGACCGAGTTCAAACTACTTGAAAGTGATTAGAATGGACCACGCTTCTATGTCTACAAATGCATGATGATGTTGAGCATTGATAATGGATTTTGAGTATCATAACCCCACCAAGCTAGTCTTTAGAACCCAAGTTCTTGCATTTGGGCCAACTTTGTGTATTTTGTGTAAACTTCTATTGTAGTCGAGTTTGTTAATTTGTAAATTGGATTGGTATATATGTAATGTATTGCATCACATCCAAAGGCATCTAAAATGATATGAAATTCAACAAGAAGAGAATAGAAAAAATTGCATAGAAAAATGTTATAGCAGTATAAGGAGCATCAAAGATTTATCTATCATAGCAAGATGATCATTACACTCAAATGAATTGCATTGAACAAATCAAGTTGCAAATTAGAGATCTACCCTTGGTTTATCCTAATAGGTGGAATACTTAAATCCTTTCACAAGGTAGACTTAACAATCTTTTGTAAATCTCTTTACTGAGTGCATACTTCATTGTATGTTTATATATTCTTTTGCAAGGTGGATCTAGTAGTCCTTATTGGTCGTAATAAGGTAGATCATCAAAAGTGATCATTGTAAGCCTTGACAAGCCAGATTTATATGGTAGTATTACAGCTTGTGGATATCATCCCCACCCTAGTTTTACTTTCTATTTGGAAGGTTTCTAGGTCACCATATTGTATGTCAAAGTGTTATGAATGTTTTAATGCTTTTAGTTTCTCATGTGTTCAACTAGATCATAATTCACATAAAGAATTAATTAATAAATAAGGATTAAGTTTTATAAGTTACTTATTCACCCCTCCCCTCTCATTAACTTAGCTTATCATATATATTTCTAAAAATTTGTATGAAAGAATTGTCATAAAGGTTAACAATTTGAGCAAAGATCAAAGGCTATGGAAGTATTTAGACTTGAAAGCCTATTAAAAATGAAAAGATAGATTGGCTATTGGGTAACTTAAGAAAGAAAAGCAGCAACTCTTTCAATCCTTAAAAAAAAGAAAATATCTTGTAGTATAAATGAATGACCAACTCTTCATTGAAGAAAGAATTGAAGACATCCATTTAGAAAGTAATTCAGAGGAAGCAAATGAAGCAATCAAAGAACTAGTAAAAAAGAATAGTACACTTCAAGAAGAAGTAAGAAAGCCAAGAAGAGAGCAATAAATTCAGTCAATGAGATCATGTGAAGTCATGGAAGAGAAAAACAAGATTAAATAAAAGTCAGAAGGAAAGAATAATGAAATTTAGCACCTATCTCTTTAACAAGAAAACTTCATTAATCAACTTACTAATGCAAATGAAGAAACCATGAATCTAAGACCAAAGAATGAAAGATTGTAGAATGATCTAAAAACTAAAAGGCAAGAGAATGAGAGGATGATGAAATCTCAAGCAGACATGGATCAACTAAATGAGAAAATTCAATATAGAAAGAAAGGAAAAGCATGAATTAGATATACAGAAGAAGGTGAATCATCTAAGCAAGGAGCTCAAAAGAATCAAAGACCTACTTGCAATTAGTGTGGTAAGATAGGTAATACATCAAACAAATGTTGGATCAATGGGAAATATAAATTTAATGGAAATTACTATAATTGTAAAAAACATGGTCATAGAGCTAATGAATGCAAAGAGAAACCTAAATTTGAAGGAAAATGTCACAAATGCAAGAAGCATGGGCAGAAATCCTCTGAATGCAAAACTAAGATATTGAATCCAACATAATATATTGTAAAATCTATATTTGGTTGGGACTACAACACTTGGTGTAGATGTTATTACTGTGAAGAATTTGGACACATTAGAATGAATTGTGTAAAATATCACATGAGGACAAGAGACATTGGCAGAAGATGTTTTATTTGTGCAAATCTTGGTCATCTTGCCAAGAATTGTATGAATATTGGAATATCACATTAGGACAAGAGACACCACCAAAAGATGTTTTATTTGTACAAATATTGGTCATCTTCCTAGGAACTATATGAATACTGGAATAATTTAAGATGAAAAGAAAGCCAAGGCTGACAACATCAGAAAGTAGATGAGATGGAAGTGGATTCTGAAATCTACTTAGAATGTAAGTTTGAGCAATCAAGAACATGTCACTCAAGAATTGGGTGACTCAAGCATTTCTACTTGATTTCCCACAAGGAGAACTAGAACCAGGATTTTGAAGTAGACATCTTACATTAGTTCCAATCAACTAAAAGGAAAGATCAATATCAACATTCAAGATGGAAAGGGATCATTGAGTATCATAGAAAATTCTAGTCATTACTAAGAGAGGTCAGGTTATAGACCCTACCGAGCAAGGTTGAGAGTTACTAAGTTTCATGAGGATATCGAGTCATGCATGTTCTTAGCAAGCATTTATTACAATTCAAGTGGAAGATAGTCTATCATCAACCAAGTGATCATACTAGGAATTTATGGTAATTAAAAGTAAAATTTGATAAAAAGGGCAAAACCAAATTCATTTGTTAGCATGAATTTTGAAGAGCTATTTTTCTGCAACCAAGAAATCTGTATGAAATTAATATTGAATATTTACATATTCTCACAAAATCTACCAAGTGATGGCATCCTCTAATTGTAAAACAAAGAAAGGGTCAGAGATGTTGGTTTGAGGCATTGAATGGAAGGCACCAGACTTCAAGCTTTGTCTGGTGGTTGCAAAAATCCTAGATCCAACTAGAGCACAATCTTAGATTCCACCTAAGGTACTATTGACAAATGATATTCATTCACATTTTTTGTGTTCTATCTAGGACATAGGAACCCTGGAAATTGATGATACTCTAGAGAAATTATGTGTGAATGGCGTACTAAAACTATAGCATCAACATCTAGAAGTGAAGGGTTTGACTCATATTCCACATATGCCATGAGACTTTTAGATTAAATGGATAATATGTATCCTCCAGCATGTGCATAATGGGAAATCATGGTTAGAGAAACCTATTTTGATAATGAAGAAAATGATCCATATGATCATAGGGCTTTTGATGCCAACCAAGGCAAAAATGACTAAAACCCTAAGTCAAGTAGAATTGGAGAAGAAAACCCTTGCCAAGTGGGATGGAAGGGGAATGAATATCAGTTTTGCTACTAATATGGAATTGAAATTTGGTATACATCTGATTACATACAAGATATACAACTTGAGTTGTCTAAACAATGTATTCTTGCAAAGTAGTGGATCTTGCATTCGAAGTGGTCAAGAAGAACATGTCATTTGACCTAGCTGAGTTGATGTTGAATCAGTTCAACAAGAACATGGAGAGCATAACAACTTCAAAGAACACTCGTTGTAAGTCTAGTTCACTCTTAACTTGTTTATTTTTCTTTGTGCAAAAGTTATTCCCATGAAAAGGTATAGTTGTGTGGAGAAAAGATGTACCTATTCTTTACCAAATAAATGAGTATATAGTAGAAATGGGAGAAAACTATGTTAGTATAATGGACAACTGTTTTGATGCATTTAAGGAAAAGATGAATAACAGATTCAGGATACCTAGGAAACTTGTCGAAGACTACAAAGATGATATTTTTTTCATGGTTCATTGTGATAAAGTATATATATATATAAGTAGTAAGACCAAGAATTATATGGTATAAGCCTCTGGGTTATGAGGTTAATATAGATGAGACCAAGGATATTATTGAAGCATTGTTAAAAGAACCTATTGATCCAAAGGCCACATATTTTGGGACATGTGATGAAGCTAAGGCTAGAATTGAACTTGAAATAAAACTCACTTAGGTAGTCAACAAAGGGAAGAAGAAAATAGCAAAGTTAAAACAAACTAGATCCACTCTCATGTTGACTATAGGTAAAGGTCATAGATTCTAATTTAGTAATGAACATAGGAGCCCACCTATATTGACTATTGTTAGAAAAATTCTTTGTCATCATAGATAAAATCCCCATCTATTTCCTTTTGTAATGTAACTGATATGGGCTTAACAATACTAATATTCTCTATAAGAGCCATATCTTGTACTAGGACAAGTGCCTTTGAGATATTGGGAACCATCCACACTAGAGAACTCGAATAAATCTAGAAGAACAATAGAAAATCAAGAAGAATTGAAGTCATCTACATTAGCCAATCCAAAGGGCACTCATGTGTAAGCTCTACTAGAATTTGATCCAAGGTGAGTTATTGTCTTTTTAGAGATTTATAGAAGTGTGTCTCTTATGTCCCTAAATATTGTGGGTTTGTATGATTTTACAAATCAAAATTCACTTTGCTCCTACTTCTATGAATTTTTTATTGTTTTTCATGAGGGTAGGCTTGAAAAAATTCTAGAATATTTATTTATTATAAATGTCACAATTTTGAAAGGTGATGTTTTTATTGTTTAAACTTTAAAGAGTAATTGTATTAATTTATTGGATGCCTTCTTGGATTGATGTTTGGTCAAAACGAAAAGCAATTTGGTTTGTAAGTTTAGCAAGTAAAGTACTAATGTTCTTTTAGTACACAAATAGGTATACTCTTTCTAGGCTTTAAAAGCATCTGTTGTGGAATTATCTTTTCCTAAAAGTTTTTGTTTCTTCACCTTATCTCTTAGGGAGGACTATCTCTATGTTTTGGCCTCTAGTACTTGGATTCTGGGAAAGGTCCCTCTACAATTATAAATGGCACCCTTTGTTTGAGCTAGTTGCTCATTTGAATGGATCAATCTCAACTTGTATTGGAATTTCTTATCTTCCATTAGAAATTTCAAATGTGAAATTTTTGGAAGGGATAGCTAGTTATTTTGGGGAGTATTCACATACTAATATTCCTTCTTAGTCTCATCTAAATAATAGGTCTATTAAATGGAACTATGATGAATCTTACTCTTTAATCTTGGTTCTTAATATTTTGTCAGTTGTGCATTCTCATTCATTTTTTGTTGGGATTTGTTATTTCTCAGAACATCATGAAACATGTGGGATTTTATTATATTAATATCTTATATCTATGTGATCATTTATGGGTTTTATTTGGATTCTTTGATCTTATGTGGACCTATCTCTAAGATTGCACCTTAGCTTATGGTTAATTTTTATGCCCAATCATTTCTCCTTAAGGGATGTGACTTATTTGTGTAATATTTTTCCTATTTTTTAACTTCCAAATGACTTGTCTACCTTATGGCTATATTATGTAATTAATTATCTAACTAGAAGTAGTAATTTTAGAGATAAGATCTATAAATTGAGCTCTTGAGAAAATTAAGCTCTCAAGTAAGATTTGATGTTGTAATTCAATGCTACATCTAGGTAGACCTTATGATAATAATGTTGTAAGAAATTTCTATTGGATCTACATTAAACTAATTGAATTATGTTACTTATTTTATATCTTATGTTGTGCTTTCCTATATTTCACTCTTGATTCTTGGTTGTAAATTTTGTTAGGGGATTCTCCTACCTTTCCTATATCAAGCTATATCAAAGTGAGGTACACTCCTTGTGGAAGCTTGGATCATGGGGACCCTATTAGAAAATAAAGTCCACCAATACAATAGGGGGTGTGAATCAGTTTCATTCAAATTGAAACTTAAATCCAACTTCTATAACAAAAATAGTGAACCATGAAAAGAGATAATTTAACATGCACAGTGACATAATAATTTTTTAACTAGGGCAATTAGACTTTGCCAAATATTTTTCATCATGTTTGATGCACTTTTATGAGATGTATCTACTTTAATAGATTCATTTTTTATTTTTTATGGTTTATTTCATGAATATAAGTTACACCCACCAAGGTTTTGTAGAGTCTAATGTGTAGAAGGATTCTAGATCCTTTTTAGTTAGTTTGTCCCTTCAAAGATCTTCCTTACTGGACCTAGATTTCTCCTTAGATTTTTTTATTTTGAAGTGTCCCAGTAGATCGTAGAGAATAAACCTACCAATTTTGGAAACAAAAATACAACGCTTAACTAATTGAAGAATAATTTGAACAACTAATATCTAATGAGATACAAAATATGAAGATTAAGAAAACTAAAAATAATTATGAATGATTAGAGTGAGAAATTGATCATAAAGTTAAGTTAAATTTTCAAATGTGTGAGAAAACTTTCAATTTTTGGTAAATTAAAGATAGTCAATAGAATAAAATGTCTCTATGTTTTTCCTTTCATGGTGTGTTTAGAGAATAGACAAAAATGCTTAATGTGCAGACTAAAATACATGGGATAATTACAATGGAAGTAATGGTACCAAAATATAGAGAGGACCAACCTATAAGTTTCTTTCTTTCTTAGTTCAAATAGTCATCGATGCAATTTTTTTATTAGACATTTCTCATTGTAACCAAATATTAATTTTCTGTGTTTTGAGTGCAAAATTTTAAATCATGATGACTTCTATATATTAATAATAGTATTGTGTTAATACAGATATTTGAAATTTTTTTGTTTTCTTTATGTTCTTCTATATATATCAAGGGGACTGTATTCATATTGGTAACATCAAATTTGGTATATCTGAAATAATAAATGGTACATCAAATGTCCATAATTTGTAGATCACATGTTTGCATTTTTTAAAATACTAATACACAACTTAGGTGCCAATAGAAATCAAACAATTAGACCATATATTGTGGGACCCATTATACATATAAGAGTGGAAAAGTGGTCATTTAAAGATTTTTTTAAAACATAATCCTTATTGTTCCACTACTCATTGAACTTCAAAAATTGTAAAATTGACCCAATTATTTTGAACAATTGCTTTAATAAACTTGTACACAAATAATGATTACTTTTTAATTTTAGGAAAAATGGATGGCCATTGGCTCATATTTAAAATTCTAGTTGGCTTTCAATTTTATAAATTCACTTTTCATCTTTACCCATGTTTAGAAAATCTATACAAAGCTACTAAAGAAATCTTACTACTTTAAATGTTGAATTGTAAGATTTTGTATAGAAATTTCTTGATCCATGAAGGCAACATATCCAATATCAACAAATTTATGATCAATAGAGAGAAATAATGTTGTTTCAATTAAGGTGGAATTTGTTGGACAATAACAAATTAAAATAATAATAATATATACGAAATTAACTTTGTAAAATTCATAGATGCAAGAGTATTATAGTTATTTCTTTTGAGTAAATGACTAAGAACTATGAATAATTAGACTCCAAATAAAAAATCACTTCTTTAATTAAAATGCTCAATATAGAAACAGTGATAAAAATGACACAACAATAGCTTAAATATTATATATTATTGATACCCACACTAAATATATTATCAATTATTTTTGATATCCTAAAACTACAAAAATAATTTATGTTGTCATATTACTTAATCTTGTTAATTCACTTTTACAAATTATAACCCCAAGAACAAATCAGTGGAGGATTGAATATTAATATCTATTTCGTACATTCTATTGAGAGAAACCTACATAAATTAGATAATATCAAGTCCACACTTCTTGCATGCCTTAATGTCCACATTTTTTTAAATAGGGAAATTATAGTGTTCCTTTGAATCATGTTAACATTCATAACCCACTTAGGGCCCATTCTATTGCTAGAAAAGGAATAAAAAATCACGAGTATGTTTTCTAATTTTTGTTCAGTGCACTGATTAGAATAGGAAATAGGAATATATATTCCTTTTTTGCCCCTAAAATGAGCTTATGTCCATTCCACAACAATAGTTGTTATTTAGCCATTATTAATCTCAATTCGCATTTCTATTATCAATTCCTATGCCTTTAACCAAATGGGCCCTTATTGAAGTTGACAAGAATAAATTTTTATTATGAGAAGGACAAAGCACAAAATAATATTTTACTTTGTGAGTGTCCATTTTAAATTATATGAGTAGAGAGGGTCAACATCACTGGCAGTGTCTATTTATTTTTTCTCTACAAAAATACAACCATGAAATATAAATATTTGAACTTTGTAAGTGAGTTTAATTTGTGACGTCTTGTGGATATGAGATTTTTCTATCAGGAGGCATTCTCTATATTAGGATATTTGGAATTGAAACATGCTATAGTTTTTTAATTTGTAAAATTACATACAAACTGTATGACTAAACTATCTAAAACTTCTAAAAAGTGTAAGTCAGCTACTTTAATTTTGAATTGCCCTCTTCTTTATTTAGTATGATTAGCTATGAGGGTCAATGGGAGTATAGTATATGAAGAGAACAATTTTTATATAAATTTCATTTATTAAGTTCAATTTGCCTTTCTAAAGGAGGTTAATGTTCATATATGATCGAAAAGATCACTTGAGTAAGAAAATGTTGAAAGAAGACTATGTGTTCTCAAACATTGTTTTTTCACTGATGTCAAATTTGTTACATGCTGGTAAGATAATTTCTTATATGTTTTAAGAACTATCACTTAGTTGATTGGTGAGGAGGATTTGATAAAAAAGATGTAACAAAAGTACCTAGAGGAAAGGTTGAGTTATGATTATCTATTGAAGTGCAAGAATCAATTAAGACAGTGATAAAATAATGTATTGATAATCTACTTGAGGCTACAAAATGATTGGCTACACTTAGAAAGTTTACAAGAATAAGGTTGGACAAAGTTCATTTGCTAAGTTTGACCAAGTTGATAGAAGGTATGAAGAAAAGTTAGTGCAAGCCAAGTAAAAAGTCAATTGGAGCCGAGTAAACTAGTAGGTGCCGAGCAAGATAGTTGAAGCCAAGTGATTTTTAGTAGATGTCAAGCACTAGTAAAAATCTAGTTGATGCTGAGTGATTTTACAATACATGCCAAGTAACATGGTATGTGCCAAATATCTTTAAATTGATAATGTTGAGCTACTGCATTATGATAAAGATCGAAGATTCACAAAATAAAATTAGACAAGTTTGTTTTCTTAAAACTTGTAAATTAGGAGGAAGATAATACTGATGAGCTAGAGGCACAGAATCTTATGTAAATCATTTTGGAGGAAAATTCAAATGGATTCTAGTAGAAGTTTCTAAACAAGACAAGATATGGGGTAGATACATTATATCTTACCTAATCCATCAAAAACCCTAATTTTTGAGATGGATAATGAGTAGGAAAAAGAGTTCTAATTCCCTATATTTAGGGATGTCTAGTCATGAAGAAAAGTTGGATGGAGGTCAAAGAGTTTTAGATACAAAAAAATTGATAATGAGAAAGAAGAGGGTATTCTTCATCAAGTGACCTAAAGAGAAGATGTTTTCAATGGCGAGCTAAGCAAGAAGGCTAGGAGAGGATGGATTCTTGAAGGGTGAACAAGTTGTTAGAATTGCATAGATAGGAAGCCAACAAGAGTTGAGGATTGAATAGTGATCTGTAATCTACAAGAAAGGTTGTAAGTTGTATCAGATTGAAACTCTATTGTTACTTTCTAACAGTTGTATTAGATTAGGATAAATCCTTTGGAGGAAGGTTGACTTAACAGTCATTTGAAAATCCTTTAACAAGGTAGCATTCCAAGTGAATGACCTAAAGTCCTCTAAGTCTCACTTTTAACACGATGATTGAGATCCCTTAATCGGGTCATATTTAATAGTGTGTGTTGTAACCTTTAATAAGGTTGGCCTTTAATAGGGCATCACTTTAGAAGAGTAAAAAAGGAGTAGCATGTTACTGGTGGTTTTTCCCAAATTGGGTTTTCACATTAAATCATTATGTCAAATGTGCTAATGGATATGTCATGTTTTATGCTTTATACTTCTGCAGGTTAATGTTCAATTAAAATATTAGTTTTGGTTAACACACAATGAATGCATGCATGGTTAAGGATGTTATATGGGTTCACTGAATTCAAAAAGTTTTATTTTGTACATCTAGACCTTGAATAACTAATTCACCACCTCCCCCCCCCAGTTATTCTAAAAGAATTCCAAAAATTGGTATCAGAGCCTAGTTTTTAAAGAGGATTAGTTTCAAGGTACTAAAAGCATAAAGATAAAGATTTCAAAAAGAGAGGTACCCAAGCTAAACATATATAACTTTCCTACATGGAAAAGTTTGATGAAGCAACATCTTGGAGGACATAGAGATTATGCACAAACTCACATTACAACAGGACATGTTGATCCAGCAGGAGCCCTAACTATTGAAGATTTGAAGAAAAAGAAAAGGCACAATCAAGTGATGTTGGAGATTGCCTCTACCCTAAACTATGTTGAGTTTGATGACATTCAAGACCTTAAAAGTGTGAAGCAGATGTGGGATGCCCTAAACACCATCTATGGAGGAGATAAAAATGTTCAAAGAGGCAAAGTAGAGAGCCTCAGGGGTAATTTTGATGACATGAGAATGGAAGAAGGTGAAAACTTTGCTCAATATGTTGCTAGAATAAAAGAATTTTTTAGTGCAATAAAAGGTGCAACTGGTAAAATAGATGATGATATTGTGCTATGTAAAGTCTTGAGAACATTGTTGCCTGTGTATGCCATTTGGTTGTCTGTAATCCAAGAGTTAAGATGTATGCCAAGAAATGATCTAATCCTTGAAGGTTTGGTAGGAAGACTCACTTCTTTTGAGTTATTTAATTTTGACAATTACGGCCCAAAAAGTATTGAATCAACTTTCAAAGAAAAATTTTAACTAAAGGATTCTGAGGAGGTAAAGCCAAAGAAGAAGAAAAGAAAGATAAAGTATGCATCCAGTGATAGCAGCATAGATGAGGAATACATTGAACAATTGGAAGTATTACTAGCAAGAATAGTTCATAGAGGAAAAGGTAAATTCAGAGGTCAACTTTCGATCATGTGTTTCAATTGCAATGAAGTTGGACATATCACATCAAGATGTACATAGAAGAAGAACTTTAGAGAAGGTAAAAAGCACAAAAATAAAAGAGAAGATGATGGAAGAGACTATAGAGATAAAAGCAAGAAGTCATACTACATTGCTGATGAAAATAACTCTAATGAAAATGATGACAAAGTGGTATATGTTGTAATGAAGGATGAATCAGATGAGGATAAAGCTACTACACTTATGACTTGTGTGAACAAGAATGACAAATGGATCATTGATAGTGGATGCTTACATAACATGATTGGAGACAAAAGCAAGCTCATTACCTTAACTTATTATGATGGAAATAGTGTGAAATTTGGTAATGATGCACCATGTTCAATAAAAGGAAAAGGGTCTATTAAGCTTACAAACAAGATCTCATGTGCAAATGCTTATTATGTTGAAGGATTGAATTATAACTTGTTAAGTGTGTCACAATTGAATAATGTGGGGTGAAAAGTTGAGTTTGAAAATAAATCAACCAAGATATATGATACAAATGGAAATTTGATTGGAAAAGGTGATCAAACTAGGAGTAATATGTTCTATTTGGATATAGAAGATGCTACTTGTCTTATTACAAAATTTGATGTATGGATTTGGCACAAAGGATTATGTCATGTTAACTTTGATAATATAATTAGTATTAGTAACATGAAAAGAGTTAGAGGATTTCCTAAGTTGAAGAAACCAAAAAATGTAATGTGCAAACAATGTCAGCTAGGCAAGATGAAAAAGTCAAGCTTTAAAAGTAAAGCTTACATCTCTAAAGAAATTCTTGAAATTGTTCATACTACCTTGTGTTGAACTATTGAAGGATAAAGATACATAGGAGATAGGTATATAATGTTGCTTGTTGATGATTACTCTAGAATGATGACAGTCATGTTTCTAAAACAAAAATTAGATGCTTTTCAAATGTTTAAATGTTATTTGGCAAGTGCCGAGAAAGAAACATGTAAGAGCTTGAAATGCTTGAGATCAGACAGAGGAAGTGAATTCACTTCACATGAGTTTGATATGTTTTGCAATGATAGAGGAATCAAGAGACAAACATCAGCACCAAGGACCCCTCCGCAAAATGGAATTACTGAAAGAAGAAATATTTCTATGATGGACTATGCCATAACACTTATGATGGAGAAAAATGTTGCTTGAAAATATTGGAGAGAATCTATAAGCATTGTTGTATACACCTTGAACTATGTGCAAGTAAAGAAAGGTACTCAGTCAACACCTTTTGAACTATGGTGTGGTCATCTAGCTAATGTGAAATATTTTAAGGTATTTGGAAGAAAATGTTATATTCTTAAAGATTTTAGGAGTGGAAATTTTGATGCAAAGAGAAAAGAGGGTATATTCCTTGGTTACTCCAATGAAAGTGAAGCTTATAAGTGTTTAATTAATAACTCTAGCAAAATTATGGAAATTGCAAATGTGAATTTTGATGAGTTTACAAAACCACATGAAGTTGTACCTACAAAAGGACAAGAAGATTACAAGATATTTGTCTACTATTATGAAGGAATGCCTACTAAATAAGATGCTACAAATCATACGGCAAGCTAACAACAAGTTTCAACAACTATCGAATCACATCCTATGAATACTAAGTTGCATTCAAATGTCGAGTTATAGAATGAGAAAAATGCATAATCTAACTCTAAGATTAGCACACATGAAAGAAATGTTGAAACACCTGATAGAGATGCACATAGTGATACTGAAGTTGAAAGACAAAATGCAACCACAAGAATTGAGCCAAGATTATCCAAATATGTTAAAAGACACCATCCTGTAGATCAAATCATTGGTGACAAAGATGCAAGACCAATGACAAGAAATAGATTGAGAGGTGAATCATGGTTGTCAAGTGTAGGTGTACTTACAGTCCCCCAATTTTAAGCTTCCAAATCAGCCTATCAACTAAATATTTTGTTGGTACATTTTACTGATTATGGTGTTATGAGTTGGAGTAAAAGCTTGATGAAAGAGATAGCCATCCAAAAAATAGAAAGGAAAAGCATAAAATTCTTCTAATTGACGTCACAGATGTCCTAGCAGATACTAAGGATAAAGATGGTATTATGAAATGCAATGTGTGCCTACTTGACATCAACAATGGACAAGGATTGCATTCTCAAGTTCACCTTGATTCTGACCTTTGCAATAACTATTATCATAAGGCTTCCTCTTTGAAACACTTCCATAGAGTGACAACTCATCCATCTATTAATGATCTAAATAGAAAGGGTCACAAAGCTCACAAAAATCAAGTTCAAGATATACAATAGATGTCGATTACACATGTTTCATAATTATTAGACTCTCAAAGGGATCTTTCAGCATGGAATGAAATGCAAAAATGGTCCTAGTCAGGGTTGCATCGATTATTAGAAGATGTGGAAAGTGTTATAGTTACATGCACCAGCTTGCAAGGAACCTGAATGTATTGTTCCCCATTGCATGGATTTGAAACGACAGTGGAGGTCTAGAAACCAAATGTAATCATAGAATGGGTGTTGGTGTTAATTAAAATAAGGGACAAGAACTACAGGGATCACTAGAAAATTCAATTTATTAATGTACAATAATTTTGAAGAACCTTTGAAGAAAAATGATTCAATTAAAGACACCAATTCTTGAAATATACTTCAGGCAGTTTCTGGTTGGATAGTAAAAAACTGAATAAGCAGTTATTGTTGCTATTTAGTCAACATCTCTAATTCCCATCTCAACTACATGAACAAATGATCCTAATTTTTTTTGATAGACATAATGTGTTGGCCTTGAAGAGTTGTATGGTGACTTTGGCACCTCACGTATCTTTCAATGCCACTAAAGTTATGTTTGGCATTATGAGACAAACCAATTGCTATTAAATGGGTGTTCCATCCTTAGTTGCTCATTTTTAGATGAAAAAAATGTTTATTATTTCCTTGGTATAGCATATGTTATTCCAGAGGAGAATGAACCTACCAAGGGCCGAATTCTGTATTCACTATTGAAGATGGAAAAATTCAACTTGTTACTGAGAAAGAAACAAAGGGCACCATTTACAATCTGAATGCATTTAAAGGAAAATTACTTGCAGGCATCAACCAAAAGATTTAGTTATACAAATGGATGCTCTACAATGATGGTTCACGTGAGCTACAGTAAGAATGTGGACACCACAGTTATATACTGGCACTATATGTTTAGTCCCGCAGAGATTTTATTATGGATTGGAGATTTGATGAAATATCTCTCTTTACTTATATATAAGCATGAGGAAGGTGATATCAAGGAGAGAGCTCATGACTATAAGGCAAAGGGGATATACAGTAGCCCTTGTCATTCCATCTGGTGTTGGAGTATCTTTAGCAGTTTATAGTGCTGGTCGATTTGTGTGGGACTGGACTAGTGTTGCTAGAGGTTAGGGTCTTGTGTCGCAATTTTTTTTTTAAAATTAAATCGTGGACACTTGAATTGGCTTTTTATTCAGTTGGGTGAATTTTAAATGATGACTCTGAATTTCAAAATGACGAGGAGGCTTTGTATACAAAGATCTGTCTAAGAAAGAGTATTTTATTAAATCAAATTCACAACAAGCATATACCTTGTATACAAAGTATATGGCTGAAGATTTGTCAGCGACTTCTCTGACAAGACCATCTGCAAAATCCAATGCATACAGCTCAAAGACAATGGGTGCCTAGCTATTACATCCATCTTCATACTTGCAAAGTAGTCTTCCTACAGATGCAGAATCTGCAACCATTAGTAAACCTGTTGCAACATTGATGACCATTTTTCTATTATTCTATATGATTCAAATTCAGTGCCAAATTCAACATTTTCTTCATTCTCATCACAATCTGATGCTTCCATTTCTAGGGCTATTATAGAGGCATATTCCTCAATGAAAAACAATCTTCGAATTACACCAGCTATCTTGGCACCTCCATATGTTGGTAAATCAACTCTAGCATCTACAATACCTTTTGGTGACTATAAGATGAGTGGTCAAGGAAGTAAAAGTTAAAAGAAGTGGGATTCAAAAAGATTGACAATAGGTTATAATTAATAAATAATTAGAGACTTAAAAAAAGGAAAAGTTATTTTGGTGATTGAAGGGACACAGTCAGAAATAGAGAAGTTAAATAGGAATTTGATAGAATTCATGGAGGTTCCTCTTTTTGGGCATAAAGTTAGAGAGCTGGAGTCGAGGGCAGGGGCATTTTTTTAATTTCTACATTTTCATTCATGCATTAGAGATGGATATTTTGGTTCTTTGTAATAGATTTGGCTATAGATTGTAAGCAAATGTAATCAGAGTATTAGGTCTGTTGTGTTCAAAACAAGAAAGGTTTTGTTATGAATCAAAGCATTTAGGCATCACTTTTCTAATTACTTTCAATCAGAGTATTGTTCTAATCAATCTTAAGCACTTTCTTGCATTCTGAGCTAAATGGTGAATGTGTGATAGATTAGAGTACTTTCATCTATTCATGTTGCAAAGTTTCAGATGTTTAATCTTCATTTTAATCTCATGTCGCTGCAATTACATAACTAAAAACATTCTTGCATTACCAATCTTGGGAGTCATAGGATGTGTGAGTTCTTGAAGTTGACTAGGTTTAACATCTAAAATTTGCCTGAGTTAGTCTTGCCTAGGATTAACTTGGTTTCTCCTCTTCCATTCTCAGGTTAAGAATGCACCCAGTTAGTTTAGGAAATAAACAAATTCATTACATATCATTCTATAAGGGAGTTGTACCTTTCAATTTAGAGGAAATCTATCAACCCCATGATAGATTATCCAACTGTTGGCATCTAATTGTTCTTTTAGATTTGGGCATTTTGAGAGTTTATTCAAAAGAACAATCTGTTTACCAACATTAAGCATGAAGGAACCTAAGATATTGAGATATGCATTAGAAGATGATGATTGGTATGAGGCTATGGAAGAGTAAATTTAGTAGATAAAAAATAACAAGACTTGGAGCCTAGTTCCTAGACTAGAAGACAAGAATGTGATTGGCACAAAATGGGTATTTGGAAACAAGCTAGATGAGAATGGTCAAGTGACAAGAAATAAAGCAAGGCTAGTTTGCAAAGGATATGCACTAGAAGAAGGAATTGACTATGGTGAAAAAAATTTCCCCTATTGTAAAAATAGGAGTAAGAATTCTATTTGCTTATGCTACATATAAAGGTTTCAAAGTTTATCAGATGGATGTTAAGTCTACATTTTTTAATGGAATATTACAAGAAGAGGTCTACATAGAACAAACATAATGATTTGTGGATAAAAATAATAAGAACATGGTATGCATACTACACAAAGCCCTATATGGATTGAAACAAGCACCAAGAGAATCCTATGAGAGACTTCATACTAATCTTGTTGAGATTGGATTTGAAAGGATAGATGATAACAACAAATTGTACATGAAGACAAATAAAGAAAAAGGTATACTATTATCTAAAATATTTATTGATGACATAATATTTGGAGGATAAGATGCTTTGTGTAAAGATTTTGCAAATCAGATGAAGCAAGAGTTTGAAATGTCAATGTTTGGTGAGATCAAATTCTTTGTGGGATTACAAGTCTATCAAATGAAGTATGGTGTATATATCACTTAGGAAAAATATGTCAAGGAGATATTGACAACATCTAGACTTGAGGATTCAAAATCAGTAAGTACACCTATGGTAATAACACTCAAGCTATCAAAGAATGATGACTCGGCTAGGTCAATCAAACATTATATAGATCCATGATTGAAAAATTGCAATATGTAGTACACAATAGATTAGATATTGCATTAGCTATGGGGATAGTTGCTAGATTCTCTGCTAATCCTAGAGGAATCACTTGATGATCATAAAGAGAATAATGAGATACTTGAAAGGAACAAAAGAGTATGGTTTATAATATAAGAAGAATGAAAAGTTTGAACTAAAAGCCTACACTAATGCTGCTTGGGCTAGAAATATTGATGATAGAAAGAGCACCAGTGGAGGAGCATTCTTCTTAGGCAAAAGACTTGTTACATGGACAAGCAAGAAGTAGAGTTGTACTTCCCAATCTACTGTTGAAGAAAAGTATGTTTTTGCTTCTATTAATTGCACAAACATTGTATGGATCAAATAGCTACTACAGGGAATGAAGGAAGAGATCACTAAACTAGTGACACTTTATTATGATAACACAAGTGCTATAAATATATCAAAGAATCTTGTTATACATACAAAGACAAAGCACATTGAAATAAAGTATCATTATGTAAGGGAGTTGGTTCAAGACAAAGAGGTGAAGATGAAATATATCAACACAAAGGAGCAAATTGTTGATATCTTCACCAAAGCATTACCTAAGGATTCTTATGAGAATATAAGTGGTAAATTAGGGATTATACCCCTATCAAAGGCTATGTAAAAGATAGAGGGAGTATCTTGCATCAAACAAGCTAACATTCATTTCATACAAATTGATGTAGTGGATATTACTTTAAGAAATCACCTAAAGTAATTATAGAATTAAAATTTCAAATTAGTCACAAGAAAGGTGACAAAGGGAGAAAATTGAAGAGCCTACAAAAAGTGTATATCTGCATATACAAAAGATGCCAGTGTTGAGTGCATGGCATTGTTGTCAAAGAGGGAGAATGTACAGTAAAGTGCATACTGATCAAAAAGGAGATGATCAAAGATATCAATAGAGGGAGAAAGTAAATTAGCAAGAGAGGAATAATGAAGTAAGAAGTACATAGTCAGAAGATTGAAAGACTAAAGAAATAAAGATAAAGAAAGCAGAAAGTAGAAAAAAGAGGGAGATATCTAGATATTCTATTGATCCATGACAAAAGAAATTAGATAAGAAGGATATTTTGTAACCTAAGAAGGGGTTGTTGATAGAGGGAGAAGTTTTATTGACAAGATTTCTTTTTGGTATTGCCTAACTAATTTAACCTAGTTAGTTTGATAGAACAAGATGTTCATCATTTGTTTGACTGGTTGACTAGTTTGGTTTGCCATCAATGCCAAAAAGAGAGATTGTTGATACATGATTGAAAAGATCACTTGAGTAAGAAAATGTTGAAAGAAGACTGTGTGTTTTCAATCATTTTTTTTCATTGATGTCAAACCTATTATATGTTGGTAAGACAATTGCTTATATGTTTTAAGCCTATCTCTTAGTTGATTGATGAGGAGGATTTGATCAAAAGGATGTAACAAAAGTACCTAGAGGAAAGGTTGAGTTATGATTATGTATTGAAGTGCAAGAATCAATTAAGAAAATGATAACATAATGTATCGATAATTTACTTGAGGTTACAAAATGATTGGTTACACTTAGAAAGTTTAGAAGAATAAGGTTGGACATAGTTCATTTGCCAAGCTTGACCAAGTTGATAGAAGGTTTTAAGAAAAGTTAGTGCAAGCCGAGCAAAAAGTTAGTTGGAGCTAAGTAAAAGTGATTTCTAGTGGATGTTGAGTAAACTAGTAGCTATCGAGCAAGATAGTTGAAGCTGAGTGATTTTCAGTTGATGTCAAGCACCAGTAAAATCTAGTTGATGCAAAGTAATTTTACAATAGATGTCGAGTAACATAGTATGTCTCAAGCATCAGTAAACTGATAATGTTGAGCAACTACATTATGATAAAGATCGAAGATTCACCAATAAAAGTTGACAAGTTTATTTTTCTGGAATTTGTAAATCAGGAGGAAGATAAGATTGATGAGCTTAAGGCACAAAATCTTATGTAAATCATTTTGGTGGTGAATGCAAATGGATTCTAGAAAAATTTTCTAAACAAGACAAGATATGGGGTAGACACATTTTATCTTACCTAATTCCTCAAAAACCATAATTTTTGAGAAGGATAATGAGTGGGAAAAAGAGTTCTAATTGCCTATATGTAGGGATGTCTAGTCATGAAGCAAAGTTGGATGGAGGTTAGAGAGTTTTGGATTCAAAAATTTTGACAAAGAGAAAGAAGAGGGTTTGCTTCATCAAGTGACCTAAAGAGAAGATGTCTACACTGGTGAGCTAAGCAAGAAGACTAGGAGAGGATGAATGCTTGAAGGGTGAACAAGATGTGAGAACTGCAAAGATAGGAGCCAAGCAGAGTTGAGGACTAAATAGTGATCTATAATCTGCAAGTAAGGTTGTAAGTTGTATTAGATCAAAAAACTACTATTACTCTCTAACAGTTGTATCAGATTAGGGTAAATCCTTTGGAGAAAGGTTGGCTTAACAGTTATTGGAAAATTCTTTAATAGTGCGGCATTCTAAGTGAGTGACCTAAAGTCCTCTAACAAGACTCACTTTTAATAGTGTGATTGAAATCCCTTAATTGAGTCACATTTAACAGTGTGTGTTGTAACCTTAACAGGGTTGGCCTTTAACAAAGCATCACATTAGAAGAGTGAAAAATGAGTAGCATTTTACTAGTAGTTTTTTCCAAATTGGGTTTCCATGTTAAATCATTATGTCAAATGTGTTGATATATATGTTGTGTTTTATGCTTTATTTATCTACATGTTAATGTTATAGTAAGATATCAGTTTTGGTTAACACATAATGAATGCATGCATGGTTAAGGATGTTATATGGGTTCACTAAATTGAAAAAGTTTTATTTTGTACATCTAGACCTTGAATAATTGATTCACCCCCCCTCTTAGTTATTCTAAAATAATTCCAATAGTTAAATTATATTTGACTTCAAGAGGACATTAGAAGAATAATAATTTTTCTTTATTAAATTTGAATTATGTGTTATGATGTGGATCCTAATAAGACTAGGAGGTTTATTTATCATGGTTTCCCTCTAGATTATTTCTATGGGGGTTTGGGGGAAATTCCTCGAAGACAAGGTAAAGGGGTACCACCCCTTACAGGGTCCTAGGGTAGTTCCCTAGGTGCATTTCCTATCATAGTATAGGTTGAGGTCAAGGGGCAATGCCTCCTTGGGGGTTTTTGAGGGTAGCACCCCCAAAGATAAAAATGACCTAATATTGTAAGTGGCATTGGCTACTATTTTTGTATTGGACGACTTATACAAATGCTAATTTTTTAAGCTGCAAAAGCTTGTATCAGGGATAAATTGAAGAAACCCCTCTTGAAAAAAATTTCAAAAATGCTTGTGAATCCAACATTTTGTGCATGGGACAATTTTAATCTCAAGGGAGATTTTTTTGTTCCATATAGGGAAATGAAATATTATATGTTGGTGACTTTTTCTCTTTCCCTAGCAAAAATCATTTTAAATGTGGTGAATTAATTATTTTTTATTGTTGACAGATAAATGAATGATGGCTATTTTTCCCATTTCCAAAATGAATTAATAATATAAGAGGAAAATTAATTGTTTTGTAAGAAAATGAATAATAATGGTCTTGGCTAATATTTAGTGGTAAACTAAAAATTTGTTTAATCAGAAAGCAAATTTGCACGTGTATTAGCTAGTGACTGTACTGAGTACTGAGTAGTCAATTCAACTTGTGTACTATCATAGGTCTATTATTAATAATGTCATTGCATTAGTTTCACCATTACCAACTTGGCTACCATCACTTTCGTATTGTTAATACAATAGTTTTATCAATCGTTGATTAATTTTAGAGATCAATGATAGAAGATACATTTTGGGGCCAATTTGTTTGAAAAGACTTGGTGTTGCATGAAATTCTCTAGAATGGAGACACGTGGAAAGTTTTGCATGGAAACCATTAACTAGAATGTAATTAATGTAGTAAACATTGCATCAAGATTAAAATCATAAACGTGGTACTGACAATTGCAATTATTACATTCTATTTATGGTCGCCTTGGAAAGCACTTCAACTATCTAACATTAATGTGAGTACATTTTGCACACCTAAAAATTAATAGGAATACAAAAAAAAAAAGATATGAAAGATCACGAATTCCAAACAATTTAATGCAACTAGCATTAAATATCCTCTTCAATTTCTTTTTCATTATCATCTCTCAAATTCTTGAATCTAAATTTGGTTTGCAGAGTTCCTTAGTCATGGATATGCCAATTTGTCTGAAATGCACTATAATGGGTCTGCAAAAGCCCTTTTTGTGCATGATACTTGACGATGTCTAAGTCATGGTTTACAAGGAATATTCCCAAGGTCCTTTTATCTATGATGCTTTATTCATAGTCCTTGGCTAGGAACTCTTAAGAAATGATAAGAGGTACCACATGTCCACAGTGATTACCTCATGCTTTCTCGCATCTCTTTTTGACCTTAGAGGCAATCAAGTAGATATTTTGATGTGTCTAGGTAACATTTTAGGAAACTTTTTAGAATAAATCATAAAAATTCTTGTATTGGTTGAGCAGGTACAAGGGCCAGGCATTGTCATCCCTTTTGTAGATATAGCAAACAAGTGTTGGGAGCAAGGAATAGGGAGCATTGTATAGATGCATCCCTCCTACTCAGCATCAATCAATGACAATTTGCTCACCATTAGAAGTAGGCATCTCTCGGAAGGGATTTTCTATGAAAGTGGTTTTTGTTGGACAACGTGGCAAGACTGACTTCACATGGCTAGATGAGTTCAGTGACATCATCTTCTAAAATAAATTCCTTCCAGAGGGGCTTGAAGACTTTTCTAATTGAAGGCTTCAAGCCCTTGGCCCCCTAGCTCGCTGATGCTTCTAGCCTCCTTGTTCCATGGTTCCCTATTTCCTGTTTCCTAAATCTTGTTTCCTTGACCCTTGCCCTTTAGGAAAGCAAATGGTTTTTAGATATCTATTTTTCTTCGGATTAGGCCTTGCCCTTCAATGTAAATTACGAAATAGTAAAACCAGGCTGATTTATTCATCTATTTTGAATATCTATGCTATAGCCTATGTGTCAGTATTATGTACATTGTACACTTTAAAATATTATCAATGAAAATAATAGCTTTTTGGCTTCTCAAATCATTGTTCCTATTAGTCTATGACTTTGTTTTTGGCATCTCAATGCACTATTGAAATGTTGGTTTGTGACTCTATTATAAATAATTAACTATTAATTGTTATAAAGTTAGAACTTAGAAACAAAAAGTACAAGGGGGGCGGGGGGGGGGGGGTTCAAAAATCCTTTTATGGTTTCATATTTGACTAATGATTTATAGTAAAAAAATATTCAATTGAAAATTATCGAATGAAAATTTGTAAATTTTTAATATGTATATGTATGTCCTTTAAATTTTAAAACCTATAAAATTTGATAATATATGAATGTAGGGGCCAAGGCCATGCAAGTTAATAGTTATTAGTTATAATAGTTTTAACTATTATTAAGTTATTCAAAAATATTAGAAAAATATTTTTTTTTTTGATAAAGTTAAATTTATGATACATGTAGCATCACGATTCATGAATCATGAATCATGAATCATGAATCATGAATCATGAATCCCGAAACCTAATCAATGATCATGCAATTTAAATTGTATAGATAATATTGAAATTTGATTTGAAAATAAAAAGTTTAAATTATAACTTATATATAAATGTTCTTATAAAATATTGAATATTAATTTATTTATTCATTTCTTCCTATTTTGAAATGTAAATTTGTTTAAATATCATGATCATCATAATATTTTTAACCTATTATCATAGTTTGAATTAAATAAAAAATGCTATGGATATTTAAATTTAAATCATGTTACGACTTATCATTATTAAGCTAAAGCAATTTAACAAATATTGATTATAATTTAAATCAACTTTAATTAAGAATGCTATGATTATTAAATCAAGTTATCATTATCAAGAAATTAATGATATATGAATGATAATTGATAACAATTTACATATTATAATTTTATAGTTTTGAAATTTTGATGTCTCATTAATTTTACATGTTTAATTCTAGTCATCCAAATCATGAATTTCAGAAATTGTCAAGAACATCAAATAGTTTGTATGATTGCAACTGGTTACTACACATTTTGTGATTAAAAATTTAATTTTCATTATGCAACAATAAATTATAAGATAGGGGAGAGGAACCAATAGTCGTGAGGGCTAGATTCGTCAACATGTAGCCACTACATGGGATATTGTAAGACCTTCATTTTTCTTAGAAATGTAAAATGGGCGTTGAACTACCTATAAGCTACAACCAAGGTTTGAAGTTGTGACTTGTTACGCAACTCATTAAAATAGTGCACCTAGTGAGATGTGTCCAAAAAATAAGTTTTTAAACATTCAACCAAAGCTTAACCTAAAAGTATTTAATAATTAAATTTAAAATCATTATTTGTTATTTATAGAATATCGTATAACCATATAAAATGTAACATATATGTAACTTAAATGGACCAAATAGTTATTATTAATCATAAATATTTGTTATATATAACTTTTATATATAACACAAAATAACAAATACTTCAACAAAAATAATAATTATTTGTTGCTATAAAAATAACACATTATTATCTAAAATACAACCTATAACCAATAGAATGGACCATTAGTTGAACACTAAAAGATTTTGACAATCTCACACATTTCATAACAAAATACAAAGCATTTATTAGAATTCACCTTTTACATTGTGATGACACATATTATTGATATGATTTACTCTATGCATATACATTGCTACCCCAATAGTTGTATAAGTAAGAGTAGTATTTGTACACTAAGATATCAATGTTTATTTAATTAAGCATATTATATTTTGAGTGACACACATATATGAAATAGCTATGATATTTTAATTTTTATTTGAGACAAAAAGTTATTTATTTCACTCATTAGTGAATTCATATATATATATATATATAACATTTAAGAGTTTTCATGTGTTCAAGTATTGGTCTATTTTTTATCAACGTTTGGATTATTTTTTATATGTACAAATAGATCAATTAATTACAATATATAGTAAAAATGTTTTGGAAGATTGGACTCTATGTTTACGATAGGGTGACCAAATTTTGGAACTTGCTCAACTATTGGGTCCTCTCCCCTAAATCATAAATTAAATAATTAATATTAGTTATGTGAAAGCTCTAATAATTCACAATTTGATTTTGGCCATTCAACGAATGATAAATCAACCACGACTCTATTTTGGGCCAAATTTTAAAAGATTAAAGTTAAATTCTATTTTTACTTGAAATTGAGACATGTGTAGTTGAAGATTCTTTCTTATAAGTTATAGTTATATGTCCAATTCCAAAATCCTAGCCATTGACTAAAATAAAGATCGATGACCTAAAATGAATTTCAAACTGATTTGGTGAATGTTTTCCCATGTGCCTAGATTCATCTGGAATGTTGACATGTGTCTGGTCATTGCAAAGCTCAATCAAGTGTTAGGAGTTGATTATAATATAAATAATAATTATTTTTAGTATTTAAAAAA
Organism: Cupressus sempervirens; assembly: GCA_028749045.1. Classification (NCBI taxonomy): domain Eukaryota; kingdom Viridiplantae; phylum Streptophyta; class Pinopsida; order Cupressales; family Cupressaceae; genus Cupressus; species Cupressus sempervirens. The sequence continues at coordinate 69,203,651 of CM053784.1, forward strand.
TAAATATTACGTAATCCTAAGTAGGTAATGGTTAAGTAAAAGATAGATCAACAGTCCAAGAAGAATTTCAAGTAAATTTTGGAATGCTATTAATGTTGTCAAGAAACATCTAGAATTGTGACACGTGTCCTTGACAAGTGTCACAATTTCGGATGACTCTTGATGACAATGATAGCATTCCACCAATTAGCCCAAAAATCAAATCGATTATTAATTTCAATTTTTATTACTTAATTTATTTAAAATCAACAAATTTCAAAATTCAAATGTATATTAATGTAATAAATTTTTAGCTTTTATTATTATAGTTATGTACATTTCATTTACAAAATTACATGTATATTATACATGGTATTAGTAAAGTACTTAAAACCATTAATTACTTAATACTTACATTTTAACTTTTAACTATTAACCTTTTATATTTTTAGAGTATAAAGTTTAGAGTTCTCGAAGTCGAGAGTCCGATACGACAAGGTTTTCAAAGATTGACTGAGTTCCATTTTGTGTTTTGAAGACTGAAAGTGTGAAACTTGAGCATCATAGGACAACACCAATTATCTATGTATCTTGTAGCACTAGTATTGTTGAATCTTGATTCTTGATTCTGGGTGTTTAAATTATAAATATAAAAATTAGTGCAATTTGCAACAATAGAAATCTTGATTCTTATTGTCTTAGGTTTACACTTAATAATTCTTTTAAATAGGGCTTGAAGAAGAATTTTTTGTAATAAACAATATCAGGCATGGGCAAAACAAAGTTATAAAAAAAACATCTAGTATGAGTGCAAGCATAAAAGAAAAGAAAGGCATTATAGAACTCAATTCATTGATAAATGTCATGATATTTTTTATCCTATTATCCATGGAGATTTGGGAATCATGGGAATTAGACATTCATTTTTTAATAGGTGGAAAGATCTAAAAAAGGGGAGGAATTATTACAAATATAACAAAAGTATTCGTGCACATACAAATAAACTAACTACTTTGGTTACTAGATTAGCAAACCTCACTGTACCCAAAGTATTCCCTTGCCCTAAAATTGTAATGCTATGTGATCTGAATTATGATGAAAATAGAAAGGTAATTGTAAACCAAAATACTAAGGAGGAAATTTTATCTATAACTGAGAGTGAATTTTTCACTCTATTAGACCTAGGGCTAGGGTTTAAACTAGAAAGCTTTAACGAGTGCATTGACTTGGTTAAACTAACACATTCTTATGAAAAAATGGATAGAGCTTTTCAAGATTCAAATATTAAGGGTCTAATAAACTCATAGTCATCTACTGATCATACTAGTATTATTGTTACATTGGACATAAACCATAAGCCTCCTTATAAGTATGATATTTTTGTGCCACAAGTTCAGGATACTATTTCTTTGTTATTATTTTTTCTAAGATTGGATAGTAAAAAGGAAGTGGAGGCCAATGTTCTTGAAATGATTTATAATATCCATTGTCAAGGTCATTCAGTTAAGAAGGTAGATGTAAGATATAACTTTTTTTAACATATTGTTGAATCTATGCAACAATAATTACTAATGATTAAACAAAGTATAACTATAGGATAGATCAAGACATTTAGGTTCATAAGTTACTTATGCTACCTTCTTTTAACAAAGAATGATCCAATATTTGAGATAGAGAACAACAAGCTTGATATTGAGGTTTATAAGTTTGATGAGAAATCCCAGAAGAAATCAGAGACTCCAAGTCCAGTATATGAGTGGACACATAAAATGAGGATGACTGCTAACAATAATAATTACAACCATTTTGCAAACTTCTTTTTTTCACCTGTTTACCAAAAAATCATAGGCACTTTGATGCCTAGAATGCATGTGTCTTATAAAGATTGCATTCAATTTGGAAGTCAAATTCAATTGACTGATTGGTTCTTCATGGAAGACTACACTGTCTTAAATTTTTACAGTTCAGCAGTTGAACCATGCAAACTTCTAATGTATGTTACAGAAAGGGTTTTTGCACTAGAATATGTACAATAGATAGAGAGTGCAGGTGAACCTTTCACTGAACAACAAAAGAAAATGATATTTCCTTCCTTTCCTTTTGCAATTGGAGGCCTCACATTTGAGAGAAAGGCTTTCAAAGTGGCAAATGAATTGGTAACTTTTTTTGACTTTGATTCTATCAGTCACTAGAATTATGATCTACTAAATATAATAAAAATAGGACATATTGCCAATGAGGAATTTGTGAGAAAATATCAACATCAGGAGATTCCATTGATAGAATAGTTAAAAAGCAAGGATTCGTGGGATGAGGTTAAGAAAGAGATGGGCAAATATGCAATAGAGAATAATATTTTAATGCAAGAATTATCATCCCAAATTATGAAATTGCACATATCAGAGTCACACAAATCAAAGCCTTTTACATAATTAAATTTCTACAAGAAAAAATCTAAACCTTCTAAGAGGTCTATGCCAAAAGCAATTAAAGAGGTGTGCACATCTAAATTTTGGTGTCAAACTAAGATGACTGATTTTTTGAAAATGAGGAAAAAATTGGGTAAACCAAAGATATTAGCAAGTTTTGAGGAAATTGACGAGGATGAACTTTTTAGCAATTATTGGGATTAAGAGCATTCAACTATATTATATGATTTTGGTAGTTGTAGTGACAGTGATATTCAAAGACAGAAGGACCTCAAGTCTGATGTAGACATTCAAGGTATTTAGGATTTTGGATCAACTAGGCAAAAAAATATTTTTAATCTTAAAATGCATGATGTTATTAAACAAACGTATAATAAAGGGGCAACTATGATAAAAAAAAATGGCTTATGTAGGTATAGGGCCCATTGGTGCAAGTGGTGAAGATATTTGGAATCTAGTTCTAGTACCAAACCAACCCAAAAGAGAAAATAAATCAATCATTGGACTCTATGATGAGATTGAAAATGATGCATCTAAAAAGAGAAAAAAATATTATACTTCTTCTTCTGAAGGTCATCCCAACACAATATTTGTTAAATCTTCAAATCCAGTTGTAGTTGATCCCACTAGCACTAGCATAGATGAACCTTGTGCAGAAAATAAAAAGGTTATGACAATTACAATGCAAGGAATTTTAGTGCTTACTTCACCAATGTATGCACCAATAACTTCTATAAAAAACCCTGAAAACAGTCCTAAAATGCCATGATTTGGAAGGGGCCCTCTTCAGTATATTGGCAACCCTCAAAATACAATTGTAGGTGGAGTAAGTTTAACTTGAGTTGGAGGAGCAAACAAGAATACAACTGATAATTCACCTTTCAAACACTCAATTGTGTTAGTAAACCTACATTTTAGTTTAAAAGATTTTTAGATTGAAGTTTGATCAGACAAATAGAAGAAATAGGAAAAATATGAAGACTTTGAAAAGTGATGTAGTTGCTAAACGTCAAGGATCTATTAATAGTATATTTCAAACATATGATTCAAACACCAAAATGATAAACTTCATGGTTGTTATGCCCCGAGCTAGATATAATAATACACAAAAAAATGTAATAAATCATAAAAATGTACATGTTACCAATCTTCAAATGGATTTCTCAAAAGTAAAAAATATCAACAAAATCAATATATCAAAAGAGAGCAACAAAATGGTCTACTCTACACTTCTGAAAGTGAAGAGGGAAAAAAAAGTCTTACAAAGCAAATAGTAAAGTTATAGGGAGACCTTGATAATTTGAAGACCAAGGAGAAAGCAACAGACAATAGGTTCGAAGAATTGCAAACCAAGATAAAGAATTCTTCTCCTATAGAAGCGATTGTCTGGCAAGAAAAGATGAATGAATGACTAAAAATTTTGACCAAACAATTGGATGAGTGAAAAAAAGAATTCAGCATGAAAAAACCTCTACTACATATTTTTTCAAGTCTATAGAGAGTAGTGCACAGGTTGGCAATCAATTAAAAAATGACCTAGACTCTACAGTCAGGGAAAATAATAATTTGAAGATTGAATTGGAACATGAAAAGAAAAAAGAGGAGTCTAAGGCAAGGATAATTGATAATTTCTAGAAGGAAATGTGGAATGAAAATAAAAAAGAAGAGTCTAGTGCAAACACAATCCACAATTTGAAGAAGCAATTAAAGAATATGAAGAAAAAAGAGGAGTCAACTACAAAAAAATCCTTGATTTGAAGAAGGAATTGGAGAATAAGAAGAAAACAGAGTCTACTACTATTGCAAATAGTAACACAATCCACCATATGAAGAAGGAATTGAAGAATGCAAAGAAATAAGAGGAGTTAACTACAAAGAAAATCCTAGATCTGATTTTTGATGAAAGATTGTAGCAAACTCACTTGACAAAGTCAAGCATAGAGTCTTTGATATTCTTGAAGTCTTCACTTGTAAATCTCTTTGATTAGACATTCCACTTTACTTACACAACCAAAATCACTGACAATTTCAAAAGCTATATTCATTTGATGGGCGATGCAATGACTGAGAATAACATAGGATGCCAAATCTAATATAAGTATAGTTTCATTGGAAAAAATATAAATATAGGGTGCAACGAATTGGAGATTTATTTGAGGGAATTTGAATCTAATTTGTGATGAAATACTGTAGCAAACACACTTTACAAAGTCAAGCACATAGTCTTTGATCTTCTTGAAGTATTCCTTTGTAAATCTCTTTGATTAGCCTTTCCACTTTACTTGCACAACCAAAATCACTGAGAATTCCAAAAGCTAGACTGATTTGATGGGCCATACAATGAATGGGAATAACATAGGGTGCCAAATCTAATATAAATATAGGGTTCAATTAATTGGAGATTGCTTTCAAGGAATCTGAATCTAATTTGTGATGAAAGATTGTAGCAAAATCACTTGACAGAGTCAAGCACAGAGTCTTTGATCTTCTTGAAGTCTTCAGTTGTAACACGTGAAAGTACCTTCTCTTGTTCTGATTCTACTTCGCTTCCTACTTTGTTGGGGTTAGATTCGGGGTCGACATGGGCATCGTATTGCATTGGTATGTCAACTTCATGTACCCTGGCACATACCTCATCATTTGCACCAATATGTAAAAGTTCCCAGGATTATTCAAATCTATGATTTCTATCCACTTTGAAAATGTTGATTCATTTTATGATAGTAATCGATACAAAGCTCCAAGCTTTACATCTCACTTTATGCAACTTATTATATTTTGCAATGAACATAGCTCTTTGTTGAACCCTTTTTCATAATATTTCTCATGTCCTATAGTATGGGGATAATATCTGCTAAAGTTAAGAGTATCTTAACATTTGTTAGACTTGAATATAGCTGAGGGAATCTATCTAGCATAGAGTGGATTAGTCCAAGAAAATATGGATATTTAGAGAATACTCAATGCATTGGTCCTTCCTAAAAGATCCATCTGGTTTCATTGTCTTTAAGAAGCTTCCTCCCATTAATAAGTCCTTGAGAAACGTTTTGAAATTCCCAGACTCATCTTGGACTTTGAAAAAATGATTGGTAAATCTCTTTGTTCAGACATTCCACTTTACTTACACAACCAAAACTGCTGACATTTTCAAAAGCTAGATTCATTTGATGGGCCATGAAATGAATGGGAATAGTGTAGGGTGCAAAATCATTCTTGATTTTTTTGCAAAGACCTCCTTTATGACCTTGCATAACCGAAGCTCCATCTACTCCAACACACACCAAGTTTTTGGAAATCTCCGTGTTATCCAAATCTCCACATTCAATTAGAATACTATTTAATAAATAATATAAATTTTTAATTGTTGTACTACAATTCAACTTAGCAAGAGAAAGTAGAAATGGTTGATGAAAAAGATCATTTATAATGTAAACATGCATGCGCACCTAGGAAGTATTATCAATTGTTGTAACTTCATCTAGAGACAATGTAATGAAATTTGAGCATTTTATTTTTTCCTTCATATCTTCTTTTTCAACTTGTATAAGACAACTAACCTATTCTCACCTGCTATTTATTGACCAGTGACTGTTCGAATAGTTTTGAACTTTAAAAGAGTGAAATAAACTAGTAATTGAAGGGTAGTTCATCATTGGACATCCTCTGCTCAAAATATAAAAGACCACACTTAATTGAACTACTTTTCCTATATTTTTCACTTCCATTGCTTTCTCAATGAAATCTTCAATGGAACCTTTTACTGTAGAATACTTCTCCTATAATTTCTAGTGTAACTCATATATTTCAGTATTCCTAATATGTAGATAGTTGTCCTTTGTTTTCCAAGTTAGCATGGATTTTTCAACTCTATCTATAGTTTCATTTTTGTAAAATTTACCAACACACTTTTCTATGGTATCAAGTTTAAGGTGCAACTTCTTCTCCTTCTTTGTTATCTCTATGCAAATCTTACATCTGCGTTCTATAGGAGGCTCACCATTAATTGGATTGGCCACTAGTTCAATGAACCAATACTTTTTCATCTATTCCAATTGAAAATTTCTTTTGGATAGATCCTAGCGAGATCGATCTTTTTTTTTTCTAATTTTCTTTTTCCCTTTTGTGCATGAACATGATTTATGGAATGCTTTTGGTTTTCCCACCTGACTAGTTACTAATAGAATCCAAGTCTATAATATTAGTTTGTGCATCCCTACTCAGGGGAAGTGCCTCCAAATCATGTTCAAGTTTCTCCTCGATTGAGATTCAGGTTTAGGAGTTCATGTATATAAAGGCCTTTGAGATGCATCTAGAATGCCTCAGAATTTGCTACATGATAAGTGACACAACTAGGCACATGTTGACCAGATATGGGTTATCCTCCATTAAGCACGGAAGTAAGTGCGATGATGAGAGGATAAGCCTATAAAGGTGTAACACGCAAATCAGTGTTATAGACAACATGTGCTAAAATAGAGTTGCATACTTCTATGTTGTCAACATGACAACTCAAAAAGGTGCACAAACTCCTAAGTGTCTCACAAAATAAAATAATAAAATAATGAAACATAATAAAATATTGCATTAACCTAAGTAAACTTAAATAAATTTAAATAGTAAATATGTATTTACACCAACAATATCCAAAACATATATTACATTGGTGATTGGACCAATACTTTTGACCAATCATGTGATAACTAATGGGCAACTACCATGAGTATTAGATCTAAATCTGATAAATTATAGGCAACATACTTGACTGATGTTACATGCACAATTCACCAAATGATGATCGACCCATGATATGGGATCGCCAAAAGGCAAAGATTCGCCACTAAAGTAATCTCTAGCTTATATAAAATAGGTTAGGGTTAGGATTTCATAATGTATGAGGGTGAATGCACAAAGTTGGGTCGCAATTCCGAGGAAGTCAAATTCGCGAAATGAGACCTCTTAGAAACAGGCACCCGATTTTTAAAAAGGGCACCCATTTTTGGCTCGGGTGCTCGACCCTAAATTTAAAAAATGGGCACCCGTTATTTTTAAAAATCGGGTACCTATTTTTTTATTTTCAAAAAATGGGTACCCGTTTCTCAAAAAATAAAAATAAAATTTTTTAAGAAACGGGCACCCATTTTTTATTTTAAAAAAACGGGTACCCATTTTTAAAAAATTGGGTATCCATTTTTTAAAAGTAAAAAATGGGTACTCGTTTCTTAAAAATTCAAAATTTTAAGTTTTCGGTAGATTTTACATGCCGCTTTTAGCTTCTCAAAACGGGTACCCATTTTTTGAAATTGAAATAATGGGTGCCCGTTTCTTACAACATGAGGCGAGATTTTTTTTCCTGCCTCGGATTTTGTTTTGGGACAGGCTTGGTGAAACCAAGCCTATGCCTTGGCCTCTCAAGATTTGGCTAAGGAAATGAACTGACAAATTCATGCCTTGCCATAATTTTTAGAGGGTCTTCCTGATCAAATTTTTTTACGAAAAAAAACTCATTACAGCTCTCACTGTCCTGATTTTAGAAATATAAATTTTATAGAGTTATGATTTTATTTACTATTTTATTTTTTATTTTTTAATCAAAGGTGGTACCTAAAAGTAAAATAGCAATGTTCACTAAAACTTTAATAACTTTTTTATTATATATTTTTTCTTAAATTAATTTATATGTCATCAATCTACATTCAATTCTTTTGAAGTTTTAAAAAAAAAAAAAAATGAAAAAAGTGAAATTTTGATCAAATTATGTTGTCCGTACATGAGAGGTTTTTAAATTTTCTTTTATAGCCAATTAAAAATTAATAATAATAAAAATATTCATTAAAAAATTCAAGAAAAATATTCTCATCAATATTTGGTGTGTCAAGTAACTCTATTTAAAAGGATTCGCAAAAAATCATTCATTTGTGTCAAATTATGGTGTCCATACACGAGTGTGGTATGGTCCTGAAATAGGCATTTTGAAAAAGTTATTTTTAAAGATTCATACCAAAAAAATAATCTATCATAAGGGTATACAAATAAATTACATATTCAAAAAGAATATTCCAGGCACTACAATTTTTATTTCTAAAGCTTTTTTATATTTAATATCTAAATGGCTCAAATTTTGGCATCAATTGACAAAATATTTCAAAAACAGGAAAAACACTTCCACTTTTTGGCCAAAAGTGAGACCCAACTTCTTGCACTGACCCATGACAAGACTATAGCTTCTTGTGGCAGTATTGATTTATAAGAGATTGTAGATTATAATAACTGGATAATGATAACATTGGACTTGCTATTGGTGGATGTGGCCTAAGGATTGGGCAAACCATGTTAAATCCTTGTGTCTTCTATTTTCTTCTGTGTCATTTATTATTTTCTTATACTGGTTATATTTGAATGCAATTGCTACTTCTATCTATGGTTAATCCTAACCTTGTGATTTGGTGTGAGGGCTATATGTTAAATATCAATAATGATATAGTATATTTAGAGAAAATTTCTTAAAAATAAAATTTTCGATGTAATTTTGGTGAAGAAGCCTAGTGTAAACATAGACAAATATTTTTTCAAAGTTTAATTTTATGGTAAATATTAGGATTTCTTTCCAACAAAATTATATTTATATTAATAATAGCTACTTCAAAAAGATCTCCCGGAGAAAAGAATGAGAAAAAATAAACTCCAGTCATTGCCTAATACAAAAGGGATGCAGAAGAAGAAAGACTACATTAAGAGAGAGTATCTATCAACACTAATGAATCTTGTCCCTAGGATTCCCAAATAGAGAATATTGTGATTACAAAGAGCCCAAGACTCATATGAATACAATTCATTGTTTGGTGACTACAATTGAGACTGTGATATTAGAAAGCCATCTGACACAAGTGCAACCCAAGGCCTTGGATTGCATACAATATCTCAAAAGAACAAGTAAGATCCATAAAATTAAAAACATGTGAAATCACAGAGAAGCCGTGATTTACTATCAAATAATATATGAGAAGGACTCTACGTTAGTAAATATTAGAATTGTTCTCAATAGAATAAGTAAATTTAAGTATCTCTCTACTAAAATAGTTGTCTATGTAATAACGCTATTTGAATTTTGTACTTGAGGTCAACTTATGACATCTTTTGGCTACAAAATTTTCCTGTCAACATGCCTTCTATATATTATGATATTTTAGTTTTAATATAAGGATTTAAAACATGAGATTTCATCTAAAAATTATGAAGTTCCATGCACACTCTATGACTAAACTATACAAATCTACTAAGAAGTGCAAAACATCTACTTCAATCTAAAACTACCTTCATTTTATTGCAACTTCTTGAAGTCAAGATATTAATCGAGTATTATCAATTTTTATTTTCTAATTATGTTGTGTGCTTTGGCAAAAGGGACAATGAGAGTATAGTATATGAAGAGGATAATTTTTTATAAGGATTTTATTCATTAATATCTGACTTAAAGAGTATGATTAATGATTTTTCACTATCCAATTTTGAGGTATGATTTGGTTTGAGGGTTATATGTTTAATAATGTCAATGAAAGTGTAGTATATAAAGAGAATATTGTTTTAAATAAATATTCCAGTGTAATTTGATGAAGAATTATAAAGATAATAAACCACATAAACATTTGATTTTTTACTTATTCACTTAGATGATCAATATATAAAGGATTGATAGTTATGGCAATCAATTACAATGTAATTGTATAGTAACTATCTTATAACTTTCTAATGTACTAGCCACTTAAAAAATATAACCTTTATAGAACATTGTTCGCATCCTTATCCTTCTCCTATCTCCATCATCAAATCTTTGCTGAATTTTCTAAATCATTGGTCTTGTAAAAAACTTTGACTTGTGCCTTTGAACATCTCAAACATTCTATTTTTTCTTCAAAAGTCAGCCTAGAATTCCATCTTTACACTTTTTTTCTTTGAGATGTAATTTAGTCAACATAACATTTCACTTAGGTAATATTGTACTTGGTCAATACTAGACTTGCTCAAGCAATACTGCACTTCCAACTTAACTTTGTCAACTTCTTGAGGAACAGTATAGTCACTTAGGAAATAATATCTTCCTTTTTTAACCTTGTCAGTCGATTTAGCTTGTGTAACTCAATATATTACAATATTAAATGATTTAAAAATAAATAAACTAACATTACATTATCACTACCCAAATCATTCAAATGGCCATTGAATAACATACTTTTCGACTCAGTCTTTAACATAACTTCTTCAAATCCTCTTAACCAATCAAATGATATGGCACTCTATTGAATACGCATAATTTCTAGCCAACTAAGACTTGACATCAATAACAATGTAACATTCAATGTGACTCTCTTACATATATTCATAGTATTACTAATTATATTATTAGTAGGGGCTAACAATGTAGTGGACAAGCAAGTATGGTTCTATTATTGAAATTGATGAATTGAATGTTCCATTAAAAAAAAATTATTTCCTAAACACTAGCAATTTGACTAATTAACATCATGGAGGAGTCAATGAATGAGGAGGATGATTGTGACCTAGCTGGCTTGCTGGTTTGGGAAACTATTTCCTATTAGCAGTATGGTTGTGTAGGCTTATGGTTTGCTTGTATATTCTAGAGGCATAGTCTAGTTTATTTTTGTTGTACATGGGATCCTTATTTATTTTTGTTTGGGAACTTTGATCTACGCCCCTTTCATTTGTGGGTGCCTTTCTTGGGTGCAGTTTGTACACTTGTTTGGGAGCCTTGGACTAGTTTTGGAGGTGCTTCTATAGGCATTTGCAGCAAACATATATTTTTTCTAGGTTGTGGTTCTCTACTAACCTACTTCTTTCTAGGTTATTAGATATTCCTCCTTACTGTGAGTCCTCTATCAGTGAGGATTCTTGGGTTTAGTTCTAGATGTTGTGTTTCTAGAGTTCCTCTCTCTATTGTGAGGGTTTAGCTTTCTCTCTTGGATGTTGTTCAACTATTTAGTGCCTTTGGCATTTCCATTTGAAGATTTTCTAGGCCTTGTGTGGTGATTTATATGAGGGAAGGCTTTCTCTACTTTGCTAGATCTTTTACTTGTCATCTACTCTTCTATTGTTCCTTGTCTTCCTTTCTTAGTTTGGTGGGTTTGAGGAAGCTCTAACCCACTCCTTTATCTGTGGTAACTCTATTTTTGCATCCCCCTTCTCTTTCCTTTTCTTTTTGAAGGTTTTCCCTTTCTAATTTTCTTCCTGTGAAGCTCTTATAAAGGGAGAGTCCTTCTCTCTTGAGGTGAGATATCACACAATTTCTTGGTGGATGTTACATTGTTCTCTCCATTGTTCTATCTTTTTTGGTTTCCTTTTGAGGTGGGGAACATCCTTTCGAGGTGGATTGTTGTTGGTAACAAGATTCTAGTGGTTGTGGATGCTCCTCCTCACACAAACATTGGGTGATAGGTTTTTTTGGTTGTGAATGCTCCTCCTCACACAAACGTTGGGTGATAGGTTTGTTTCTAGGTGAATAGCTTCTTTTGGTTGTGCTCTCTCTCTCTCTCTCTCTCTCTCTCTCTCTCTCTCTCTCTCTCTCTCTCTCTCAAAGTGGCTTCCTTCTCTTTTGAATTGTTAGGTTCTTCAAGATTCATTCTTGTTGACCTATGTCTTATCTATTTAGTTTTGGAGTTTACATGTGGACTTTTGGTGTAACTAGAGCTTTTATTTCTTTTACTAGTTTCCCTCTTTGTTCCTCTTCCTTGCCCCTCCTTTGTTTCAAACAAGGATTCTTCTTTGGCATCTAGTTCGAGGTTGCCACCTAAAGACCTTTTTTATTCAAAATGTATAATCTTAGTTGTTGGACCCTAGGTTTCCTGGATGTGGTTCCATTTAAAAACCATTTGAATTCTCATCTCGTGAACTTCATTTGGCCTTCCTTTGAGGCTTGATGTTATTTCTATGATCTTACTAAATTGTTGGTTGTATGGGTTCGGATCCTTTCCCATTATTCTTGATGAGGGCAATTTGAATAATTGACTTTTCTAACAAATGTCACAAATTCATTTTATTTTTGAATACTCTATGGTTATACTCCTTCTAGATCCCCATCCCATTTGAAATAGGACCATTCACAATAGCTCTTTAATAAAAAGATCAAATAAGAGAAATAACCTACTTTTACTTTTCAATACGTAGTTTACATCTTTAGCAAATCCCATAAAGTAATAAACTAGTGAGCAATTGTTTGTTTAGTATTCTATGAATAATTTTATTATTGATCAAAGTTGAAATATAAGAATAAAGTAGCTAATAAATAGGCACATCAGTAATGTTTTTATATATAAATCGTTGACAATTAAAAAAGCAATCTGGATATTTAAAATATATATATACTTATGCGACATTCATTTAAAATGTGAATTAATTACATGTGGAGTCCTCTAAAAATTTCGGAGACAAATATCCAAGACTTATAAGATTTTAATTTGATATTTGAAACGGTCAAAACCGGTAACGAACAGTCGCGTGGAACTTTCGGAACGACACCAAAGCAGACGCACGGTTTGATTTTGTAAACGGTCTGAAATACAAAGAAAGAGAGCTATGCCATTACCACCGACAACAACTGCAAACATGCGATGAAAGAAAAACAATCCATATCTCATTCAAACCTAACGTGGTGCAATTCCATTCCATCGTAACAAATACTCTGCGCGTTCCTCATTTATTGATCAAACGAAGAGATTTCAAGGAAGCAGATTTTCTCTACCAATTTCACGAGGGTGCAATTGCGTGCCAAACATAACAAATGAAGAGCTTTCGAGGATTTTAGACTCGCTCAATATTACCTTTGCGTGGAGGATTTCAAAATCATGCCATTGCAAAATGTTGTCTTGTCATAAGAGACAAATCTATTTCGTTTATTTTAGTTATTTGGGTTTTGAAAGAAATTTCTACCAACGCGTTTTGAAGTTATTGCAAAGAAACAGCCATGCATGCACCATCGCTCTTTCACCAGATTACAATGTACTCTAGATTTTTCAATATAAATAGACCCCATGATCCTGTGAAGATGAAACAAAAGCTACAAGACCATTCAGTAGATCTCTTGTTTGTAAAAGAAGAAGAATAAGAAGTGGCCTATTCTGAAATTGTAACCCAATTAGTAAAATATTTAGTAGGACGATAGGAATAAGAAGAGATGAGGCAGAGCACAACATTTGAATTAGAGGGAGTTTATTCTTCTCCTTCCCAACAAGAAATCAAGCGATTGCTTGGTGACGTCAGAGGAGTTACGATTTCTGGGAGGAGAGTTACGGTAGATCACGATACAAGCTGTGTTACCGAGTCTCAGCTAGGTAGAAATTAATGGGTGTTGCTATTGTTCAAACAGATCGTATGAAAAGCTTTCAGTAATATTTTTCCAACTTCTTTTGCTAGTTTTTATTACAAAACATGATCATGAATAAAAAGCATGATCATAATACTGAAAATTTTAAAAAAATCTATTGTATTTTCAATTTTTTTCAATTTTGATAAAAAAGGATTTTATCTAGCTAGATCATTAATTAGTTGTTACACTATAATTTTTTAATATTCAGATTATTTAAACATTCATATTCTCAAATTCTACCTTACATGTGGCTGCCTGTGTTTGTATGTTCCCAGTTGAAAGACTGCAGAAAATTTGTCGCACTGCTAAGACTGTTCAGAAGGCAAATTGAGGACATGGATGGAGGTGACATCACCGTCGATTAAGGCTTGGAAACTGTTTTTCTCTGATTATTATTGTTATAGAGTTATCATGAATAAGTATCTTACAATAAGCACCGCTCAGAGTTTGAGCGTTTCCTCCAATAAAAACGAAGGAAAAGCATCTTGTTATTGGAATTCTGTATGTAGAGGTCAATCCAAAATAAAGGCACTCTCGTGAATGTTTTTCTTGGATTTATTGATTTTATGAAATCATTTTAGAGATATTTGTGATTTGTAAATCTGTTTATTCATCATTAAAAAAATGATTGGATTATAAATCTCATCAATTAATAGTGGTAGTATATCCTTATCACGATTTAATGAAATTTGATCTAAATACTGATAAAGGAGATATGTTATTGTCTGTCAATTAATAGAAATGTGTAAAATATGAATATTGTGTTTACTAAGTATATAAATCATTCAAGAATGTTCTTCCTTCTAGGAAAAATAATTAATAAGTTTTATCAAATATTTGTGCATTCTATATTTGCACACATTTTGGGTACAACATGCAATATAACATTATTATGCTTGGATGTATAGCTTGTAACATATTTTTTTATAACAAAATTAACTATATCAAAATATTCACATGATAAAGCATCATTAATACTTAAACATACAAATTTAAGCCTGTAATAATAATTCATCAACTTCTATGAAAAATGAAGTCTTTTGTTTTAAGTATCATGAATCAAAATATATGTATTAGATCTATAATCTCAAAAGCTATCAAGATTCGTAAATGTCTTTTGAAACATATAAATAACCTAATATGGCCAATTATCTTTGGAAACTTATAGTTATCTAACTCTACCCATGAGTAAGATTGTGTTTCCATATAATTAGAAAATAAAAAGTACGAGTTACCTAAAGAAACTAAAATAAATAAAGAAATATAGTTGGAAGATCATGGTTCGGGTGACACTGTGGAATTTTTTTATATTTTCTTTGTCTTGTCATAGTGACATGTTGCACTTTCTACTCCTTATGTCCAAGAGAAAAATTCTTAAGCATTGTAAAAATGGGGAGAGGCCAATATGTGCAACAATTTCTTGTGTCTAAACTTCCTTGTCTCTTTTAACTTCTATCACTTTCTCTGCGTGACTTTGGAGTTTCTCAATGCAAAGGATTAGTAGGGATTCAATATTTTCTACTTTGAAGAAATAATCAATTTTTAAAACCTTTCATTCCTTTAGGTCATCACTATATTCCTCAATAGATTGAATTATAGTGTCTATAGCCTCCATAGTCTTTACTTTTATCTTTCAACCATTTCATATTAATATCTTTCAAATAGTTTTGCACAAAAATATTCATATTTTTCGATCCCTTCAACAAGTTGATGGATTCTTCATTTTCTTGTTTTCCTACCAAATTTCTTGATTTGATAATAGTTTTGTATACATGTTATATACATTATCATCCAAATTTTTACATTATCATGTGAGATCTATGACCACCATTCATGAGGTCTCTTCATTACTCCAAGAGTAAATATCATAGCTTAGTTATTTAATGATGACCACAGTGTCATCATAGGTCAGTGATGTACTTAGTTCCAACTTAGATTACCACCCTCATCGAATCATTCAAAACATCAGCTATTATTTTTCTACTTTTTATTTGATCCAACATTTATTTGACACAAGATTCAAGATCAAATAAAATAGGTAGTTGAGATAGATTTTTCAAGCTAAAATGATAAATGGATTCAATATTTTTGTCCATATGGAATAGGTTTTTCTTTAAGCTCTTGCTTATCCTTTCCATCATTCCAAGCACAACTGACCATTTTCTTGGTCGAAGAATCTAGATGGTATATGTCTACAGCCCTTAAAGAGGAACCAATATTGAACTCTTCTACTACATAATTATTTTTAGGATCTTTGAGTTTTCTATCTGTGAATGAGTGAGATATATTTGCAACCAAAATTATTGTATATGGGATAAAGTCCACTCTAGAAATAGTTTTTCTCTTCTTAGATTTGGCAATCTTCCCCTTAATTTTTACATAATACGTTCCATAGGTTTGGATTTAGGGAAAATATTTCTCTACTTACTAATTGAAGTCTCCTACCAATGATGGGTACTTAATCAATAAAATTTCCTTATAGGAACTCAAAGCTTTATTCACCCACTACATTATAACACTTTTCTATGGTATGCACGTCAACAAGCACCTTTTGATTTGGGCTTCTCTTATCTATTACTTTAATTTCAAGTAGAATGTGTAGATGAATGGTTTGTATAGGATTTATTTTACCCTTTGAAATGAGACCTCCATTCGAAGCCAATATGTGTTCATTCTTATTATAAGAAAGGTTCTTATTTCAATTTGATCTTATTCATTTTTATCCTAATCAAGTTCAAGGATAAGTTGCCTTTTCCCCATTCATTATTTTATCGATTAAATTTATCTTTTCCATCATATTTAATTCTATTAGTGGTTATCTTTAGATTAAGATTGAATATTTGTGCAAAGTGAACATAGATCATAATCTTATTCTAACTTTAAATTCACTACAACCATGTTCCTAAGTTTAAATGGGCCTTCACAAAACCCTTACCAACATTTTTTCGTTGAGCATTGTACATTTGCATTGTAAACCTTCTAAAGCCTAGTTAAAGGTAAAAAGCATCTAAAATTGATATATATTATGAATCACCAATTCAATAGGGAAAGAGGTTCTTGTATTTTTCTTTGCTACAAACTTCTTGCTAATATGGGTTAATAGTCTGCAAAGTTCAATCAACATAAATGTTCTAATCCATATTCTGGTAACATGATTGGCCTACCTGCAAAATACTCAATTTTTATGAATGTAAATCTATCAAATTAAATAAATTAGATGATATGCATGGTCACTAGCTACATAGCCTCATGTAACATTCATTTATTAGCACTCTCCTGCACGTTATTAACTAGACTTCCAATAAAGACATTGCTAACCCTACTATGGTTCTCATAACACCTATGCATCTGAAAAGTAAGGTGGAATTAATTAATTTTCATCCCATCTATCCATGGTTCACGGTGTTACCCTTGGAATTCCCTTTTACATCCTTTACAATAAAAGAAATAAGATGACATAAAAAAAATATTTTAGAACATAATTATTAAAACTTTCAAGTAGGCATTCCCCTATAATATATTTTCAATATAAGTTTTGTTCTCCTATTGGAATTACTTGAATGAAGAAATACATCCATTCCTCCCATTAAAGTCTTTGTTGATTGATGTTAATTTTGTGTGCCAGAATAAGAATATCCTTTATCTTTTTACTAAGGTGTTCTCTAGTTAATATCTTAGGAAATCTCAAACCACCCTTTTATAATTTCAAGATCTACTTTCTATAAATTACACTTGTGAACTTTTCCTTCATATTAGAGAATAAGTATAAAATTTCAGCCTACATATGGATTTTTTCTAGGATTTATAACCATTACATTTTTCTACTAGTAATGGACAACAAAACAATGCCATTATATTTGGTTTATTTTTAAAATCATATCTATTCATACATTTTAAAACTAATTCTTTAAGCTATGCAATAGTGGAAAAAGTTGATTCTTCTATAAGGGTTCTATCATTACCTCAAATGTCCTTTTTTTTCCTTCAACATCTCCCCCTAAGATAGTTGATGCCTTAAAATATTCCATCATTAGTGTACTCTTCTCTCTATCATCTTTCCTTTTTCTTGTCTACATGGTCTTTTATTACTTCTCCGTATACTTCTCATTGCCCCATACTACTCATGGTGATAACTTAACTTATCCCCCTTTGAAAATAATTTCAAAGGCGCCTATCACATTTATCAATGTGACTAGTGCCCCTACAAAGTAGTCCATCTTGGTCATCAATCTAGTTTGAGTATAATATTATATAATAATGGATTTATGTTTGGCTATTGTACTCTAACTCTCGAATCATAGAGGTATTGCCTCTAACTTTTCTCCAAGATACTTTAAATTATTCTTTTGAAGAGGTCTTGTAAGGATATCTGCTAATAATTCTTTAGTTGGAAAATATTTCAACCTGGCCACTTTTTATTATGCTTTCTCTCTCAAAAGGTGATACTTAATAGAGACATACATTGTCTTTAAGTATATAACCAGGTTCTTCAATATGTTGCTGACACTTAGTATTTTCATGGCATACAACCACTAGTTCTATCACCTTTTCTTGAATACCATAAAGTAGTTATTTAATTCAAATAATATAAGTGTAGTTTTCAATTTTAGCTATATATTCAACCCTTTTTAAAAAAAATATTTATACAATTTTGCTTCTTTTTGGTCCACACTAGTAGTCTTCCTCCAAACAAAAATGCAACCACAAATGTTCTCTTTATGTCACTTATATTTCCTATCCATTCAAAATCTATAAAGACATTGATCTAAAGAATATTTTTTATAGAAACATTGTGCATCCCTTTAGGATTAGCAAAGAATGTAGCCACTAGATATACTACTTATGCAATGTCTAGTATATTATGCACAATATACAATATTTTAATTATAATGTACTTGTAGACACCTAAAATCCCTTAGAAAATAAAGTATTTTTATTTTCTGAAAAGTCCCTGATGGCATCATCATTTATTAATTAATTTTTTAATTAATTAATTTTTATGCCATTAAATCCCTTTGTCTTAATTAAAAATATTTAATTAAGGAATCCCTCCCAAAAATGTTTAAATCTTATTTAAACATTATTTCCTTATTTATTAATTATTTAATTAATAAATTGACCAAAAATCTCAAAATAATTTATTTATTTATTTTTTGCCCAAAACCTAGCCAGTTTCCTTAAGACCACTAACCTCTTCCAAAATATTCTAATCCTTCTTTAATTTTGATTAATGGCTAATCCCATCATTTTCTACCCTTAATCCCAACTCAAAATATTTAATTAATGTTAAATATTAATCCTCATGTTTATTAAAAATGTTTTAATGAATATCTCCTCAACCCAAACCCATGAAATAAATAAAACTTTATTTATTTCCTAAAATAACCTTTTTTTCTCATCCTAGGAAATTCTAGACTCTTCTAGAAGGTCTTGATCCTCATCCTAAGCCTATCCCTAACCCCCTTCTTAGCCTAATCTGCCCCATCCACCCATACTAACCAAGCTTAGCTACTAAATCACCCACCCTCATTGAATGCCATCCACTTGCATACCTCTAACAAGCTTAATCTAATCCTAAATCCAAGACTAATCCACCCCCTAACCTTGTCACATTCCCTAAGCAAGCTTAAGAGTTTCCTAAGCCAAGCCAAGTCAACAATCTCAATTCCCTCCAAAATATCCCAACCACCCAACCATGAATGCTCTTACAAGGCCATAAAGACTCTTACAAACCCATTCATTTCTCTTACAAGCCATTTATGAGGGTCTTTAAGGCCTTGAGCTTCCCTTGTTGACTCATCCTTGCCCTTTCCTCCATCCACTCACCCTGTGACATGTGTCACTCCTTGATTGGCTGTAAGGAAGCACAATCCATGTGCTCTCCTCTCATGCAATCTGAGCCCTCCATGAGATTTTCCCCATCCTTGCGTCTTAGCCCTCAAACCCTCAAGCCCTTAGCCTATAAATTGGATCCCCTCCCAAGCCATTTCAATCACAATCCTTTAAGCTAAAGTTATCATGCTAGTTTGAGAAACAAAGCGATCAACCATACCCTTATAATGCCAAATTGAGAGCTCACAAGGCTACCAATTTGCCATTATTCATCTCCAACATTGAAGCAAACTTGAAGCCCTTTGAGCATACATACCAATCCTTTATTTAGACTCATCTACCAAGAAAAGAGTTAATTCCTATTGGGAGAGTCCATTCATTTGGCTCGCATTCCTAATTAGGGGTTCCTCTTTAGTGTCTCTTATATGTGATATTGATTTTGTTAGTTAATGCTTTGGTCTTTTAATAGATTAGTATTTCTTGCTAACATATTAGTGTATACGGTACTAGTTAACTATTTCATTCACTTCAAGACTCTCATCCTCCTTTGATACTTTTCAATCATTAACCATTAGGGTGCTTAGTGGTTTGGACTCTTTTAATCCAAATTTCTTTAGAATCTCCCTGACATACTTTGTCTATCTCATGGAGATCTTCCTCCTTTTAATTGAAATACTTGTAGCCCAATGAAGAAATTTATTTTCCCAGGAATGGACATTTTAATTTCTTTCTTCATTTATTCAAAAGACTCCTCAATCACTTTAACATCTCTTCTAGAGATGATGTCTTTTAAATATTTTTACAATAAAAAACACAAATAATATTTCCTTCTTTTGATAAATATTGATGTTATCACTTGCTTTTACAAATCCAATCTTTATTAGATATTAGAAAATTCTCTCATACCATGTGCAGGGTGCATGTTTTAGTTCATATAAGAATTTATTTAAATTTAATATTTTATCATTTCCATTTACTTATACAAACTCCTTAGGTTGTTCTATGTACACTTTTTCCTTTGGGATGTCATTTAGGAATACAAACTTTACATTAATTTGATATGCCTTGAATCTTTTGTATAGGGTAGCTACTTGGAATATCCTAGCTCATTCTAGTCTAGCCATTGATACAAAGGTCTCTCCATAGAAAATTCATTCATCTTTTGCATATACTTTGTGAATAGAAAGAAAATGGAAACCCTCTTCACAATCCCAATTTTCAAAATGAATGATCCAAATTGATTAAACACAAGAATGTGTTCAATGCAAAAATGGATCAAGTGATGAAAAATAGGAAGGGGGCGGAGGGAGGGGCACTTGTGACCTTTTTATTATGGGAGAGAACATGCTTAAATCTTGAAATAGATGAAAGACAAATACCAACCTTGAATCTAGAAAATGCTAATTTTTGATGGCTGTATGAAGTTTCTAGAAGACCTGCAACTAATTCTAGATTGGAAATGTTGAGACAAAGAGAACCTAGAAATATTTTAACTTTTTGAAGGTAGGTTAACCTTGAACCTCTTGGCGGGGCACAATATTAGCCTGGGGAACAATTGTACCCCAAAAATTTAACCTTGACATATGGATCCAAGAGTATCCAAATCTTCTCTTAGATTGATTGTTCCACACATATGGATCTTTAAGAAAAATGGTTTGTTTGTTGGATGGTGAGTTTTCCTTAGTCAAATCGTAGTTTGAAATTAAACTTGAAATATAATATAAACAATATATGTACATAAACAAAGTAAATGGAACTATTCAGCTTGCTTATGTGGAAATCCTTATGGAGGATTTAAATCCTTGAATCCACAAGTACAAATGCTCCAATTGTATGTAGAATGTCTCAAATCAATGTCATTAGATCTTCAACACCAATATTTAATGTATGTTTGCATAGAAGAAGGCTTAGATGAATGTGGATAGAGAAATTGTCAACAAGAGGGCTCCATAGATATTGAATCATTTAAGGGCTAACAATGGATCTCCTTGATGAATTGGATGCTTGAACACTTGAATGTTTGATAGAAATTCACTTCATGGAATATGGATGTATAAAGGTAATAGATTTCCTAATATCACAATGCATTTTCAAACTTAGAGGAAAATGGGTGAAGCAGGCTTCCTTATATGGAGATCTTGGGCACTAACTCCTAGAGTAGGTTGACATAAGAGAATTAAATCTCATTTTACCTTAACCCTTATAAATAGACCTATATTAAATGTAATTTAAGAGTCTTCCATTTCAAAACATGAAATGACTAACCTAGAAGTGGGAAAGGAAACTTTCTGAAGCCTGAGATCCCAAAACATCTAGAAATTGAAAATAAGACCTAGGGTTAGGTACAAAATTGACCTAGGTCAGGGTTGAGGTCATCATTCACCTCAGTCATGGTTGAAGTCACCTTTCACCTAGGCCATCCTTGACCTAGAGGCCAAAGTTCTCAGTTTCATAGAGAATTTTATCATAAATAGGAAAGAAGATAAAGAGAGAGAACGAGAATGGGGGGAAAATACTAGATCCATGCAAAGACCCATTCAGGTCACTGTACATGACCCAAAATAACTTACATGGAGGGATAAAATCTCTTAACATGGAAGTGTCTCCATTTTAAGATGATGCATTAAGCCCCTACTTTAGTAAGAGTATGGACCCAATGCAAAGTCTTGGTAAAGTAGATCATAACAAAAAGATAATCTTATTAAAATAAAATGGACAAAAAACTCCTCAAGCCTTGAGAGACTCAAGTCTTCATCAACTCCAAGATTAAAAAAAAAGAGAGACATCTCTAGAAAGAAGATAGAAAGAAAAAGAGTATGATTATCTTTCCCAATGAGAAATTTTGTCTTATTGTGAACCACACAAGGAAACTGCACAACTAGAAAGATTGAATTGAACTGCCTAGTGAATGTGGCTACCTACTAGTCAACCCATCAAGAATTTAATCCTAAGAATATTCTATTCTATAAGAGTAAAATCAAAAGATATCCAATCTTAAGGAAACCTTTGACCTTAAGGGATTGTTGCCATGATTTTAGTCTCCTACATTTTTCAAACTTTTATGAATAGGATTGATTCAATGTGATGTCAAGTCTAATTCTAGATTGCCTATAGGATGATATTTCTTCTCATCATTCCTTTGAGTTAACCTAATATGGGAAATCATGCGATCAATGCATCCATCCAAAGCTAGGTGATTAGGGTTTGGAGTGGTTTTTTATGCATTATCCTAGTGAGAAGAAGGTTTGGATACTCAGCTAATTCATAATTTCTTATTCCTAATGATGTTGAAGGAAAAGGTTCATATTGAGAAGTAATTCTTCATGAAAGCATCCCTAAAAATCTCTAAGAAACCCTAATTATATGATCAAGTGTTCCATTAAAGATGTAATATACCTAGAATGGAGAAACCATAGACATATACAGAGGAAATATAGTAGAGAACATCAAAGACTAGGGCTAAAGGTTGATATGAAGATCATGACCATAAGATAGATGCTAGATCAATTGATTTAAATATAGAGTCAACACTCAAAAGTGAAGAAATTATGAAGAATGTAGTCAAAGGTGGTGAAGACCAAGATCTGAAATTGAATCAAAAAATAAAAACATGTCTGATTGTCCACATCACCAACTTGAAAGTCAATTGAATGAAATAATGCATGCTATTGGCTAGTTGAAAAGTCAAACACTTACTTGTTAGATTGGGTCCCATTTAACTATAACTAAAAATTTAAATGCATTCAATAGTCAATCTTATAACATCAATGTCTATGACTTTGTCATATTTTAAAGTTGCACGAAGTTTACATAATGTGGAAAAGCGACAACTCAACACATGTCCTAAGGGGCCCATTATATTCCATGAAGTGCCACAAAGAAAAATAGTCTGACATCAAATTTTGCAAGAAATAAAACATCGCCATCTATCTTCCATGATGTGCCTAGTTGGAAAGAGGGACCCACAATCCAAATTAAACAACAAAGTACAATATTTTTCATGAGCCATTAGATCTTACAAGATCTACAGAAATTGTTTTCCCAATTTTTTAAGTTGCACAAAGTTTGGACAATGCAGGGAAGAGACAACATGACACATGTACATGGAGGGACCCATAAAGGAAGTTATAAAGGAGGGTTATAATGTTTTAATCATGATCATCAATTTAAGATTGGTGGTTAGAATTCAAAACTACAATGACAACTAGAATATGAATTACACAAGTTTGGCACCAAATAATAGAATATAGAGAAAACAAAGAGTATAACATGGTTTTTTGAAGCCACATGAAGATGAAAGGTCACTATGTGTTCTCAAAAGTGCCATGGGAGCATGATCATTGTTAGGAGTTATGTCATGTGTCTATACCAAGTTGAAGATTAGATATTTTTCATGTCCTATTCATATTTTCTTAGTATTGAATGACTAATGGGTTTCTGAGTAATTCAAATGCTTTGTTAATATAACTAATGAATCTGTAATTGGTCAAGAACCCTAGGAGGGGGCCTATAAATGTAATTGATTCTAATAATAAAAGGGTCATCAATTATTTCTAACTCCCCCCCCTGCATTTCAAGATGTTTAGTGAGAATTGAAGAGTTAAATCGAATGAAGGATTTGTATTATGTTTGCAGCTAGGTAATGTGATGTTCTAATTCAATTTACCACTAGCATGCTTTGGTTTCATTCATTCCCTCTTTTAGTTGTGCTAACCCTATATTTTTTAGAATAGTTTCTATGGGATAGTAGGAAAAATGTATTTGAAGCTGGTGATTTCTTACTAGATTCTATTTTAGTGGAGAGTTATCAGTTAAGGTGGATTCCATTTCATCTTTCACATGCATCTCTCCTTTATCTCTAGATTGTATTACAGTAGAACTAATCTACACTTAGAATTAGGAGTAGATATTAGAAGAAATTCAAGGTAGCTTGTGATATCCATTCTATTTGGTGTTATAGGTTTTCCAAATCTATTTCTACCTAGGGTGTTTGTGGTTATGAGCATCTTGGTTTATCCTCTTCTGCTCATAGGTTAAGAGCGTACCCTCTATCCCAATGATCTACTAAAACCACAATTCATTGCATATATTGCATATAAGGGAGTTGCACCTTATAATTTAGAGGGTAGTAATATAACACATACATTGAACCATTTGTTGGTGACATCCTTTTGTTTCCTCACATTCAAGGCATATAGAGTCAAGGTAAAGCCAGGTATGCCAGAGAGACAAACTGTTAACAAAAAAGTTTTGGAAACTTTTCTAGGGAATGGAATCTAAGCCTAGTGTTTGGTTTCTCAGTATCATAAATCTAAAGGTGTCTTTCCTAGGATGAAGACATGAAACTATGTATGAAGGGCCTAATTTCTTTATTCTGAGAAGGTCTAGTGTAATTCAATGGCAATGCCAAATTCAAAGACTAGGAGAAGGCCAAGGCATAAACCCACTCTCCAAGAACTTAATGAAAGTAATGACAAGCTACTACAAGAGCTTGTACTGATATATAAATAAATTATCTCCCATGATGTCCAAAAGAGCATTATAGTTGAAAATGATCATGTTTATACATTCCTATGGAAATGTGCATGCTCCAAATTCTACAAGCTGGGAGACATGCAAAGAGAAGAGTTTAAGTTGAAACAAACAAAGTTGAAGCTTATTCCTACTCTTGAAGGACATCACACCACAAATGACAAGGTTCTCTATGAGATTTTTTATCAATATAGAGAGGGTATCACTTATGCAACCCAAGAGGACATAAGCACAAAAGATGATCATATGTCAAAAATGTTTTGGAATTATATTTGTGCCCATTTCAAAAGACTGAAAGACCTACAAAAAAGTGAAAGAAGGAAACTAAAGAAAGTATATCTAGTTTAGACCAAAAAAACCCTTAGTAAGGTCACCTAACTCTATTCCCTATGGTTTTTAGATGTTTAAAGAGTAGGTGAATATCCCTAATGTCAACACCAAGGAAAGGCCAAGACCTAAACCTACCCTTGAAGAGCTCCATATGATTAACGATAAGGTTTTTCAAAGATGTTATTAAATCTTGCAGAGAGCCTCAATAAAGGAGATGACCCCATATCATAGAAGATATGGGAAAAAATTTGCAGCCTATTTCACCAGTTGAAGAATCAACAAAAGGACAAGAAAAAGGAGATTGTTACCCCACTTTTCACTGTCTACCCAATTAGTGAAAGTGAATACTTAGGTTACAGTGAGTTCCTAGTTGTGTTTGAGTCTAGATATAAGCTCTCTTAGTTGGAATGAGTCTCCATTGGATTTCCAATTTTCCCCTTCTCCACATTTGATGGCCAGGTGGTTCTCCATTTTGTCAAAATGATTTTATTGGTAGTTTAGTGCTAAGTACAATGCAGATTCATGTTTCTCATATAATGATCATTTACAAGTTATATCCACTTTTGGTCTATCACTTTCTCAATAGAAGCAAAAACTTGTGGAAATCTAGAATACATCTTCTCCTCTGTGACTTTCTAACCCATGAATACAATTTTTCCACAAAGGGCACCAAGCGATACATATGGATCAAAAGCAATAAGATAGAAAGTACTCTATGGTGAATCCATATTCCCTTTATGATTATTTACCTCAAAAAATTTTTATGATTCATCACAACTTTTATAATCAATTTCGATGGAAAACTTAGAATGAACTTCTCCTTGGTGGGTTTTCAACCCATGAAGATAGTTTCCCAGATTTTAAATAAAATCAAGCTAGTAAGTGGATTGGACCCACAACTTGTACATAAAATGTCTCAAGATGATAATAGAAAGAATCTAACCATTACAGGAAAGAGTTAATGAGAAAAATTTAAGCTAGCAAATATTTCCCATGAACTACTCTAATTTTAACTTCCTAAAACTTAAAGGAAAATAGGAAAGTAAGTATGGGGAGATAGAAAGTTACCATTGAGCCAATAAAATAATGAAAAGACCCCAAGATATCCATTAAAACCACACATTTATTATTTCAATGGATATCTCCTTCAATTCATTCATTTGGCATGAATTCTAAAGATTTGCAGATAGATCAAAGCTCCCATTTATATGGAAACACAAACAATTGAACAAATTATAGCTCTTTCTTTGAACTGTTAGTTTGTTAATGTGCAAAACTTTTTCAAAAAGCCAATATCTATTGCATTAGCTTTTCTTCTCACTTCCTTAAGTCAAAACTCAATCCCAAAATAATGGTAACTAGATTTGTGGGTTTTGATGGGTTGAATGGAATCAAGTCTCCATTATAGAATATCAAAAATACCTCTCTCTATTTCTATGACATGTAGGATTTTCAAAAGAGAGTGAGGTATTAGCAGATTCATCCCATCACCAAGAAGCTCTAAGGATGTGGGTTGGTCAATGTAGCTGGTTTTTTAGTTACAATCTAGGCCCTAGAATTGATCTACCAGTGTATAAATCATTACAAGCTCGACACAAAGAAAATTGTGCTACCAGATGACATAGCATTGATCTCCATCGATAGGCACACTATGGTGAATTTCCTATGAGTTCCTAAATGAGAGTAGTTCTTAGATTTGACATTCAAAGGAGCCATTTTTGAGTTCTTTGCAAAGAAGATGATCTAGAGAATGGAAATTATGCAAACATGGTTCCAAAAACCATGGAATGCTAAGAGTAAGGTTCCTAAGACCTTGTTTGGGACTAACTTCAACACTAGATCATTGATATCTTGGTCCTTCTACATAGACTAAAAGGTTAGGTCCAAGCTTTGAATTTTGTTATGAAATATTTTTTTTAGTACAAGTGATCTGCTCTGACACCCAATATATTGATTAGGCTCACAAGGTAAGTGAAATTTTGTCCAATGCTCTCTGTGCCACAAATTTTTACAATACATTCTATATATCCTCTTTCTCCATCTATATGTTGGCCTCACTACAACTATGGCCAAGTCTCCCAAGAGTGGCAAATTTTCCTGATGATGTGAAATCTTATGAGTTTTATCCATGGTTAGAATTGGAAAATAGCTATGCAAAGTATGTGAAAGTTAATGATGCCTTCATTGTGATAATTTGTAGGGAGCTACAGGGATGTCAAAATAGGAAATTTAGTCTTGAAGCCATGGTAGCCATCAGCCACTTTGGGAATTATTTCATCTAATTCTCATCCTTTTCTTATTTGCATCTTGAAGCTTTTGAAGCTACGAAGATATCCCAATGATATGATCATGTTGATCGAGATCATATGACAAACTACTCAAGCGAATGTGCTGAGTGGGAGTTTGAAGAAGAAAGGTTATGAGTTTCCTATGAAAGTGGGAGCCTTCAGATGTGATAACTGTTCAGATGCTAAGTACATGTTGAAGGTGTTTGACATGAAGTATAAATTTGAAATGTAGAAAGTCTTGAGGCCCATGTTTGATCCAAATTGGTACGCAAGGGATTTTTTACAAATTGGAAGTATTATCAAGCACATCACCACCATTGAAGACTACTAGACTGATTGCAAGGATGAGTTTGAGAGATATGATCGTGCTTTCACCAGACTAATAGTTTACCAAGTAAAAATGTATAAAGTCAATATCAATGTAGGAGTAGAAGATGATGGTGAGTGTATAGTAAAACTTATCTAACCAGGTTAAGAGGCACTCCAACAAGCTCAAAACTTTATGAGGATTTAGGGGAAGAGCTAGATATAATGATGGCTTAGATTCTCAAAAGGATCAAAAAATGGGTTGAGTGCACTATAGATAGAAATATTCAAACAAAAAGTAGAACTACTTCAGCTTCCCCAACAATTATAGTAGTTTCCTCCTCCCAAGGTGGCACATCAAGTGCAACTTTGGCCATTCCCCAAGGGCTAGCACAACCATTAAATGGAGTTGATCAACTTCTTGACAAAAGTATTCCCCTAGCTCAGACTTGTTAGGATAGCTCCCTCCTAGTAATTGAAACTTCATTAGAAGCAAAGAAGAAGAAGGCAAAGGAATCAAAAGATGGTGCAATCACTCCTACCCCCTTGCCTCATACAAGCCCAATCCCATTTGTAAACTTACTACACTTCTCCTACTGAGTAGTCCCCAAGTGCAAGTAGTGGATCTAGGAGATGGTGGAAGTAGTGAAGGTGAGTTGACTAAATCTGATGAGGCAACAAAGAAAAATCTAGAGGTAGATAACTACCCAAATTCTTCAAATCTCATTTCACAAGCCCCAAAGAACCCTTTATCTTTGGCTGCAAAGACACTCACTCCAGCCAAGAGAAAGATGTTTAGTATAGATGCTCTAAGGACTGCCTCTAAAGTGATAGGCATAGATTCATGGCTCGAGAACACCCTAGATAGAAAAATAAAGAGGTGAGAAGGAGCTCCCAAGAAAGATACAAGTTATCTATTGCTATCCACTCTAGATTAGTGTTGAGCAAGGTCAAAAAGTAGAAGACCTTGTCCATCATAGGACAAGATCCTAAAATAGGGCATCTAAAAATGGAGATTGTAAAGCATACCAAAGAAGGAAGAATCAAAGATATGTCTACTAATGATTTTTCCTTACACTTTGTGGATCTCAGGGAGGCTAGACATGACACCAAGGTTGGCTTGTGAAAGTCAAAAAATGAGGTAATAGAGGGACAACACAAAAGTCTTAAATTATCAAAGGTTAGAATGAAGGTTGAAATCCATGAACCAAATAGGTTCATCAAACAATTGGTTACCCCATTACCAAGCATCTCCAAAATTCCTATCACTAGTGATCCTATTGTTGCCAATGTCCAAGCACTCATCTCTTAGCTCCAAGAAGATAAACACTTCAGGAAAATTAGTAGAGAGTGGAGTGAGAAACTCAAGTTGGAGGGACTCACCATTATAGAATAGATTAGTAATGCCATACTGAGGCTGGAAATAGAGAAGGATAACATTTTAGCTAATAGAGCTACCATAGAAACAAAGAAGGTTAAAAATAAAGATTGAGTCTCTTTACTAAAGATGGTTATCCATATGAAGGCTAAGGAAGTTGTCAAAGCAAGGATCTTTCCTAAAGGAGATGAGCCTTTGTTTGAGTGGCTTCAGAGCATGCAATTGAAGTCCGAGATGATCATGGTAGCAGAAGAAGGGCTTAAGGAAACATAAGTTAAAGTGAAGGAGGATTATGATAGAGACAGTGAACTCCTAAGAGGTATAAATATAGACAAGGGAAGGGAACCATTGGAATAACTATAATGCAAATGAATTTTTCCAGTTACATAGATAGTTTGATGGGGATATCTGTCGGTCACCAAAATAGAGTCTACAAACTCTAGAAGCCTGGTGGGTGTATATATGTGGCCATGGAGGAAATACAAGACTGGTTGAGTGATTCAAAGATTTGGCTAAAGAGCATTCTAAATGGCTCTTAAGATACACTATGTGCATGTACATAGGCATGAGGAATTGATTCCAATCATTGTCACTGCTAAAGCTTATAGGACAAAATTAGAAAAGAGAAAAAAGCCAAAGTGATTCATATTTAGCCACGTTTATATTTTGATGTAATGATTGTAACGGGGAAATTGTCTCCCTACCAATTGTCATTTTTGAAGAGATGAACTGATTTAAATTCCTTTGTAATAGTTATCCGAAAACCATATATGTACTTGAATGAAAGATTTAAAAAGGGTCAGCTAATTTTTAGTGTGAAATACTGGATGTTGTAGAGATAATTGAATGGTAATTTCTGTCAATTATTGTCTATTACACTATGTCTTATGTTAATTTTATGTTTTCTCTTTCATCTCAATTAAATCAAGAGATGAACAGAGCTTCAATCCCCTATTTTGAGATAGTGAACTAAAGATAATAGTGTTGTTATCATTAGTTTAAGAAAAATTCCCTTTGGTTCTTTTCCTTCAAGTTATTCTTTTTTCTCTGTAGTTAGTTTCCTACTAATATAAGTTTAGTGTTAGTATGCATTATTGAATCATTAAACCTTGTGGATTAGTAGGACATGTGAATTTGTAGACTTACTTACTTTTAAAATACCATCTCTTGCCTATGTCAGTTTCTCTTTAGGCCTAACTTGGTTTACTTCTCCTGTTCTCTAGTTAAGAACATACCCTTTTTAGTTTTAGAAGTGAGCATAATTCATTGCAAATCATACTGCAATAGGGAGCTATACCTAAAAATTCAGAGGAAAATTATTCATTTCAACAACTTTCCAATTATTGTAACCATCTATCATTCACAAATTTCGGCATTTAAAGAGTTAAATCAAAAGAACAATCTTTTTACCAACATATTTTTGGTGTCTTTGTTGGGGAGATGAGTAGTCACTTGACTAACAAACCTATAACATGAGGGAAAATGTTACTACCTCATAAGACCATAGTCCTAGTGCTCCACCATAATTTTGGATTCCAATATGACCAGGAAGATATAATCTCATCCCTTAACACATTTGCTTGGAGGAATTAGAGGAATGCAGACCACTACAGAAATGCCATCCAGGTATTGGAAGAAGAAGAATAGGGGACTGAGCATTATAACGAGTTATTCAAAGGAGAGAAATCCAAACAATAGAAAGACAAGTATAATGTGAAGCCTAGAGGTAAAATTAACTTAACAACCTAGAACAAGCAAGGTTCCCCAAAAGTACCAAAGAACAAGCTAGACAAGACCCTATTTTTGAAAATCTGATAGAGCTTTGCTTTCCCATCCTAGATGCCCCTAGACAAAAAGGTAACAACATAAGTCAGAGTAGACCACCCTCACCTATTGCAAATCTAATTTCTTTACATACTACTTGCTAGGTATTGGACTTACATGGAACAATTTTTCCTCCAATTGTCAATTTTCCCCTATACTTTTCTAGAACAATCATGGCTACTCCCTAGGCTATTGCGACAATTCCATTAGTGTTGAAAGCTTATCACCCACTCCCATCTAGTTCAAGGAAGAATTTCCCTAAGTTTTCAAGCGATGGGAAAGTTACTATTGATGAACATATTAGGTTATTTTTGGTAGCTACTCATATTTTAGGTGTCTCATGAAGATGTAGCTATAAGGCTATTTTTGGAAACCCTAACAGAGAATGCAGATGATTAGTTTTATCATTTAAATGATGGATCATTAACCAATTGGGACACGATGAAGATAGCTTTTGGAACAAAGTTCAAAATGATGGAAGATGGTCATGTCTTATTAATGCAATTGACATCTATTAAAAAGCAACCTACCATGAGTATGAGGGATTTCATTACAACTTTTCATAAGATTACTAATAGGATCTCCATTGCTGACATACTCACTACTGGAAATCTAAAAAAATTCTTCATCAGTGCAATGCTGATGTAGGAGCATCTTGGGTTTCCTTGTAATCTTGCACTTTTGTTCATTCTACTAGTTGTTGTCAAGTTTCTAATCACTGTTGAGTGCTAGTTTGCAGTCATTGCTAAATGCTAGTTTCCAATAATTGTTGAGTGCTAGTTTCTAGTGTGTGTCGAGTTCTAGTATGTCTCGAGTTGTCCAATATGTGCCGAGTTATCTAGAGAATACCAAGTTATCCAGTGTATGCTAAGTGAACCTTCATGTGCCGAGTTACTTAGTGTATTCTAAGTGACCCTTTATGTGTCGAGTTACCTAGTGTATGCCAAGTGAATCTTCATCTACTGTGTTCTCCTATTTATGCCGAGTGTCAGCATCCGGTCATGATTTTTGCAAGCCAACTTGTAGGATTTATTTCGATCACAACATTTATGTTAAGATTTTTTCTTGGGATGTGTCCAAACCATTGTTGTGTCGGCCTTTCTCTTATGTAATAGTCTAGAATGATCTGTAAGCAATTTTGGAAGGTATATATAGAGTGTTTAGGCTTAGACAAGTTTTTGTGAAGATGTTTTCAGGAGTAGATTGAGAGAAAAATTGAAAGTGCAAATTTGTAGTTGGATCTTTGAATGTGAATGTATTTGTAATTGGCTATACCCCAAAAGGCCTTATAACTGGGCATGTATGAAGATATTTTGAGGAATCAGTAAAAGTATTTCACTTTTCTTCCTCCTTTTGTTGTTGTTCCTTGTGTTTTCTTCTGTTGTGTTAACTCTTGTAGGGTGGTTTGGATAGCTGGGTCAGCCTTTGGCCCTACTTATTCACCCTTTTTCCTGTGTCAAATCTCACCAAATAACAATAATGATTTAAGGAGGTCCCATCCCATAGATTTAGCAGATGCACAAAAGAAGGTGGTCAAATTTGAAAATGATTTAATCTCCATTGGGAAATGGAAATGAGAGCTTCAAACCAAGAGAAGTTCCAACTATCAATACTACTTCAGCTAATGAAATGATTCAAAAGTTATCAAATGAGTTGGTCATTATAAAGAGGCAATTACCTAGATTTAATCACTCTTACCAATGGAACTATTAAAATCCATGATGGAGGAACAATGATGGAAAATTTCCATAGCTTATAGGCTCACAACCAAGGTTGGAAATTGAGGCAACACCTAAGAAAGGGAATATGTGCATGTTTCATTTGACAATAGATCATGATAGTGAAAGCTATATAGAAACAACTCGTATGATCATTTTTTATCCACTAATGAGTTGAATACTACAAATCCTTGCTCTAAGTCAGATTTGTACTCAAATGGTGACTCTAGAAATTTATTTTTGGAATACGAGTCAAACTCTAAGCCGAAGGGTGAATTCTATGCAACTATTGATGGAACCTCATCCACAGTGTTAACCTAGAGTCAAAAGCACAAAAATCAATCTCCCAGTCACATTCTAGGAAATGCTCCCACAACTTCATCAAATACCATTCACATCAATTAAGGAGCATCGATGTCTCAAACATATAAGGACAAGGGCCCTTTTGATTTCATCCAATTTCGTAAAGAGTCAAAGACCCAAATTTCTCCCATAGATTATCTAAAATCTCATCCCTTTGAGTGAAAGATATTAGTAGATCATTGTAAAGGAGGTTCTTTGGATTTGAGTGATAATGTTACCACTAAACAAAAAGATGAGTCTTTGACATCTAGCCTTTTTGATCAAGAGGATTCCACTATCTTAGTGACTTTTCCTAGGAAAAAACCTGACCCATCCTACACATCACTATACATCAATAGATGCAAGTTAAGTAATTACATAATAGATTTAGGTGCATTAGACAATGTGAAGCCTTATTCTATAGCTAAAACCCCATGCCTCACCCTCATTAAAGGTCATGGAATATTTTATTCAATGGATGCTAAACAAGCCTTATTACTTGGGCAAATAAAAGATGCGCATGTGGCTCTAGCCTCTCATCCAAAAAGGAAACTATTATTGACTATCTTGGTTGTGGATATTCTGGCAAGCTATGGCCTTCTCTTAAGTAGAAGTTTTTTTAGAGATCTAGGAGGGGAAATAAAGTTGTACTGGTCTCAAGTAGTCATACCCATAGGAAGCAAGAAGGTTAAGTTGGAACCTAAAGAAAAGGCAAATTTTATTGTCTCGAAGTCAAATCATCCTAAAGCCTAGATTCTCTTAAAAGAACTAGAGTTAAAAAGTTCCATGTTTTTTTACTAAAGATACTCTGAATGAGTAGGAAATTGAAGAAGAAAGAATGAAAATCCTTAGTTAAGAAGATGAGTCATCATTTATATGGACATTGGAGTTCAACAGAAGCTGCTCCTCATTAGAGTTTGTTGCAAGCATAGTGTTAATACCTCCTAAAGGAGAACCCAAACCCATGGCTTTCAAATTGGAATTTGAAAATACAAATAACATAGCAGAATATGAAGCCCTAATACTCAGGATAATAGCTATGAAGGAAAAAGGAATAAAGATCCTGAGAGCTCAAGGTGATGCAAAACTCATTGTGAAACAGGCTAGTGTCTTAGGCAAGTAAGAAAGAAAAATTGCATTTCTTAGTCTACTACAGAGGCATAATATGTTGTAGTAGTAGTTAATTATTCCAATATGGTTTGGTTCAAGAAATTGTTAGAAAAAATGAAGATGGAGATCAAAGATCTAGTTGTTATCTTCTATCATAGCACTAGTGCAATAGACATATCAAAGAATCCAATGACACATACCATGACAAAGGACATTTCCATAGAATATCATTTTCTAAGAGAACTGGTGCAAGACAAAGGGGTGAGATTGGAATATGTAAATACAAAAGAACAAATTACAAACATATTCACCAAGCCATTACCTAATGATGTATCAGTGTATCTAAGAGGTAAGCTAGGGGTCATTCCCCATCGTAAAGCTCACTAAATAAAATTTAGTAATGCATCAACCAAAGCATGTTCAAGATTAGTCAAGTTGATGCAGTAATGAAAGAGAAAATAGAATATGAATCTATACATCAGGTGCACTAAAATTAACTATATATTGTCTTTGGCATAAAATTTTAAAGAGGGAGAGTTTGTTGTCATATATCAAAGAAATTTTTCTTGACATTTTTAAGATATCAAAGAGGAAGAGTTTGGTATTTGAAGATATTGATATCAAAAGATTATGTTGAAAACAAAGTAGACAAGGAGACTTTTCTAGCAGAGGGAGAAATTAAAGTTAGAGGGAGTTCACACTAATAGAGGGAGTTATCATGGATGAGAATCAAAATCAAACTAAGGATATTATCATTAATTTTTAAAAATTTCTCTAAAATTTCATTATAATATGATATGTTGTGTTGCCATCGATTCTAAAGAGGGGGATTATTGAACAAAATTGATCAATTGTATGTTGTCTTTGATGTTACACAAAATGTCATATCTTTATTTTTTAGTGCATTCCAAGCTCACTCAGGCAATGAAGACAATTCTTAGTGACTACTGAGCATTCTAGTGTTTGTCTAGTTCTGAAGATAGTGTCTATTGAGTTCACTTGGGCTTCACAAAGAAGTTCAGAAAATTTGAGTGTTAACCAAGTTCACTCAATGAGCAAAGGAAAGTTGGATGGAACCAATGATAACCAAGCTCACTTGGTAACCAAAGGAATTTTGTGAAGATGCAATGTTAACCGAGCTTACTTGGTTAACATAGGAAAATCTTTTCTAGGTTAGCATCTACCAAGTAGGGTTGCCTAACAAAGAATTTTATTGTTTTTTTATATTGATTTTATTGATTTATTTTTATGGTTCTAATCAAATGATGAGATGAATTTTAATTTTATTAAGTCATGTATTCAAGCTGACTTGACTAAGTACATGGTACAAATATAAGGTCAAGTTGTGGATTCAATAAAGTGAGAAAGATGAGCAAGTGAGAAAGTGGGAGATAAGAGATTCTTATAGGAAGTGAATTGGAAGGATAGTAGAATATTGGTTATGAGATGCAAAGATATATCTAATTAGGAAGGATCTAGTATACAAGCTAGAATTGAGATATGAAATCAGCAAAGACAAGTTTGCATTAGCAATCTGGTCGTATCATTTTTACTCTCTAAACATTGTAGCATTATATTAATCTCTTAATAGAGTTCTCTTAAGAACTATTTGTAATCCTCTAACAAGGTGGCATTTCTATTTAAAGTGTCTAAAGATCTCTTACAAGGCCACCCCTAATAGGCTAATCAAATCCTCTTATAGGATCACACCTAATAATGTGTTTTGTAACCTTTAATAGGGTTGGCTCCTAAGAGGGCTCACTTTGGAAGAGTGAAAAATATTAACTAGTTGAAATTGGTGGTTTTCCAAATTGGGTTTCCATGTTGAATCTTGGTTTCACTTGTGTTCATGCTATTTTTTATGTGTATGCAACTAAGTTAATTAAGATTAATCACACTTAGTATCTTGAGATTTGCATGTTAATTATTTGTCAATTAAAAATTATTATTGTAGTTCTTGTTGAGTAATAGCATATTGCTAGTGTTAATTGAGTGTCTGTCTGTTAACTAAGTTATAAAAATTTTAGTTGAGTTTATGTTTTGTTCTAATATCTAAGGGTTCTGGGGTGTATTTTTGTAGTAACGAATTAACACCTCCCCTCTTAGTGAATCTTCTCATATTTCCAACAACACCACCCTTAATGAATAACACTTTTTTCTATGCTACAACTAGACTCACAATTATTTAGTGGGGGTTCCTCTCATCCAACATGGGTCTTTCTTTATGCCATTCTAATTTATTTTCCCAAGCCATCATTGCCAAGCTCAAGCCATCCATGAGTTCCAAACCTGATTGGGTAATCTAGAGGACAGGATAACTAGAGAGCTTTAGTTGGCATTCATTGTCCTTGTAGATGGGAGTATATGCAAAAACTTTAACGTTGAGGCCCTTTCCCAAGTGATGAATCAACATATTAAATCTAACAGCATGCCAATTCATTGTCTCTACATCAAATTCAAACACGTGATATTCACAAAGAGAAATGTAATATGTGCCCAATTCATAGTTTGACATCTTTGTCTACAATCATGTGTGGAAAGCTCACCTACCTATCTTGGTTATTACCACACAACTTTGAAGGCGAAATTGAAGCAGAACATTCTAATGAGTCATGACATCAAGTGCATATAAAATTTCAATGAGGCCATGAAATCTTCCTTAGCACAAGAGCATTAGATATCCACCTAATGCTCCCCCATGATTGGCATTGGATCGTCCTTGGCACATAGAACTCGAGATCAGAATTGAACACACACATCAATCTACAAGGGTTCTAGATAATTAACTTCTTCCATCAGAAATTCCCTCTCATGATTTTGGATTTGTCTTCTCCAATCTAGAGATCCTTATTGTTTCCTTAATTCTTTTGTTGATTACTAGAATTTCTTTGTCCAATCAAACATGAGTTCAAGGAAAATGGTCATTGGTTTCATGGCTATGACTATCTCTAAATTTTTTTTTTATTAAGACAAGATCACCAGTTGTAGGATTTCCTCAGAACCAACAATTTTTTTTAACTTTTGCTTCAGATGTACAGATCAAAATTTCTATATCTTTCTATTCTTTAATGGCTAAATAAAATACTAAGTTTAGTACAA
This sequence comes from Cupressus sempervirens, assembly GCA_028749045.1. Lineage (NCBI taxonomy): Eukaryota > Viridiplantae > Streptophyta > Pinopsida > Cupressales > Cupressaceae > Cupressus > Cupressus sempervirens. Next base: position 69,241,192 of record CM053784.1, read on the forward strand.
CCTCTCCTTGGATCACAAATCCATGAAATTTCTCGCTACAAGATTTTACATAGCCTATGCCTAAGTTTTACTTGCTCCAACTCGACTTTGAGTCTCTTTCTTCATGATTAGAAACTCACAAACTAGTAAGGAACAAGAATCACTAGATGTTATGTACATTTGAATCTAGCTCTGATACCATATTAGTTTTTCTAGACCTTCTGCAAATGTACTTGCACAGTCATTATGTTTGGTATGGGATTTACAAATGCAACTTCCTCTCACATTTATATTGAGCATATATAGAACATGAATAGATATGTCCCATCATGGGACATGTCTATTCAATAATCAGATACCTAATATTAATCATAATATATTAATTTATTCATTTATGTGTGTGTGTGTGTGCATAATATTAATTTCTCTAAAATAATAATAAACTTACATATATAAATTATATCTAATATATGATGAACACAAATGTATAAAGGATAAAGGCGTCCAAATTGACTAAAACTTTAATACTATGAAATATATTCAAAGGCTTAACCTACAACAGATGTTCAAGACACCTAGGTCAATGTAATTAAACTGATAATAATATATATCAAATGATTATATTGTAATATGTTTATGAACCTATGTCTCCCTCTATTTCTATTTACATATGTTTCTCTCCAACTCACTCACTCTCCTTGTGTAGCTATCTATCCCTATTTTTATATCTCTTTATCCCAGTTTATCAATCTATCACCTTATAAATCTTTGTTTCTCTGTGTCTTCATCCCACCTCTCATCTCTCCTCTAACTATTTCTCTTTCTCTTGCACCCTTCCTCTTTCTATCCCTTTATAACTGACTTTGATCTTTGATCTCTCTCTCTCTCTCTCTCTCTCTCTCTCTCTCTCTCTCTCTCTCTCTCTCTTCTTAGAACTATGTGCTGTAATGATATTCCAAAGGCCAAACCCTAAGGGAATGACGTCTAGAATGTTACAAGAGAGGATGAACATCCTCTAATGCCAAGAAAGATATGTGATTCACACATCCAAGTTGTTATCAATGCAAGGTATAATCATCTGATACAATAATCCCATGCTAAACAATGAGACTCTCACCCCTATTTATCCTATTCCTTCACCCTTCTAGAAATAACTAAAACATTAATTAATTGCAAGAGCTAGAAGCTTCTCATTGCAATAATTAATGCATACCCCAAAAATTCCTCCTTGGCAATAATTAATTAAATCATGAGAGGCTTCCGTCCTTCCAATAATTAATACATACCCTAAAAGCTACTCCCTTGTAATTAATAATTAAATTAATTAAATACAAAGTCACCTTTAAATTGAATGACTTTATAAGAAATTAATTTAATTTTTTCTTATCCTCCACTTATACTTTGGAGAACGTGAGAGCTAAAAATGGGATCATTACAAATCCGCCCTCCTTGAAATTGCTTGTCCTCAAGCAATCTGGCAATACAATGAACTCCAACCTCCACCCGGATCCCAATTGAAGTAGTATGTGACATCCTTGTGGACATTAAACCAACTACAAATCAACATCATTAGGACCAACCACATGTCATGCAACCTAGCACCCAATACTTGTGTTGATGGTGAAGAAGTCAGAATGTCACCAAAAGGTAACTCCATATAAGATCTATGAAATCTCTTCTTCCCAACTGCTACAACAGAAAACTGAATCTTTGTAGATGGTGAAAACTCATAATCATCAACATGTGTGGCTTCATTAGAAAATACATCAACCACTGCATTTATACCATTAAACTCCTCATTGGATGGTTCAACTGACACAAAAGTGGCTGCTGATATGGTAGTATCCTCATGTTCTTCTAATCCCACTATTACTGTAGAACCAGCTCCCGACAAAGCTTCATATGTGGTCTCCTAACTTTGCGCACATGTTTCTACTGATTTCACTGAAACATCCATATCACCAACATCATAACTGGCTGGCTCTATATGTGTCTCAATCCCACTTGAGGAATCAACTACCTTCTGCTCTGGAGCAACATACAAATCATCAATGTTGATGCCCATCTGTCTAGCCATAAGCTGCAACATCATATCCGTTCGCCTATTATGCTCCTGTTGCATCTGTTGCCCCTCCTCTAATGAACCAAGTAACCTAAGCATTGCATTTTCTTGATTTGGACTAGTATACATTTTGTCAAACTCTTTTCCCTTTATCTTGCTATTCCAAATTCCCTAAAAGAGCTCTACAGGATGGCAGGACTTATAGCTCTGATACCACTGTAATGGTTACCCTAGAAATAGCTCTGATACCACTGTAATGGACACCTAGGAATGCCCAAAAGCTGAACCAACTGCTGAAATTATATTAATTCTAAAAATGTTGCAATCAAGTACAAAGAGATGTATTCCAAAGGCCAAACCCTAAGGGAATGATGTCTAGAATGTTACAACAGAGAATGAACGTCCTCTATTGCCAAAAAAGAGGAAGATCAAAGTTAGTTATCGAGTTTGATTCAATCAAGTTGAATTAAGCTTGTTTACAACACTAGAATTTGAGAACTTCATTCAAAGATTGATTTAAAGGTAGCAAAGTTGGGAAAAGATGTATCAAGTTAATTTTATATGGTACCTAAGCTCTCTTGTAATTTTGAGCTCATCTAAACAAGTTATGAATTAATTAAGAGTTACTATTATTATAGAAAATTTAATTTTGTAGTAGAAGATGAAAACTATGTTTTTGTAGAGAATTTCATGAAGTGAAGTCTTGAGGAACTTTGTCATGATAGAAGAAAGTTATGGAAAACCTCGGGTGGCATCTGAAGATTGGATAGATGATCTTGAGAAGTTATTTGGTTACAAAATGTAATTGACATCTTTTTCATGTTTTTAAAGTATGAAATTAATGCAATTTCAAGTTAATGGAATAAATGGAGTACATAATTGATTTTCACTTCACTACGAATACATCTAAAGCAAAGAGCACTCAAAAGTGACTTTTTAAGGTGATTTCGAAGTAAACTATATTTTTAGAGAGAGTTATTTTATCATTTTCTGTGAATTTATTTGGTAAAAGTTCATATTTGTTATAAGCATGGATATGTTAGTAATCCACAATGTTAACAATGAGGACAAACCTAAGTTGAAGGTTATTTCTGTGAAACTTGCAAAAGGAAACCCTAACTTAGAGTTATCCATTACTTCGAATAATGTAGTATATCTAGAAGATGTAGGCAGTTATCTTAGTAGTAAATTTGATTCTATTGGGAGTGAATATATTAACAAGGATATGGAATTAGTTTTTAATCATGACATCATTGTGAAGCTTATATTTGAACATTTGAAGGAACTAGACCTGTTCAAATATCATTTCTACAATGATTTAGAAATAGATGAATGGACATAGATTATACTAAGTAGGATACATGATGGGAAACTATGGATGTAAGATAGTGTAATTGATTTCTCAACCAACCTTATAAATGAGGTAACTGGTCATATAAACAAGGCAATGTACCTATGGGTGAAAAACTGATTAAGAAGAAAGTTGAGAAATATATCAAAGCATTATATAATGGAGAAGCCATGGTTTCAACACCATTAAGCAAGACAATGTATGTATCCTATGTAGAATTATTGCCTACTCTATATGTTCAAGTTCAGAGATTGATGAATTATTAGCCAGATTCATCTATGTAGCCTATGAGATATATATAGAGAAGGAACAAGTAAGCCTCTATGAAATTCTAAGAATGCAACTTCTATATAACCTAGAAAATATCAAAAGGACTAAGAATTGTGTGTTTAGATTTTAGTCACTAATCAATCACACATCCTTTCATGTACTTAAAATATTTCCATATGTATTACTAATAGAGATAATGAGTAGTGATAGATGTACAATGGAGATGATCACAAAAGTATGTAGAAGACATCTAGTAGATAAGATATTAGATAATGGAAACCTAATAATGAAGACATTATAGAATGAAATGAGATAGAGATTTAGAATTGTACCTACAATTGTAGATAGATTTAAAGAAGAAATTGTATTATGGTTAATATAGATTATATACATGCAGTAGAACCTTGAGAAACATTTCTTGATCCCTTAATTTATGAATTGAATGATGATATAGCAGTTGGCTATATTGATTTTCTGTTGAAATGAGAGAAGGACAAATTTGAATACAAATTCTGAGCCTATGATTAGATTAAAAAGTTATTTCCTTAGGCATGTTTGGAAAAGGCTTCTCATAAGAGGATAGAAACTATTATGAAGAAAGCTTTATTAGAGGTCAGTATGACTAAGAGTGAATCTAAGGTACTCAAGAAAACCATGAAGCAAGGTATACAACATGTGAAACCATTATCAATATCTACTATAGAGATATCCTCAGAATAGAGCATTCTATATGTAGCATTATCAAATATGAAACCTAGTGAACCAAAGAGAAAATTTGAGAGATTAATGGAAGTGATGACCAAAAAAACTAAAAGGGTCAAGAAACAAGCCACTACACTAGGAAAGAGACAAGAGACATTGTTGGAAATTGTCGTGTCTAGCAATGAAGAAGATGATGAACAAAACTCAAGCAAGTAGAGAAGGTGACAACATCAAAGCAACTAGCAAGAAAAGCTTGGCAACCCTAAAAGCTAAAGATAGAAAGATAAACTTAGCTATTGCTATTGAGGGTAACTTTGTTAAGATGAAAAAGTTTTATGATTTGTATAATTTTTTTGAGAAAGATCAGATTGATATCTTTGTTATGAGATACCTTATATAACCAATAATTTTAAGCTGAAGGATATTGAGGCCATAGTAAACCATAAAGTCTATGACATACTTATTGAGAAGAAGGCACAAGTAAGAGAAGAAGATTTAGAACTTTAGAATTCTATGCTAAGAACTATTTGTAAGATTGATGACAAAGAAGAGATTAACATATTATTGAATAATCTAGCACCATACATAAGAAATAAAGTAAGACCATTTTTTATTATTATGAGTGAGAAAGACAAGTTAAGAAGTGAGACTATGGAAACAATAAGTCAGATGTTGATAGAATCTAAGGTAACATCTTCACCAACACCTAAAACCTTGGATGTGTTAGTGAGTGGTGACGCTATGCAGATAGATCAAACTAATGTTACAATTAACATTGATGATACTAATCCATTTGAAGGTTCTAAAAAAAATGAACCTTGTAGCAAGGATATAGAAGACAAACTAAGGAAAATTGAAGAGGAGAAGAGGTTACTAGAAGAATTAAAGAAGAAAATAGAAGAGGGCAAGTATAAATTTCTTGAGGAGGAAAAGAAAAGAGTAGCGAAAGAAGAAATATGAAGGAAAATAGAAGAAGACCAGAAGAAAAGATCAAAATAGGAAGAGAAGAGAGAAAATGAATGCGAGGAAGGAGAAAAGAAAGAAGAAGAAGAGAGAAGAGTCAAAGAGCCAACTAAGAAGAGGCAAAGGGAGGATGACCTAAACCTTCTATTCCATCTACTCTCCTTTCACTTTCCAGCCTAGCAACTAATGATGATGATCAAACTAATTTGATCTCATCCCTATCAAAACTCATTCAGAAGAACATAATAGTGAAGAGCCTGCAAACAAACTTGATGGAGGTTACTAATAGATTACATAGTACTCTAGTAGTACAACACACATAAGAAAATCTAGAATGAAGGGTGTAGATAGTGATAAATTTTTTTGATGAATAATTTACTAATTTTTTGAATGTTTTAGAACCAAAGGCACAAATTTCACATGATGCTAACTTGTTTAGCACCATTGGTTAGAATATTAAGAATGAATTGTTAAGTCTTGATACTTGTATCAAGGAACTTTGAAAGTGTCAATAGGATGGTAGTATATTGTACATTAAGTATACTTTATCATATAAACTAACTAAATACATTGATAGTTGGATTAGGGGGAAGATGAGTGAGCTAGAGGCTCTATCTAGCCGGATACAACATCTAGATTCTAAAGTTGATAATCATGAAGGACAAGTGGTCAATATTTACAATGATATTAGGAAATTAGAACTTTAGAAAGAAAATAATTTGAAGAGAGTATTAGATTTTAGATATTCTATTGCTCTAAAAATATCTTTTTTTGAAAAATAGTTAGAGGAATGTATAAAGGCCAAGGACACTTATTCTAACTTTTTGTATTCAGACCTTAATGCAATTAAGATTGCATCACATGCCTTATGTGCAATTCTCACCTCTACTAAATCTACCAAGGAGACATGAACTAAATGTATGAATAATCTAAAGGAAAAATTTGATGATTTAATGAATATTCTATCATCTTAAGGCATCTAAGGACAACATATTTGACAACAAATGGATAGTTTTTCGAACAATTTTTGACATTTTGACATTTGTCATTGATTTCAAAGGGGGAGAAGTACAATGGAAAATTGTAAATTAGGTAAAGAGAAGATAAAATTGTAAATTATATTGTAAGGGGGAGCATATGTAAAGATGGACAAATTTTAATAAACATAATGTTATTGTATTATTTTTGTTAAGTTTTTGTTACTTAGCCAATTTTCCCTATTTTTTTGCCATCAATGCCAAAGGGGGAGATTGTTAAAAAATTTCCAATGATGATGTGTATTTTTTCTCATTTATGGCAACACATGATGTACATGCTTACAAGAAACCTCATAAATAAAGATACTTAGCTTTTGGTACTCAGAAAATTGTCTAAGTATGGATTTTTGTATACAATAGTGTATTGCTTTGTTTATAACTTGTTTATAATGTAATATTATGACTAGCAAGGTTAGATGGAGATTGTACTCATGTTAATGATGATGTGTATAACCTCAAAAGTTAGTACAGACTATATGAAAATGAGATATTTGTATTTGAAGCAAAACATGACAACAGAATTAAAGGAAAGGATTACTTTGTTCACAAAATAATTACTTCTCCAATTAGGGCCAACATCCTAAATGTTTACTCTATGTTGGTATAGTGTATTATTATCTTAGCCAGCATAGAAAAAATTTGTGTAAAGGCATGACATTTATGCAAAGAAAATATTGCGATGAAGAAGTGTGAAGTATTTTTTTGTAATTTTTATGTTGAGCAATATATGCGAACTTTAGTGAAAGCGATATATGAAAAGTTTTGTGAAAGCTATTTTTTGATCTGAGATCAAGCTAAATATCAAAGATTAGTGAAGGAAGAAGTTACAGTACCTATTTTTCGCAAGTCTAATTACTTGTTTGAGTAGCAAGCTCTTCTTGTAATTGGAAGTGAATGTTTGGGAAATGGGCTCATCTTGCATCCACTGTACCACAACTCCTAGTAGGGTTGGCACAACTCCTAATAGGGATTCAAAGTCTCCTAATAGGAACTTCTTATACAAAATTTTCTCATTGACTCCTAATAGGGTCCATCCTCTAACAAGGAACTTATATATCAGTATCTTATCTAGTGGGTATCATCCTCATTGGGGTTTTCCTTTGGCTAATGGTTTTACTATTACTATTCAGGTTTACTTTATCAATTTGATATGAATGATTTAAAGTAAGTAATAATATCTAATTGGTGACTAAAGTTTTTAGATTACTAATTCACCCTCCTCCCCCTCTCAATAATCCCTATTTCTAACTGATTTCAAATGATTGAAGGAACTCAATACCTTATGTATCTTATCCTCCTTAGGCTTCTTTCCTCCTACACTCTTGTCATTTTTGTTAGTATTTTGTTATTCTTATGAGTGAAATTTTTTGGGTCATCTCTCTTACCCAACCTTCCTGACGCTCTGCATGGCTATTTTAGACCCAAGAGGACTTCCCTTTGAAGTAACTATAGGATTAATAATATGGAATCCAATCATCTCTTTCTTTCCCTTATCAATATCATTTGTTAGGGATTCAGCTAGAATATTTTCAGCTATAGTCTCTTCTATTATTTTATACAACCATATTTATTTAATAGCAAGACCCTTCTTCTCAAATTTATTCTTATCTTGCAATAGAATTTCCTTCCCATGACATCCACTTCTTATATTTTTCAAGTCACCAAAAAGTTTTTTATGAAAGGATTTTGGGCCCTCTTCCAACTTCTTAATTCTCAAGCTTTGGATATTGTAATCCTTTTTTACAAATTATCACTTTCCAAAAGAACATTCATGGTTTCTATCTCCTTTTCTTTCTCAAGATGCCAGTATGTATTGTGTTTCTCTATAGCTTCTCTCTTGAGAGTTTCTATTTCACTATACTAAACCTCATGGTTTTGTGTTGTTTCATGTTAATTTGAGGTATCTCTTTGATCTATGATGCCCATCTCAATAAGAGGTATATGGGTATACTAAGGCATGCTAGGTTGTATATTGGACTAGTTCATGTATGGATCTTTTTTTCTTGAACCACCATGCTTAGATACATTATAGCTAATAGATGATAGATCCTTATTCTATTAAGCATCCTCTTCTTGAACATGAGTATAAAAAAGATGATAAAGATATCCTATATTTTCATATTCAATTTTTTTGTGAAAAAAATCTCTTTCTTCTAAAATTGGGCATAATGTATTATTTCCTTTCCCACCCTTAGGTTTCTATGGAGCAGTACTCCATTGTCCACTCTTTCTAAGCCTTTTTCTTTTGTTTTTACAAGGTATATTTGTTCATAAAGGAGCCTCAAGATGTGCCTAGTGTAGGCCCTTCTATTTTTCCTTTTATTAGCAATTTAGAGTAATAAAATAAAATACTAATGCATAAACCACCTTTTGAGTCATCACCTATTTGGAAAATATGTCCTTCTAGTAGACAAACCTTGAAAATCTAAAATAAGACAATGTTAAACAAGGGACAAAATCACAACCGAAACTAAAGAAAATAAAAAAATCTCATGGGAAAAGGAAAAATCTCTATGTTTATTATCAAATGGATAGATTGATCTAACATGCACTAAAAAAATCACACACGATTCACACATGATTCCCTAACAGAGATGCCATTTTGTTGGCTTCTGATTGGATAGATTTTGAAAAAACTTATTTAAGTTGTGAAATGTAACTAGGAAGTAGGTAATTCCATACTCATTATATCTAAACAACTACGGGGACCAACTAAAAATTAAATGAAGCTCTTAACTTTGAACTCTACATAATTCAGGTAGGTACACCTAGGATTAATCTCATTCTTTGTGTAACAACATCTTCATTCTAATCCTTGATTTAGCATATTGTAACCCTTAAAGTTTCTATAATTGTGCAAGACAACCGAGAATGTAATAGTTAATTTCACACTATTATATGTTTCCACAAGCAATGTGAGGGATGAAAATTCAAATCTACAAATGTAAAAGGGACAAATATGACTTTAAATTGATTTAAGACTATGAGATGAATTAGACATTTTGTCGATTGTTAACTCCATAACTAGTTCCTTATCTATTGGTTTATTATAAACTTGATCATAGTTTACAATTGAATGATCTATTCAGGTACTTTGCAACTGAAAAATTAATTTATCAATGTGATTCTTCTTCTTAGAGACATCTACTCTTCAATTTTTTCAATTCTGCCAAATCACTCCTAGTATTTACTTGATCTCCCAAAAAAATAGCATAGAAAAATAAGACATAGAACTTCAAATAAATTGCAACTCTAATTTATGTTCTTTGCCCATAAATATTGAAAATGAAAGAGTAACAATGTTGAGAAAATTTCACAATGATATAACTTTTTGCAATGATTTCTTTGTATTAATTTATTTAAATGTAATACATCTAATATATGACAAAAACTAAGATAAAAACACAAGACACTAAGATAATATTTTCTCTCTTAATTTGTCTACCATTTCAACACAAGCATGATATCAACTCTTGACATAGTACATGGACCAATCAAAACATGGAATAACATTCATTAAATAAGAATTTGGACCCTTTTTATTAGCCTTGGAAAAAAAATTATAGAGTAGGATTGAAACAAACTTCAGACATGGAAAATTAACACATGACATTTTATAATTCTTTGCAATCTTGTTATCATTCCTCCCTTAATATTTATTGGAACCCGATACCAACTCAAATCCTACTGACCTCTTCCTCCTCCCTATCCCATGCCACATGTAATGATCTCATAGTTTGGTGAATTTATTTTGTCAACTTCACAAAAATGGAATAGTTTTTGATATCTAGGTCCACCTTCTATTTCTTTGGAGCTCAAACTTCTTTGAAAAAGAGAACCATTGCCACATATTATTTCAACATAGAAAAATAATTGTGCCTTATCACAAAATCATCCAATAAATGGAAACTTTCATACTAGGGCCTTTCCATTTAGTGTCTGTAGCATATTGGAAATACAAATGCATTGTGTGTTTTCACTAAATCTATTGTTTGATATCCGAAAACACAATGAGAGTCAAATCATCTACATTTTCTTAATTTTCCTTAAGAAACCATGGACCCATCCTCTACCATGTGTCCACATCTCATAATTCTATGAAAGCTTCAGTCGAAGATGTAAGGATACGATGATCATTGATCTTTATCTTCAACGAACCCACTCTGGAACATCATTAAGGTAGACGAAACCTTAATATTTAGGAAATATAAAAGTTGTTGGGTATACAACTTACCATTGTAACACCAAGAATTAAAAGGCCCCCAGCTAAAGATGAAATGCCCTCATGTTAAGTTTGTAATAAAGTAAATTACAAATAAACTAGCAATCACACCTTAGGATGCAATGAGTACACCAAAGAGACTTTGAAGTTCAATTATGAAATAGAATGGTCTCTATTTTTTTGAAATAATCCTAATCCTAAACAAGATCATATTCCAAAGTCTAACCATATCTCTAAATATATTCCAAAGTCTAAATCTATTCCAAAGTCTAACTTCACTACTTACTTTATCTCTAACCCCAATTAGTTTCATAACCATAAGCTAGATAATGCACATTGAAATATATTACCCTAACCATAATCATAATATTTACCTCAATCCAAACCCAAAACTTAAAACCTAGTACAAACAAAATCATAATCTAAACTCAAAATCTAATCCTAACTCTAACTATGACTTATACCTAAGTCCCTAATTATAATCATAATTAAATCCATTATATAAACCTTAACCATTATCCTAATAATGATACAAATTACAATCCTAATCCTAAGGCCTAATTTTTTTTTAAACCCTAGCTTGACTTGAATCTTGAACGAAACTCTAAATATAATGGTAACCATCATATAGAGCCTAACTTTGACACTTAATTATTAGTTTTATATGTGAAGTATTAATTAGTATTTACATTAACCTATAAATAATGAAATATAAAGAATATTAATAAGTTAAAAACTATTAAAATCTTCATGTTAAATATAATAATGAAATTAGAAAGAATATAAATAAATTAAAAACTATTGAATGAAATGCTTAAGACTAAATTTATATAATTAAAATAATATTTATTAAAAAGTAACTAAATAGCTTGCCTATTAAATAAATTGAACAAATTTTTATTCTAATTCGGTGCAAATGATTTTTAGAACATGTATTATACCTTATGTTTTTTTTAAGATTGATAAATTACCAAAGCCTAGATTAATTATTGTTACTTATTGTAATTAATTATTTCTATGTGTTAAGCAAATTCAAACACAAGACCTCCTATATGACAGGCTCACAAGTTATCATTGTATTGTAGGCTCTTGCCTCTATTATACCTTATGTTTTTGAATTATTAGATAGCAGTCGAAAGGATGTGGGGCTGACCCCAAAGTAGAAAAGTGTTAAAAAGTCAGCTAGAGATTACCTCCCAATCATCTAACTGATACCAACTTTAAACTTCAATAAACATATAATATCCATACCTAAATTAACAATACCATCAATCTTGAAACTTATAGAAGAAAAAACAAAAAGACATTCTAGTAGCATTCCAACAACTTGCTACTCTGAGTCCCACATATCGATATATACATAGAATGTAAAACCTCATAGGTTATCTAGTTTATAATAACCAAAAGCATAACAAGAACAAAGAAAAAACCAAATCCAATGATAGCTACCCTCCTTTCTAGGATCGTCATCCTTCTTCTCTTTAGGCACATCCTTGTTCACATCCTCCCCTCTAGCTTTATAGGTTTGTCCAATATCATCTTCAACTAGTCCTCTACTAGGAACCCATAAATGGATTAGGTTGTCTGACTCTCCTTGCCCAGGTCCTTTTCATCTTTATTCACCTACAAAAAGTAAAGGGTTGTGGCCACGGAATGCATAAATTTGGTGGAGAATTCCACCAAAGTGTCAAATTTTTGTAATATATTAGTGTCATTATCTCCCATATCCCTCATCAACTTCTCTAGCCTATCTAATGTAGCCTTATTGTGGCTTTGTCTATGGCTATTCTTACCTATTTTCCCCCCCACCTTTAGGAGAATCTTTCCTAGGGGATGTGATGTCTTCCCCTCTCCTTCGAGGGTGTTAGAAATGTGAGAGGGGCTAGGGGTGTTGGGGACAAGCTTTGTGTCCTAGGGTAGACTCTTCCTTTCAGTGGGTTTAACATCAATTTTGGTGGATTCAAAGCTATAATCATGCTTGAGGGGGGGGGGGGGGGGGGATGTCTTAAATTTTTCCAATGGAGGCATTTGTTAGTTCTTTTGGCACTGTGCTTACTCTTCCTAGTCTCTATATCTAAATCAATGAAACTAATTTTAACCCTAGGGCTAGGGTTTTTTTGGTTTTTTTGTGGGTGGGACCAAGGCCAAGGTCTAAAGAGACTTTCGAGTGGAAGAAGCTAGTGCGTTGGCCAAGAGTGGTAGGTTTTTGGCAAGATAGTAGATATATAGTTTGTTCATAAACCCTTGATGGATGAGGGAAAAGGTTTTAGCCTCTTTTTTCCTTCTAGTCTTATAAATACAATTTTCCATAGAATGCAACAAAACAAATCGAAAGGAAATATGATCCAAGTTTCTAGAGTGATTAAGAATGGGGAAATGGTAATAATAGAGTACTTGAAACCAATCCTTGAGAATAATGTATCTCATAATAGCATAGAAGATGACATCATAGGTTTTAGGAAGTTCTTCCCTAGAAAACCCGCCATGCATTTGCAAAGGTTCTTACTCAAATTTTAAGAAAATTCATAGATTGGTTTCCTAATTTACCTTGGCCTACTTGTCCTAGTTCTTTCCTTCCAAGATAAACCCTCCAACTTTTCCATGAATTCCTCTAATTTTTTGAAACCCATCTCATTGATAGTCACTTTCTTGTCATTCCACAAATTAAAGAACTACATTGAGACGTTCTCATCATGTTTCATCCTCTCTTCTATACATTTTAATAGGTCACCCTCCTATAGATAAATGATCATTATTGTGCTCTTATGGATGCAAGCCTCCACTCATATAGGTTTAGTACGATCACTAGTGCCCATCTAGTCACCTAGTTTAACCACCAACTCTTGATAATTTCATAACATAGCCTTTTTGCAAGTTTGACAATTAATAAATATTGACTAAATTACACCAAAGATTAAAAGGAAAAGACAATGAATAACTTCCATATGTTCACAAGGTTTCCTAAAAACCAAAAAAGCATCCTCAAAAACACATGTTAGAAGTCCCTTTCCATCTATAAATGACTGTCACCAACTATAGTTGGAGCAAGAATTTAACAACTTGTCTTTTTTATCATTAATTAACAGTTTTTTACATTTTAGAAAATCCACCATCTGTGTCCTTTTTCAAAAATGCATAAAGCTCACAATAATTGAATCATTAATGCGAATCATCATATAATCTTTCCAAACAATCCCTTTATGAAGAGACCTGTCTTTCTACCCATGTGGATAATTGAAGGTCTTACTCTTGTAAGTAGGCTCCCTTTCCATCATAAATTGAGTTAATGATGGCAAATTTTTGATGTCCTCCCATTTAAATTACCATATGACACTATGGCCAAATTTTTCCAGCTCATCCACCATGCCATTCCCTTCACGATATATATGATCCACATGGAGCTCATGGAATTCTTCCATCAACTTGAATATTTCATAAATTATTACTTTGATTAACTAGCTACTCTAGTCATCCCCCTTAGAAACGTTAATAATTAACATTGAGTCTCCCTTAATGTCAAGCCTGTTAACCCAACATGCTCTTGTAATTCTCAAACCCCATATATTCACCAAGGTTTCAACTTCATTTTTTGATCCCCCTCCATAGTTTCTAGTATAGGGAACCACTAGATTACCCATACTATTGAAAAAGACACCTCCCATTGAACTACTATACATCATGGCTAAACCATCAAAATTGAGTTTAACCCAAGACTCAGGGGGAGAGTGCCATGGCCATAAAATTGTCAAATTGTGCCACTATTGGTCCTACATCCCAAGATGAATCCCATTTCATTTTGAGTGTACCCATGGGGTTAAAGGTTATTTCACCACCATATCCCAATGCATTCATTTATAAGTTATATAGCCTATTGGGCCACCCCCAAATCAGTAGTGGCTTGTTCCTTGAAAATTATACTATTTTTCTCCTTTTAGATTTTCCATGATTATAAGGGGGAAGTATAGACCATAATTTTTTGATGTAAGGGTGGATAGAGGGACCATCTCAGTGGACAAATTGTTGCAACTCACTATTTACACACACTAGACCTACCATAAGGTAAGGACTTCCCTCCACACCTCCATGGCATAAAGGGTAGTGGATAAGAATGTGTTGAATAGATTTAGCATCATGGGGACATAAAATGTAGTAGTTAACAAGTTGATACCCTCTTCTTTGGATATTATCCACAATGAGGATAGAACCATGCAAAGCCATCCACCAAAAGAAGTTTATATTTGGTAAAATTCAAGGGTGTCAAGCCTTTCTCCAATCTCCCTGGGCCACCTCCAATCCCAAGAAAATAGAGATAAGTTTATTTCACTATGAAATCACCCAAGGGGGTAAGTTTCCAAACCAATGCTCGTCCTTCATTGTGATGAGGGGAACTCTATAATTATGGAGGAGGTCTTGTATCTCAAGGGATAGGCCCATCTCCATAGGTTTTTGGTCCTCAAATTTAATCTATTATCGATATGGGGTGATAAATCTTGGAATCAGAGAGCCATACAATATACTACACATCTTGCTGAGAGGTAGGAACTTAGTGTGCATGATGATGTTTTCTTGGAGCCATTCATCTTCCTAGAAATCAATTGAGTTTTCCCCATGATAAAGTGACAACCAGTCTTCATGATTTTTTGGGTGTTAACCACATTGTTCCAAATCCTTGAAACCTAAGGAATGTCATCTTCCCAAAGGAAGTGATGGAAAGAAGACCATCCAAGGTACATAACCATCAGATTGTTACATCAACTACCTTGAGAATTCACCTATTTCCAACCAATTTCTGTCAGGAGGGCCTTATTCAGGTGTCATATTCTTCTTATAGTCAATCCTTCAAGTTCTTTAGGATGACAAACAGTCTCCTAGCTTACCAAAGTCATCCTAGACTTCTCTTATGTGCTAGCCCACAAAATATTTCTTTGGATTTTCTCAAGAATGTATGTAAATCTACTTGGGATTTTGAATATGGGGAGGAACTACATCAGGATTCCCTAAAATGAGGTTAAGAGAAGTTGGAGTTTCTCTAAATTGCTCAAAATTTTCCATTTCTAGTCTACCATCTTTCTCTAGAAGCATCCAACCAAGCCACTCCAATACTGATTGGGGACTTATTTTATTGTGAATGGGAGACAAATAATTTTCTTAGAGAGACACCTCCTGGAAACCAAGAATATTGGTCACCTTTTCTCTCATACTGGCAACTATATTGAGGAAATACACTTTTTCATTTTTAGTAATTAATGAATTGACTAGAGAC
Organism: Cupressus sempervirens; assembly: GCA_028749045.1. NCBI lineage: Eukaryota > Viridiplantae > Streptophyta > Pinopsida > Cupressales > Cupressaceae > Cupressus > Cupressus sempervirens. Next base: position 69,257,041 of record CM053784.1, read on the forward strand.
CAATGTGTACTAATTCAAGCTATCCTTCCATTCTCTATCCTTATGGATAGAGAAGATACCAAATAAGAATTTATCATCCACAAACTACTTAAATAATTTGTAGGGGGCACAAGGAAGTATGTTTAATACCCTTAGCTCTACTAGTGTTAGACAAAGAAACTAAATTTTCTCTTAAATCCTCTACCATAATGATGAATAGGTAAGGTGATAGGAGGTCACCTTGACACAAAGATTACTATATTTTTTATGATTCTAGTAACATTCTCATTAAAGACAAGCTTGGTAAGAATAATAAAAATAAATTTCCTCCTAACCTTATTATAAGCTTTGGAAATATCTAGTTTAAGGGTCATACCTTGGTTCTTGGTTCCTTCCATAGAATGAATTACCTCACGAGTGGTTATTACCACATCAAGAATCTACATCCTTGGCGCAAAACCATTATGGTAGGGGCCTATGAACTTATCAAGAAGGGGATTGATATGATTTACCATGACCTTACCAAGAACTTTATAAATTATATTGCAAAGGCTTATAGGTCAAAAATTGTCTAGTGTTCTAGGGTCCTCTATGTTATGGATAAGAACAATGAAAGTCTAATTGGTTTCCTTCAACAATTTACCTACTCTTAAAAAGTCATGGGAAACATGGATCACATCGTACTTGATAATGTCCCAAAATTCCTAGAAGAAAGCTAGAGGAAACCTATTAGGACTAGTGCCTTTGTATTGATTCATACTAAAAAAACCTTTCTAACTTCCTCCTCCTTAACCTTACTCATCATGTTTGCATTCATATGGTCATCGATCACTTTCTAAAATGACATAAAGATATCAATTTTCAAGTTAAGTTACTAACTTGGGTAGCCATGAGATTATCATTTCCTAGAAATAGGAATTGGATTTTCCTTCTATCTCTTCAACTTTAGTAACTTCCTAATAATTATCATTAAGTAATAGGTTAATGGTGCTTCTATTTTTTCTTCTTGATGTGGATCTATGGAGGAATGACATACTTTGGTCACCCTCGTCCAAACATTGAACCCTAAATCTTTGTTTCTAAAAGACTTCCTCCTAATTTAGGAGGGTCTTCCATTTTTCCCAACACTCCCTCTCCTCATGTTGCTTCTCAACATAAGCATTTCATTGTGCAAGATGATTTTGGAGAAATTCTAGCTTCCTTTTAGTAGACTTCTTTTCTTTGGAAATATTTCCAAATGAGTATTTTCTTTATTCTCCCACCTCTTTCAAGTTTCTATTGAGTTTTTTAGCAATATGAAACATGGTTGTACCTTCCACTAGCTCCTTCCACCATCATGCAATATAATCTCTAAACTCCTTATGCGAGTGCCACATGATCTCATACCTGAAGGGCCTTATCTGGTTGGACTCTGTGTCCAAGAGAGAAACAACATAGAGTGATCTGATATGGTTTTTGGATCTGCCTTTAAGGAGGTATGTTGGAATATGTCCCATCCAAAAGAGATGAGGGCCCTATCAAGCCTAGCCTAAATCAAAATTTTCCCCAATTTGTTGTTAGACCAAGTGAAGACAAAGCCTTGAAGATCAATATCAATCAAATCATTTCTTCTCAAGAAATCCTCCAAGTCCTACATACTATTCAAAAATTACTCCAAGCCCCCCATTTTCTCTGATGGGTAGAGTAAGGTGTTAAAATCTCCCATGCATAAAATGTTTCCTTGTCTCATGGAATCACCCACACTAGTAGCGTCATCCTAGATAATAAGTCTAGCATTATGAGTTTTGGTGGCATAGAAATTAAATAAATTCAACTATCAGCTTTTGACGACAAAATGGGTATTGACAAAGATAACTGCACCTTCACCTTTCCTAGATTCCACATCATACTAATACCACTAGAAGCTCCATTACCATCACAATAAGAAAATTTAGCACCTGACCAAATGTAATTAGCCATTCTAGAGAAAACATTCTCACTTATTTTCACTTCCTATAAATTAATCATATCAGTAAATTAAGTTTGAAATAATCTTTTGTTTGATTTTTGTACTACTTCCTAGGGCTATTCAACACTCTCACATTCTAGGTTATGTTCTTCATCTCTTATGGTTTTGGATTTCCTTCAGGGTTTTTTGTTTCCCCTATGCTATCTCATTTTCTATTTTGTTTTGATGGATGTTCCTAATCAGAGTTCTCCCAACCCTTGTGGTTAATCCAACATCAGCCCTATTTCCCTCCCTAAGCTTTCTATTTGGGACCGTCCATTCAACATCATTTCTAAGAATGTCAAGGTTTGAGCCCTTAGATGTGGGGTAAAAAACTTCAACAATACCTAGTAGAGAGACAACCAAGGTTCCATTTGTGGGTGGTGAGCCAAACCCCTAGTTAAGAGGTGGGCTGAAATAGTTAACAACTCCCTCAACTACCATTTCTTTGTTTAATAGGCCTCCACCTAGATGAGGCAATTCTAGGATCTGCATGTCAACAATCTCCCCCTCTTTATGTACATCAACATCCATTTTGTTAGTGATTCCTTATGGTCTTTTCACCTTGCTCATCATCATTCACTTTCATAGGGGTTCTAACTTTCTCATCAATTTTACTAGGGATTACATTTAGATTTAGAACATTCTCCATTCAAGTTTTCGTCAAACTTACCAGTTACATATTTTCATGGGTTTTGGATGTTGCAGCCATTTTAGTCATTTTTGAGCTTTCAACTACCTCCATACTTGGTGAGGAGACTTTTTTCTTGAGTTTCTCACCTGTCGAGAAATCCACAAATAAATGACCAAATTTTTTGCAATTTTTACAAAAGGGTATGACATTCTCATTGATTAATGGTTGTAGTAAGGTACCCCATTATGACTTTAGATCTACTGTAGTTGGTAAGGGTTTGTTCATACCCATATATACATAAATCTTGGTGAAGTCGAATTTAGCCTTTGAACTAGTCATAGAATCCATTTTAATAAACTATCCAAAGGCATTACCAATCCATCTAAATACAAAATCGTTCAATAATTTCAAAGGGAGCCTAAAAAATGTATCTAGACCAGAGAGTATCTATAGAGATCACTCTGTAGGATAAATCTTGATTTCCATTTTGCCTAAGACAACTAATTTTTCCCAAATTTTCATGATCCCACCATGACTGAAACCTATCTTTCTCAGTCATGAAACTGAACAAGAAGAGGGAGCTAGTCATCATGGAAATGGAAATTGAACCCATTAGTTTTCACTTCATCAAACACCATTTTCTAACAATATCTACTGTAGGTCAGAATGAGTTAAACTTTCCAACAAGGCATAGGGTAAAACCCAATGAAATTGAATCCACCATAGAACTAGGTACTAAAATTAGAGGTCTAGTGGGTCTTGAGGAAACTGCAGGTTTCACACTAGAGTCCACAAGAGTCATGGTTCTAGAAAAAATTCCCCAGCTAGCTTGACTTTGGAGCCACCATTATTGTGGCTTCCATCATGGGATTATCCAGGGGTTTGAAGTCCAAACAAGAATAATCATTAGGAATGACAAAAGGTTCTGTTAGGATAGGAGTGTCCTCCTTACGTAGTACATTGCCATTCTGGGATTTAGTAACCAAGTCCAAATTTGGTCAAACAAGGGCTAGTTCCAATGCCAGGTGGGGGGGGGGGGGGGGGGGTGGGATGGTGGTGGTGGGTCAAGGTGGAGGGGGATCCATCCCTCCCATGACTAAGAGGGCATGGAATTAGGAAGAAGACTATACATGGTAAGTTGCAAAGCTAAAAGTTGCTTGTTGTCTCAAGAGCAATGGTAAAGAACATTATACCTTTTTTTAAAACAATACTTAAAACAATATTTTAAAAAAAATAAGTAAATAGTTTGCCTAGTAAATTATTAGTTCCACAAATATTTAAAAATTTGAACAAGCTTTTATTCTAATTAGTTGTAAATATTTGTTGAGCACACCTATGATAGCTTATGTTAAACCAATACTTCAAAAAATATAATTAAAAATAACCTATGGTAAAAAATATTAATTTTATCATGTTTATATTAATTTAATATTTTAATAAATAATATATTATATATATATAATATTATTGTATCTTATTTTATCTATAATCATATATAATTTACAAAAATATTAAATACATAGTATTATTCTTAACATATTTAAATCAACATTTTCTATTAAAATTTTTAAATTGCTTGATTTATTTAAAAAAAAAAAAAATTAATATCAAATTTTGAAAGTGATCATTACCATTAAAAAGCTAATGCAAAATAAAATCAATTAAAAATGTGTCATAGAGAATTTGTTTTATCAAAAGTATTGTGTTAATATTTCCAATGCTGCTATGACCCCTTTTGACTCATTTCATCATAACATGTGTCCTAGGGGGCCCTAGGACCCCCAAGGACACATGGTAATCAATCATATGGTTCAAACAGGGTCAGAGGGTAACCTACAAACCCCCTTTTTATCCATTGCATCAAGACATGTGTCCCTAGGGTTCCTAGGACCCCTAGGGACATATGGTAATCGATCATATGGGTCAAATGTGGTTGTAGGCTAATCTATGTTTCCCTTCAACCTTTTGCATCGTGACATGTGTTATAACATATGGTAATCAATTATATGGGTCAAATGGGGTCATAGGCAGACCTATAACCCCCTTCAACCCATTACATCATGACATGTGTTCCTACAGGCCCTAGGACCCCTACGGTCATATGATAATCAATCATATTGTAATTTAATAAACTATATATTACTATGTCATAATTTCTAATACTATGTTAAAATATAGTTTATAGTAGTATATGTAATAGTATATTTGATATTATAATAATAATATAGGTAATATTTATAATATTATTGATAATATATAATACTATATAATAATATATAGTTCTATGATCCTAATATACTATCTAATAATACTAAATAAAATTTGTTACATAATATATAATAATATAATTATAAATAATAATATTCCAATATCATTATATCTTAAATGTGGAAGCTTATTTAAATATGCTTGTAAGCTTTTTGTTTAAAATGTACAATTAATTCCCATTATCTCAATTTTTAAAATTTTGTGTTTTTCGACCACATTTTAGGTACTTGATTTCAAATTAGGTACCTGATTAGGCTTAGTATTTGCCAAATCTCTTTAGTCAACTCAAAAAATGTGTTTGAGACATGTTTCCATTATATTTAGACTTCAACTGACCATCTGACAATATTTTTTTTATCCAAATTCAATGAAACACAGGTTTTTTTGAGAACATTCTCAAGATTCTATCCGTATAATTATTGTCAAATTATGAGTTCAATAGGTTTTTATTAGTCAATTTCCAATGAAGATGTTTGTAAACTAGTGATTGGCATACTAATTGAAAAATAGTTATAACTTTCAAATGGTATAACATTTTTTAAATCCAAAAGTTGCATCACATCCTATGCTTTTCCTAGTACAAGAAAAATAATGAAAAAATAATTTTTTAAAGTTTCCAATTAGTTAAGGTGGTCAGACATAGGATTTTTTTTTTATTCTTAAAAGGTCATAGTAGAAAATTCATATTTAATTATTTATTTAGAGTAAAAATACACAAAAGCACATGTCACATCTGGGCATAAGTCTACTTTTTATATCTATAATTATATTAAAACATATTATCATTTAATTTTGATTAAGGTGGTCACACATACATGTAATTTTTATTTTTCCCTAAGATTTTTGTAGTACTGCATTAAAATCCAAAATTTTGGCAAATCAAAAAAAAAATTCTATAAAATAAGGCCTAGTAGGTTATTAACTAAATTTAATTTCCTGTAGGAATTTACAAGTGGAAAGATTTACTTCTGAGAGAGTGGGTGAATCAAAAGTAACTAACTTTAACCTTTTCAAAACTTTTAGCTAAGATCATTTGTATGCATCTAGTTCATCTAATAAACATAAAAGTAAAGACATGCATGAAAATAGATACACAAAGGTTTTGGTAACTCGGAAACCCTCCAAAATGAGACGATAGAACTTTGGTGGGGATGAAACCCACAAAGTATCACTACAACAATATGTAACTATTTAAGGTTACAAAGTTTGACCACTTCCAATAGTCTGCCCTGTGAAAGGCCTATCCTACTAAAGACTTTATACCCTATTAAAAGTGACCTAGTTAAAGGATTAACAAACACTCCCTTGGAATGTTACCCTGTTAAGGGATTTATTACATTGTTTAAAGGCTTACAACATGGCTATTAGACCAACGTATCATCATAGGATTTTCATTCCTACTAAAATGGCTAGAGAGTATTAGAAAGTCTTGACCTGATGACTTGCAATCTTCAATTACTGATTCCAGATCTTTTTTATGCTCTGTCTATTCTAATCCTTCCTCTATCTGATTTGTCTCTCTTCAAAATTCTGATACTCTATTCTTCATCAACCTAATACTACAATGATGTTCTACTTTTTCTAAGTCTTTACACCCCTCTACACTTCACTAGCATTCTCCCATAAACTCACAGACACAAATAATGGCATTTCTTCCTCCTTTTGAAGGCTTCAAAGACTTAGGGTTACATATGAATCTATGATCAATATTCATTCTTCTTTTCTGACTCAATTGTTTCATTTTTCCTATTGTTTGCATGCTTTCTCCATTTTTTTGATTAGTTGCATGCTAAAAGGAATGCAAAAAAGTCAATCTTATCTTCAAGATCCTTCAAGATTCATCTTGAGTCAGCTTCAAAAATGGTTTACATTTGAGTTTGTTAAGGCACAAACTCATATGCTAATTTTGTGTTACTCGATAGTTAGTAATTGTCGATGCTCAACACATATAGGAATTCTGTCTCACTTGGCTCCTATAGTAACTCTATTTAACTTGGCATCTATACTTTGCTCGGCACCTATAGTGACTCAACATCACTTACCACTTGACACTTGATATTTTCTAAGTAGCTGAAGTTCACTCAACACCTATTGAATCTCTGGCTCGACATCTATATTATACTTGGCATCAACTTGAGGATTAGTTAAGTGTGTTGACACTCAATTATCAAAACCAATATGAGACCAACAATCTCCCCCTTTGACATGAGTGGCAAAAACACTTAACTAAGCATTATGAGTCTAATTTCTTTAAGGATGGTACACATTCTATTTGGCATATGTACAAAACTTAGAAAGCTTTTTTAAAATTTTGTAAATGATTATATACCTCAAAAACTTGTAACTCCCTTTGAGCTGGTGTGTCATTTCTATAACCAATAACTCTTGTGCTAAATTTGTCTCATACTAATGTGTCTGATACTCTTTTACCTTATCTACTCTATATCTGATCTATATCTATTCTATTTGTACTCCCCCTTTGTTTTTGCTCTGTGTCTACTCCCCCTTTAACACATCTCTTTATTACTTCCTAAAATTTTTGATTATCTCCCCCTTTTGGTATTTCTCCCTTTATTTACACATCAATTCTTATTATCTCCTATCTTTATTATGTCTCCCTCTTTACATAAATATCTCCCCCTTTGGATATTATTTATTACCTAAATCAAAAAATGTATTATCTCCCCCATTCTTATTATATGCATAATGTTTATATCTACCCCTTTTTGACACTTATGTCAAAAGTTCCTAAGAATGAATGGAATATTTAGCTGAAAATGTTTTATTCACCTCCATTATCATCTTTAGAAAAGCATCCCAATTGTCTAAGGCAATTTCTAGTGCTTTGAGTTGGATGATTGTCTCTGCTACAAGATGTACAAGGCCTTCTAAGGTAGAAATGTTAGGGTCTTTCTTCAAAATATTTTCTACATAGAGCACTTCCTTATGTTGTACTTCTAGATGTAGGGTAATAATAGACTATATCTATATTAATTTAGCCTTAACATTGCCCTCTTCTACTATCAATACAACTAATTCCTTCTAAGTGTGAAGCATTGTTACAAAATGCTTCTCACTTTGAGTTGGGTCTTTAGGTAGTTGTGTGCTAGATATCTTAAGATTCCTTTCCAAGCTTAGTATTCTTTGGCTAGTTTCTTGTGTGAAATATGATGAATCACACAATTTGAAGTATAGTGAGAATATGTTCTCAAGTACTATTTTAACTTTGTCAACCCTTTTAGCCAATCCAACCTGTGATAGTGCAATCTCACTGGATATCTTCTCATTAACTTTCATTTGAAATTTCTTTTCAAACTATTCTAATAATTTGACATTAGTATCAAGGTCTTCATTTTGTACCTGGTCCACTATGTTGGATAATTACTCCATGATGGGATTTCTTTCATTAGGTATAGGCAAGCTAAATGCATCAAATAAAATTTCTTTGATTTCTACTAATGCTTGCCTCTGTCTACACTCATTTCTAAGTATCTCCTACTTCTTCCTTGTCTCAAGTGGCTCTTGCACTTCATTTATCTGTGATAGGTTCATTATTTTAAAGTCCTAACTTTGTGTGACTATTTCCCCATCAAGTGAAGCATCTCCATATTGAAGTACCCTTGCTACCTTGGTGGAGCATGAGCCTAGTGTTGAAACTTTTAGTGGTACTACATAGGTGCTTCGCTGTTTGGTAGGAGTCCTTGAAGTAGGCAAATTTACTACTGTTTGTATTGCCTATTGCTCTCTTTCCTTGGGAGTTTTCTCCTCTTCCTTATCTCCTTCTCTATCCTCTTCTCTTTTGCCTTGATCAATTATAGTGATTTGAGGAGGTGCACCTTGGCTCTATGCTATAGCAAAATTTTATCTTGTCTGCTTCGTATCTTCCTCCTTGATAATTGTTATTACTATTATTGTGGGAACAAACTTAGCAGGTGTGTCTTGTGTTGCTTGCTCTTTTGGTTGATCATTTGTAGCTGTGGGAGCTTGTGAAGGTGCTCCTTGTGTGTTCACCTTCTCCTTGGTAATTTTTGCTATAGAATTTTGCAAATCTTTGACACTCACAAAAAAATAAGATTTGTGCACAATTGTGATTGCAATTTTGTTTGGTAAAGGATCTTTTTGAAATCCTCTATAGTTAGTGGATTGATGTTCTAACCTGAGGTGTCAAGAACATCCTTGAAAATTATAGTTTTTGTAGGTGTTGTATGTGGAGGACTTGGTGGTGGCAATTGGGTGTCTTGGACACCTTATTCTAGCTATTGCTCCTCAACTATTGCCTCATCACCTTGCTATATCTTCTCCACTGTTACCTCTTCTTTCTCTTTCTCTCCTTCTTCATCCTTTTCATTATCCTCTTCTTCCTCATCATTTAATCCCTCAAATGGATCTTCTTGGCCTTTTTTAATTGTTTTCAACCCATAAACCAATTTCCAAATTTGTGTGTATTTCTTTACAACATCCTCTATTTTATTCTATAAAATACTAAAGGCTCTGTATTTTGGTGCAAATTTGCTCCCATGTTTCTCACTAGCCTTACTTATTTGACCTTTTGTAAGGTCTAGCATCACACAATCCAATGTTGAATCTCTTATTTACTTCTATATATTTAGGTAGTAATGCCATTTATTCTGAGCAATGGAGCTTAGCTCCTTAGACATAAAATTGTCAAGTTCAAGTGGGGTAGTCTTGAACTTGGCCATCATAGTGTAGATAGACTCTTCCACTATGTTTTGTTCTTCTCTTGAAAATTTACTAAAATCAATGGTCTTTATACTAATTAAATTTGCATTATCTCTAATTTTATTACAAACATTTTCCAAATTAGATTTGGTGGAATGTCTTACCAATCTGAATTGATCATTGTAAGATTCTATCTTTTCTTCATCTGAAACTTGGGGTGCAACATATTTTCTTCTTTTCTTTTTTCCTACATGCCATCCTTGCTCTATGGATTTTTGCTTCCTTTGTTCCTTTTCCACTTGTGTTGTTGCCCTTGTGTTTTTCCTTATACTTGGCTTGGCTGGGCTCGACTTAGTTGCTTTCTTCTTTCCTTTGGGTTGTGCAGCTAGCTATTTTTGTGTGTTTCTCTTCTTAGACTCTAGCTTTAGTGCTTCCTGCTCGGCACCTTCCTCTTCATTTTCATCCTCTCCCATGCCTTGGGTCAATGCAAGTGTCTCCTATCCTTTTTCTTCTATATCTTCAGCTTCTTCATCATCATCTTCTTCTACAATGCCCTCACCAAATTTGGCTTTGAGTTTCTTTACAAGTTTGTCCTTCTTCTTTAATGTGGAGGTAGTTTTCAACTCCATATCCACCTTTGACCTTACCACATCATATGTAGCAAAATGTGGATCACTCTTGTCCAATTCCTCAGCTAATATATAGATGCTTCATCTATTTTTATCTCATAGCCAAGAGGTCTTAACCATCTAACTCTTGCTATGACTACTTGTATGTATATATAATCAATATCTACAAAAAACCATACATCATTTACATGCTTTTATAACAATGAAATTGGTATTCTTATCCTATGCTTCATGGTCTTCTTGAAGTCTTCAAATAGATAGTCATTAGAGTCTAAAAATTAGCTCTCATTTGTTCTATATATATTCATTTACTTTCAGCCATTATAGACCTATTTTCTTTCTAGACAACTTCACCAAAAGATGCAAATTCATTCTATACATAGCAAAATATGCAAATGAAAATTGCACCAAACTTGCATTAGGCTCCCTTCATTCTTCTTATTGCTGCTAAGTTCACATTGATTTATTGCAATTGCAATTCTACAAGATCACAAGAATGATCATTTTTCACTAGTTTGTAACCTACATCCACTGTAATGCAAGGTATACTGCTAAGTCTACTGGATTGGTAAAATTTATGTGCAATAACTCTGAAAGAAAAGTCAATAAGAGGATCTTGGATAGTGTCTATTTTCATTCCTCTCTTGTTCCATTTGGCACCATTGTTCTTTTCAATTGCTTCCTTGGAATCACTTCTAAGGGTCTTTGGCCAATCTAGGGTTGGATACCCTATTACTCTATGTACAATCCCTTTTGTTATTTTTACTAGACCATCCTCCAACCATAAACTTCCATCATGAATCTTGCTGAGCACTATCTTGATCCATTCAATTTTGAAAACTATGGAAAATTTTATGGCACATGTCAAACCCTTCTTCTCAACAATTTGATACTCTTCTTTCAAGACTTTGTTTTCACACAATTTGTTATAGGCTTCCCTCATCTCCATATCTCCTATGGCTCCAATTTTGTAGTTACAATATCTTCTTACATCCTGGACCATAATTACTTTAGGGGGTATAATAAATAGGGCTTCAGTTGGGTAACTTTTGTATGTCACTTCTAGGATTGGCCAGAAATCTGGTTGTTTCACTTCAAGGTATGTGTAGGTTCATGGTGTGTAAAAAAGTGGCGATCTGAAAAATTTGTAGTTCTAAAATAACATAAACCATTTCAAAATATATTCCAACTTTTTTCCCACCCACCCTGATACTAAATGAAAACAATTAATATCTTTATAAGGTCCACTATATCTTTTGATACCAAATCTATATGGTCAACTTTAAAAACATCCTTAAAATGTGCTTTTGGCCTATTTTTATGTGATTTTTACTTCAAACATGTAGCTGATGACTTTTTTTTCACCAAAATTTGATGAAATGAAAAGGGTTTCTTAAGAATGTTCTTATCTTTCAATAAATGTAAGGTTTGTCATATTATGAGTTTAGTAAGTAATTATTACTTATTTTCTAATGGAGTTATGTATAAAGTGTTGACCAACACACTACATGAAAAACAACTATAACTTTCAAATGGTATAAAATTTTTTAAATCTAAAAGATGCATCACATTCTATGTTTCTTCTACTATAAGAAAAAAATTTAAAAATTTAATTTTGCAGAGTTTTGAATTAGTTAAGGTAGTCAGACACAAGAGTTTTTTTATTCCAAAAATACTAAAGTCAAAAATTAATTAATTATTATTTATTTAGAATAAAAATAACCAAAAATATGTGTCACATCCAAGCATAAGTCTACTAATTATATCTAAATATTTTTTGAAAATACTATCATTTGATTTTGATTAAGGTGGTTAGACATACGTCAACTTCTTATATTTGTTTTGAAATTTTCGTAATATTGCATTAAAATTCAAAATTTTGACCGATCAAATTTTTCTTTTTTTGAGATAAGTCCTAGTAGTTTAGAAACTAGATTCAATTTTCTAGAGATTCTTTTCTCTCAACTTTTTGATATAAAGTTAATAACAAGTAGAAAATTGCACGTCAAGTTGACATAACCCTAATTTTTTTGATTTTTTATTGCCACTTAAGAGCATAGTTTGGTTGACCATGATCTTGCACATACCTTTCATTTGACACTAGTTGAACCTTAAACAACTCTTTCTCTTGTGATTTCCTAGAACTGGAGACCATTATTGCTTGCTAGGGTTTTGACATGAAGAAAACTAAAATTGCATAGATCAACACTAGTATAAATACCTTGAATTTGATGAAATTGTGCTAATCATTGTCAAATGTTGGATTCTCTACTTTGAATTTGTTCTGCACTCCTCTTCATCTTTGTTCTTCATTTGCAATGAAGAAAAATGATTCAAAATGTGATAATATACATTTAATGCTTAGTGTGTTTACAGCTGTCCACTTAGCTTCTTAAGCATATTTTCTTTACTCAGCTTACATTGTCTTTCCAACACTTGGCATCCACTCAAGTATCCTTCATTCGGCTTCAACTGAATTTTCTTCTTTACTAGGCTTCCACTACCAACTCGACTGCAACTAATTGTTCAACTTCTACTAATTTTGGCTATCATCTCAGCTCATACTAGAATTTTACTTGACATCTAAAGGAAACTTTTTCTAACTCGACAACATTGGTGAAAACCTAAAGTTTTGACTTTGCATCTCTATTCATGCTAATCTTCTTCTTTTCAATACGTGTTTGTTTAGGAACTAATGTATGCTAAAGCTTTGTATATTAGATCCTCATTCCTTCTTGTACTTAGTTTGATGAAGTGTGACCACTTGACCTTTAGGTGAAGTGATCCCTTCATTTGATGTGTTGCTCCCATTTTTCTTCTTCCATGTCTTATTCATTTCTCCCATGATGCATTCAACATCTACCTTCTCTTTTCCTTTGTTGATCTCTGACTTGGGTGCCTTTGACCTTCTTGGGAAATTCTTGTTGATATGACGAATCTTCAAACAATTGAAACATGTGGTTTGGTTGAGCTATCTACTATAGTTTCCTCTAAAATGTGTTCTTATGCAATTTTCAAGGATGTGTCCATATTCTTGATAGTAATGGTAGTTATACCTGGTGTTGTAATCCAAATTGTAATGATGTTCAGGGTTATTTCCCCTTGTTGGCATATTAGGTGTCCACATAGGCTTTGATCTGTAGTCAAAACATCTATGTCCATACTTCTTGCAACTGTAGTAGTGACCTTCAAATCTTGATGTTCTAATAGTCCTAGTCCTCCAGTTATGTGTTTGATGTCCTTGCTTGTTGCATTTGTGATAGTGAACCATATTCTTAAGTTTATCATGCTAATGGGCATTCTTGCTCCTACATATATTAGAGGTATGCCCTTTTTTACCATAGAAATGACAAGTAGGTTTAGTGTTCTTACCTTTGTTACTTCTTTCTTCTATAGTCTTGGATGACTCTCCTTTTTTAGTGCTAGTGTAACCTAATCCTTAAGTATCATTGCTAGCCCTTGGTGATTTTAGTAGCTGCTCAAAGTACTTGATAGCCTTGTTTGGTTTGTTGAAGCTCTCTACAATATCCTTCTCTCTTTTTAGGTCATTTTGCATCTTCAATGTGGAGATCTCAATATCTTTGACATTCAATTCATGACGTACATTTATCATTTGGATTAGGTTGTCCAACTGTATGTTTGAAATTCTTGCAAGTTCAATTGACTTTTCTTCCAGTCTATTGGCAAGATTTCTCTTGTCATCTTCTAGCATAACCTTATCTTCAATAGCTCTTTTCTTTGGTTTAGTCACCTCAGAAAGTATCATGGCTTGTGATTCTTGTTCAAGCTTTAGTGTTCTGATTTCTTCTACTTGGTCTCTATTCTTCTACATCATGTTTGTTGTTTTTTTAACACTACTAAACAACAAAGTTCAATACAAAATTAATTTTACTCCCATAACCTAATAATTAGCCAATTCCTATAAGCAATTACATGTGCAAATCATATAGATCTATTACAAAAATATTTTACAGAGAGTTTAATTATATTAACTAATTAGAAAGAGAGAGATTAATCCTCAAGAAAAATCAAAATCTTCTCTCTCCCCGTACTTTTCTCACTCCACATACTAAAACTTGTAGAGAGAAGTATGGGATTAGAGTTGGAATTTCATTCCCTTCTCTCTCCATGTACTTTTCTCTCTCCACATACTCAAACCTTTAAAGAGAAGTACAAGTTTTAGTTTTGGGTTTGGGTTTGAGTTTCACTCTCTCTCTCTTCAATATTTTCTCTCCTCGTACTAGCCACACTCTCTCTCCCCATACTCCAAATTTTTTCCCTAATCTTAACCCGTACAAAAAATCAAAACAAGAACCAAAGTGTGTACATTCAGGAAAACATGAGAGCTTCTTTGTATAAATGAGGGTAGTTGATGAGCATAGAGCACAATGGTGGTAGGGTATGCAGAAATGAAATTTCTACATTGCCATTTTAATGTACTATAGATCTCAAAAAATTTAGATGCCATGCTTTCCCTATGATAAATCATGGATTCACAGAATGTCAAGACCGCTGAAATGTTTGTGGAGAAGCAATGACAGTTCTCTTAGTTGGACAAGGTAGATTCTGGCAGTGAATAGAATTATGCAATGCCTCTTTAAAATGGGAAATTAAGTGGAAGAGAATAGATTAAAGCAGCAAGAAATTTGAAGCATTTCTACAAGATTTGCAGGTGGGGTTCGCAAGTAGAAGGGCTCTTTAATGGACATATGAAAGTTCATGGAACAAGCAACATGGAGGAGAAATCCATTGAGTAATTCAAGCTCAAACTCGTGGCTTGATGGACAAAGATCCCTGCCATGATGGCACAAGGAAATGTGAAATAAGATGGATAGTGGCATCTGATGGCTTGATTAAACTAGTAGTTTCTAAATTTCTAACAAAGACTTTAGAAAAACACACAAATTGTTGAAGGCACATGATCTATTTGCCTAAGCCACTAGTACAAGCCGTGGAACAATACATGGGAAAAACATTTGAGGATGATTCAAAAGCCAAACAAAAAGAGGCAACTGCATGTACAAGGAAGAAGCATATATTTCTAAAGGTGCCTACTATCATTTTGTCAAAATGCCCCAATGATATTTGACACCCAAACTGTTACAATGATGTGATATGCAAATGTTTGAAGAACATTGAGACTTCTCAATGTGACTGTAGAAATAGGGACATAACTTAGAGAACTCAAGCTAGATGTTTCTTTAGTTGTGAATCTTGGTGAAGATAGGACTTGGGAAGAACAGTCATTTTATTAATAGAGCCACCTTAAGAAAGGTCATCGAGCAACATATATTGTAGTTGATAGCATCGGTATGTCAACAATGAGACAATATCTAACTTTGAAGATCCAATGTAATGGAAGCAAATTAGGATTATCACCTTTATATAATAGAAGAAGAGGAAGATAGAAAATGTAGAACAACCATCTTACCAACAAGACTGATGAGTTATGCTTAAATAGAATCAATCTAAATTTGACGCTCTAAAAGAAGCTGAAGATTTGAAAAAGCATCATGAGATGGACAATGAGAATGTAAATAAGGAGTTGAGCAAGAGCCAAAGAAAAATGGAAAAATTGGAATTTTACATTAAAAAAAGTGTGTGCGGGCAACTGCCGAAGCTCCTATGATGTTTTCAAAGACCTGGACAAAAAAAGAGATTTTCATGTTAACAAGCATAGAATATCTTTGCAAAATTTTTTGGGATGACATTATTGAGAAAGTGAAGAATCATGAATTTCCAAGTAACTTCTGATTCCTAAACAAGTGGATCAATGCAAGCACTGCATATAGAAGACTTGTAGAACCTCTAAACATTGCAAACTTCTATAGATGGTAGAGAAACAATCAAAGCTATCTTTTAGTTTAGAATAGGTAGGTTCGTCATATGGATTTTAAAAAATAGCTAAATAATAAAAACCAGACTCGTACATGCAGAGATAAGAAGCCTCGGACAGAGTTTGCATCTTTAACTAAGGACTCTTGTTTTTTTGCTCATGTAGAAGAAGCTGCTAAAGACTTGACAAATCTGCAACAGGAGCATCAGCAATATCAAGTTATCAATGCCCATCTCATGGAAAGGCTAGAAAGTTTTTAAGGTTATGTTTCGAAGATGATTGAGGAATATATATATATATATATATATATATATATATATATATATATATATATATATATATATATATATATATATATATATATATATATATGGAAGTAATGAAGGCCCAGGTCAGTGGAATCGATAAGATTGCAAATTGTTAAAAGAATCCAAATTGTTGAAGAATGTATATCCAATGGTGGAAATGACATGTGTCACTTATTGTAACCAAAGTTAGGATGTAGTGTTTTAGCTTTGTAAAAGGTTGGAATTGGTTGTGAAATACTTTCCCAATGTCCAAATCCTAACTTTTTGAGTAGTTATGAACCCGAGAAGGTAGTTATGCCTAAATAGATTATAAATTCATGAATATTAATGTAATGGGGGACTTTTTGGACATGAATACGAGGAACACTTATGCTCTGATAACAAAGCAATTTTTAGAAAGTGTGTACAATTGTTGTTTTTGTGTAATTAGTTATTTCTTTCTTTCTTGGTGCAAGAAATAAAAGGAATTACATTTGGCATTCTCTCTCCAAGGAATTTGAATTCTTAAAGTGTTGATTCGTCTATGATTACTTTCATGGTATGATGTGAGTATTTGTGGATGGTTAAATTAGCATTGTGTTGGTGAAAGTTCTCAAGCATAGTCCTTGATAGCTCTCATTAATAGTTACATCATTCTTATGAAAATGTTGAAGGAATGTGATGCATTCGCTATCAATGGTTTTCCTTCCTATTCTCTAAGTTCTTTATCTTTATTAAAAAATCACATATTTTATCTTATGAGGGAGTTGCCCCTCTAAATGTAGAGGAAGGCCAAATATCAAAGCCCTATCTATCTATTGTGAACAGTTTGCCACACACTTTGTTGGGCATATTCTACTGTGGAAAATTTGTTTACCAAAAAATTTTTGGCGACTCTACTAGGGAGACTGAACAAGAAAGACTGACAGTCACCTGTGATGAAGCATAATGGTGCTTCTGCATGAGAACATTTTTCCTGTTCTCGAACCAAACCTCAACTTTCAAGACACCTAGGAAGATATCATCTCAGACTTGAACACTCTAGCTTGGAGGTGTAGATGAAGTGCATAGCAATATCATCAAGTGAATCAAGTTCTTGAAGAAGAAGAAGAGTTCAAATAAATCTTGTGAAGAGCCCGTATTCGTCAGAATGTTGTAGTTGTTGAAAGAATAGTGGTCATTCCAAGAAGAAACAGACATAATCTTGGTCATATTCAAGGGAAAATAAATAATAACCATTAAGCTAGCTGATAAGCCATACACCCGGATTGATAGACAAAAGGGTTTGGTAGACAAAAATTTTGAAGCCCTTCGGAAGTTAAATTTTAAGCCAGTTACTCCTAAGAAGAAGCAAAAGGTCAAGTTTGTTAGTAGGTCTTCTTCACCAACTAAGGCTACTGTGTCTCCCATGACCTTTCAAGCTTTGATTCTACTAGGTACTCTAGTACCTTTAGCTATAAATTTTTAGCCCTTGAATATCATTCTTCCGACTATGGCACATCAAGCACCATAGCCACCAGTCCCATGGGGAGTTTCTATTGCTCCTCTAGATTTAGGGAACCAATTACATGACATGCCCGTTGGTTCTCAAAAAATTCTTCCCAAGTTTTTTGGTGATGGAAAAGTCACTACTGATCAGCATATAAGTGCATTCTTTACAGCAAGCGGTGTTCTTGCAATTCAACATGAAGATTTTTCTATTCATCTTTTTGTTGAAACACTCACTGAAGCCGCAGCTAAATGGTTTGGATAGCTACCAGCTAGATGAATTACTTCATGGGTAACTTTGATTCAAGCTATCAAGAGGAGATTTAAGACTGCCTTTCCTAGTTGACTCAGATGAAGAAAGAAATTCATGAGCCCATGCGAGAATTCATTGCTCATTTTAATCAGATGCTGAATCAAATTCCTATCAACAAAAGACCCACTGAAGAAAATCAAATGACTTTCTTCATCAGTGCTCAACCTTATGATGTAAGCTTTCAAATATGAAGGACAAGACCTGCTAATTTAGCGGTCGCACAAAATTTGGCTATCAAGGTGGAAGATGACTTGCTTAATTCAAGAAAATGGAGTCGTGATCTACAAAAGGGAAAAGGTCAACAAGCTCCTATCGCTACCACTGATCCTTTATATCAAAAATTGGCTAATGATCTATTACAACGCAAAAAGTAGTTGCCTTCTAATCCTCCACCTCTATATCAAGATATTCCAAGGAGGAATTATATGCCATATCAACAAAATAGAAAAACTAAGTGGCTACCCCAATCAACACCAAGATTAGCCTTCAAACATCCCTCATCATCTGGTAAATAGGCTGCTATGTGTGATTTTCATCTAACAATAGATCATGATGGTGCAAGTTGTCCCGAGATGGCTAGATTCATGCAATTGCATTTGACAGCAGAGAAAATAGAAGAATATGTAGCTCCTAAAGATGTAATAGAACCCACTAGTGGGACCTCTTCTATAAAATTTCTAGAATATGAATCTGATGATGAGAAAGTTGAAGATATCAACAATCATTCTTGCAATGTGGCTACACCAACCTGGAGACAAAGATTAGAAGAGAAGTGGGAGAAAGAAGCAAAGGATAAAGCTTTTGATGAGACTTCTAAGAGAATTATATCTTGAAAGCATACTCTGGAAGAGCCTTCACAAGAAAAGGAAACAGATAAGTATAAAACCTCTCCCACTGTTCAAGATTCTTTTGATTTATCAATCATTGTAAAAAGACCAAAGTGCAAATTTCTTAGTTGAACTACCTTAAGGAAAACCCTCATCAATTAGAAAGGTTGATTCAATTTGTTGGTAAAGGAAAAGGTTCATCTAAGATCACTATCAATCATGAGTCAGAAGTCTCTCTAGAAGAAGAAGATAATTTGGAAGGTCCCATGACTGAGAAAGAATCTTTGGTTGCAGTGTCCTTGTCAGATAAACCTAACCCTTTCTATGTTTCTCTTTACATAGCTGGATGCAAGTTAAGTAATTGTATTATTGATTCTA
Source organism: Cupressus sempervirens (assembly GCA_028749045.1). Lineage (NCBI taxonomy): Eukaryota > Viridiplantae > Streptophyta > Pinopsida > Cupressales > Cupressaceae > Cupressus > Cupressus sempervirens. Next base: position 69,276,347 of record CM053784.1, read on the forward strand.
GTGCATTTGATAATGTTATGCCTTCCAAGGTAGCCCATGCCTTAGGACTTTCTCTGAATAAACCATCTGGAAAAGTGTATTCTATCATTAGTAAGGTGTCTAGTCTACCACCTTGTACATATGTTAGCTTGGAGTTTTTTTTGTGCCTTCTTTTCTTTTTGGTTTGGTTGTGTTCCCATTTTTGTTGTGCTAAGTCCCTTTTTCCTAGATTTATCTCCTTTTGGCGTGACTCTATAGCCCTTGTGATAAAGCACTATTATTTCTTAACTCTAGCTTCATTTAGGGTCATGTATAGTCCTTGTCCCCAGTTAGAGCTAGCTGTTACCCAAATATTTTACAGAGAGTTTAATTATATTAATTAATTAGAAAGAGAGAGATTAATCCTCAAGAAAAATGAAAATCTTCTCCCTCCCCATACTTTTCTCTATCCATGTACTAAAACTTGTAGAGAGAAGTACGAGGTTGGAGTTGGAGTCTTCACGTACTCAAACCTTTAGAGAGAAGTATGAGTTTTAGTTTTGGGTTTGGGTTTGAGTTTGACTCTCTCTCTCTCTTCAATATTTTCTCTCTCCATGTACTAGTCATACTCTCTCTCCCTGTACTCCAACTTTTTTCCCTAATCTTAACATGTACCAAAAATCAAAACAAGAACCAAAGTGTGTACATTCAAGAAAACATGAGAGCTTCTTTGTATAAATGAGGGTAGTTGATGAGCATAGAGCACAATGGTGGCAGGGTATGCAGAAATGAAATTTCTACATTGCCATTTTAATGCACTATAGATCTCAGCAAATTTAGATGTCATGCTTTCCCTATGCTAATTCATGGATTCATAGAATATCAAGACCACCAAAATGTTTGTGGAGAAGCAACGACAACTCCCTTAGTTGGACAGGGTAGATTCTAGCAGTGAACAAAATTAGGCAATGCCTCTTCAAAATGGGAAATTAAGTGGAAGAGAATAGATTAAAGAAGCCAAAAAATTGAAACATTTCTTCAAGATTTGTGGGTGGGGTTCACAAGTGGAAGGGCTCTTTAATGGACATATGAAAGTTCACGGAACAAGCAACATAGAGGAGAAATCCACCGAGTAATTCAAGCTCAAACTTGAAGCTTGATGGACAAACATCTCGGCCATGATGGCACAAAGAAATGTGAAATAAGATGGACAGTGGTATTCGATGGCTTGATTAAACCAGTTGTTTCTAAACTACTAACAAAGACTTTAGACCAGCACACAAATTGTTGAAGGCATGTGATCTATTTGCCTAAGCCAACAGTACAAGCCATGGGACAATACATGGGCAGAACATTTGGGGACAATTTAGAAGCCAAACAAGAAGAGGCAACTACACCTACAAGGAAGAAGCATATATTTCTAAAGGTGCCTACTATCTGTTTGTCAAAATACCCCAATGATAATTGACACACAGACTGTTACAATGATGTGATATGTAAATTTTTGAAGAGATATTGGGACCTCTCAATGTGACTATAGAAATAGGGACATAACTCAGAGAACTCAAGCTAGCTGTTTCTTTATTTGTGAATCTTGGTGAAGATTGGACTTGGGAAGAACAATCATTTTATTAATAGAGCCACCTTAAGAAAGGTCATCAAGCAACATATATCATAGTTGATAGCATCGATATGTCGATAGTGAGACAATATCTGACTTTGAAGATACAATGAAATGGAATAAAATTGGGATTATCATCTTTATATAATAGAAGAAGATGAAGATAGAAAATGTAGAATAGGCATCTTACCAACAAGACTGATGAGTTATGGTTAAACAGAATCAATCTGCATTTGATGCTCTAAAAGAAGCTAAAGATTTGAAAAAGCAACATGAGATGGACAATGAGAACCTAAATAAGGAGTTGAGCGAGAGCCAAAGGAAAATGATAGAATTGGAATTTTACATTAAAAAAGTGTGTGGGGGCAACTGCTGAAGCTCCTAGGATCTTTTCAAAGACTTGGACAAAAAAAGAGATTTTCATCTTAACAAGCATAGAATATCTCTGCAAAATTTTTGGGATGACATTATTGAGAAAGTGAAGAATCATGAATTGCCAAGTAACTTTTGATTCCTAAACAAGTGGATCAATGCAGGCACTATATACAGAAGACTTGTAGAACCTCTGGACATTGCAAACTTCTATAGATGATAGAGCAAAAATGAAAGCTATCTCTCAGTTCAAAACAAGTAGGTCCATCATATGGTTCTTGAAAAATGGCTAAATGATAAAAACCAAACTCGCACAGGCAGAGGTAAGAAGCCTCAGACAGAGTTTGCATCTTTAACCAAGGACTCTTTTTTTTGTGCTCACGTAGAAGAAGCTACTAAAGACCTGACAAATCTCTAGCAGGAGCATCAACAATATCAAGTTATCAATGCCCATCTCATGGAAAGGCTAGAAAGTTTTGAAGCTTATGTGTCGAAGATGATTAAGGAATATATATATATATATATATATATATATATATATATATATATTGAAGTGATGAAGGCCCAAGTTAGTGGAATCGATAAGATTGCAAATTGTCAGAAGAATCCAAATTGTTGAAGAATGTATAGCCAATGATGGAAATGACATGTGTCACTTATTGTAACCAAAGTTAGGATGTTGTGTTTCAACTTCGTAAAAGGTTGGAATTGGTTGTGAAATACTTTCCCAATGTCCAAATCCTAACTTTTTGAGTAGTTACTAACCTGAGAAGGTACTTATGCCTAAATAGATTATAAATTCATGAATCTCAATGTAATGGGGGACTTTTTGGACTTGGATATGGTGAACACTTATTCTCTGATAACAAAATTTTTTTTGGAAAGTGTGTACAATTGTTGTTTTTGTGTAATCAGTTATTTCTTTCTTTCTTGGTGCAAGAAATAAAAGGAAGTACATTTGGCATTCTCTCTCCAACGAATCTAAATTGTAAAGTGTTGATTCATCTATGATTACTTTCATGGTATGATGTGAGTATTTGTGGATGGTTAAATTAGCATTGTGTTGGTGAAAGTTCTCAAGTGTAGCCCTTGTTAGCTTTCATTAATAGTTACATCATTCTTATGAAAATGTTCAAGGCATGTGGTGCATTCGCTATCAATGGTTTTCCTTCCTATTCTCTAAGTTCTTTATCTTTATTGAAAAATCACATATTTTATCTTGCGAGGGAGTTGCCCCTCTAAACACAGAGGAAGGCCAGATATCAAAGGCATATCCAACTGTTGCGAACGGTTTTCCAAACACTCCATTGGGCATATTCTACTGTGGCAAATCTATTTACCAACAAGATCCAACTTCAAGAAAACCAAGGGTGGTTTTGGACTCTGCAGGCTCTACAAAACTAGGGTGGGTATACCTAGGGATGATTCAAGACGGGAAAATACTGTATGAGAATTATTTTAGTTTCATTCTAATTTTCATCTTAAATCCTCAAATACATGCATGATTCTAATATTTTAAATAAACACATCCCCTACAACAGATTTGGTCATAAACTCTTCTATAAATTTGCAACTGGTTTCAGCAATTGTGGCTATCAAAGGCTAAAATATTCCATGCAAATAAGTATTGACCAAATTTGAAAATCTTTAGGAAAGAAAAGTAAAATTGATTATAATTTTGCATTTGATACCAATCTATGATCTATTTCTCTTCCAACTGAATTAATTTGACCAGTGCATAATCCATTGGGGTTCAGAGTCTACTGTAATTCCATGGATTTGATTTGTTTCCTTACAACAAATTTCATCGGAAATTCTTACTGAACTTTATCATTCAAAACATCCTCCTCATTACTACAACAATATTATCAAATTCATCAAAGCTTTTAATTAATTCATTAAACTAATAATAGTGATGAAAAGATATACAACCTAAATGGATTGCATTCAATTGCACAAACTTTTACTCACACAACATCAAGATAACTAATTAATCAAAAGGAGACAAAATTCAAAAAGAACTTATATGGGGACAACTCATAATTTGTATTCATTTTATTTGAAAATTTTATACGCTTGGAGTAAACTCAGAATGACCTTAGAAAGAAACATGGAGATCATTCTATATTAATGTATTCTTAGAAAACTTGTAGAGAAGATACATCATAAAACTTGCTCAAATTATTGGACTAAAAACAAACTAAGTATATGACTAAAAGCATTAAAAATCAAACCCTTCTCTAGCCTTGGAATCTCACTTATATAATGTGAGATGCAACCAGCTTCAGGCTAAGATAATTGACAAGTGTCTTTTTTAAGAGATATTTACATACACCTGTCACAAAATGACAAAAATGTGAGTAATAGAAAGATTTCTGGATCAAACATTCCTTTTGGTGGGTCCCCTTCTATTACATCCTCTAATGTTGTTGATTTGGATGCTATTCTAATTCCTCTATGTATGCAACTACTAAGCTAGCCAATGGTGAAGTTTGTTATGATGATGGAAAGTTAATCTCCACCCATAGGTTTTCACCATCTTCATCTTGTACTATGGGAGTAACTTCTACCTTTCCTTCTTCTTCAATTTTTTCAGCATCTTGTAAGTTTGGGCCTGCAACTAAAGTTGACTAATCATTCTTGTCTTCTTCTTCATATTGGCCTTGTGTAGTGGCAGTGTCAATGATTTAGATCTCATCACCCTACACCTCATCACTGTAAGTTTCAACTTCCTGAAACTGTTCATCAAGAGCTATTTCTACCATCCACTTCTTAAACAATGTGTCATCTGGGCAATCAAACTACAAAATATCCTTTTGCTTCTTGGTAAAAAACTCTACCTTATTGTCAATATTAACAAATTCTTGTTTCAAAGAATCAAAGAATAGTTGAACCTTTACCATTTCTTTAGTAGTTGTAGCCCACCATGCATGCCCTTTTTCATTGATAACTTTATTTAGTCTAAGACAAAATAAATCATCTAACTGCTTAGTCCATTCAACTTTAATTTTCAATCTATTTTTCCTATCTAGGGCCTAAGGGAATAAGCTAAACCTTTGGCTCTTATATTTTTCTAAGTAGTTAACAATTATTTTCTGTAAATGAATTCTCTTTTCATCATACTCTGGGAGATCAACAACTGTGTCATAGGTTCTCTCAATTTAATCATGCGATGACCTTATAATAGAGTAACACACAAAGGTCACCTCTCTCCTCCTCTATTTCTTTCCCCATTTGTTCACAATAGGCTTTAAAGTGTCATCATTAGCTTTCAATTCATTCTAGATGTTTTCCACCCTAGAAATTTGGTCATAAACTAATGGCCATTCAATTTTATTAGCCAAGTATGTAAGAGCTTTTCTCAATTTATCTTCATATTTCACCTCCAACTCCACATGTAATGCCCACATCTTGTTTTTTCTTCCTCAAAATCTTCTACTATGTAGTACTCTAGCCTTTGGGGTGTATTTGGTATTTCTATGAAGGGGGTGGATTTGAAAGGTTCAACTAGGGGGCAAGGGTATGTTATTCTTGGCCTTGTGGACCTCCCCAATAACTTGTTTTCAAGTTCAATTCTCCTCTTTACCTCTTTATTGTAGGCATCCACAACTACCTCATACTTGCTTTGCAACTCAATCATTTCTTTTTCCTCCCTTTTTTTAGTAGCCAAGGTAAATTGAGAATAATCCAAATTCATATGGGATGATTGTACATGTGAGGTGTTAGTAACTCTCATTACAATGATATTTCTTGTCAGTCCTGAATCATCAGGCTATGATGAAACAACCCTGGATCCTCTTCTTAGTGACCACATGATAGGATTAGCTTGGTCATTACAAAATGTGATTCCCAATAACTCCTTTTTATTTGAAACCTTGCAATCCCAAATTATTTGACTCAGAATTGAAAATTAATGCGTCAACAATGTCCCAATTGAGCAATAATAAAATATTTGAAGCTTTTAACATATGTCTCTCCTTTTCAAGGGTTATACTTTGGAACTCTTGAATCATCTATTCCTTTATTTTATTTTGAATGGATGCTCTATTTTCAAATTCTAACATCTTTCCTCAAAAGTGTTCATGTTTTCCCTCCAGGCAAACTAGTGGAAAGCCCTAGACTTTACAAAATTATCATAAAAAAAAAAAAAAAAATCTGACTAGTTTGTTCCAAAATAGGATTCAATTCCCTTCCCCTATAATTTGCTACAATTAGCTCAAAACTTGACACAGGAGGCTCTTAGTGGTTCCCTTCATCAATCTCTATTTGGGTAACAAAAACTCCCCCTTGTGATTCAATTTTCTCATTAGTGAGCTGCTCCTCCTAAATTCTCATGGTGGTTTGGGAAGGTGATTACTCCTTAACATGAGGTTCCTCTTCCTTTATTATCTTTCTCCTCTTAGGAGAAGGTTCAAGAGGTCTTTCTTCAAGAACAACACTAGTAGATTCAACTATCTATTTTCCTTTATCTATAATGGGCCTTTGATTATGAATGATAGTATATCCTAGCCTCCTTTGAACAATTAATGGACCTGCCTCTATATTGGAAGTGAAACCCAATCTCCTCATTATTTCCCTGGTCTTATCTGGAAAAGAATCAATGAAATATTGTTTTTTCTCATTCATTGCCTACATTATTTCAAGGAATGTATTCATAAGCTTATTAATTTTATCTGGAGTAGTTACAAAATTACTTAGAGGGCTATAATCTTTATCAAAACAATTAATAAAATTCAAAACTTTTGAGTAGACTCTCTATTTTTCTTTCTTTGTGTCTTGCTCCTACAGAGAGTACTCATTCTTTATTACATCTTTAGGGAAATAAAATTCATGTTCAACTAGACCAAGCTTGATCCTATCCCTAAGAGCCAAATGATAGAAACCCTCTACATTACAAAAATGAGGGTGAGAGACATCCATCTTATACTGGTCCAAAAATCTGTAAAGAAAAACCCACCCTTCCTTGGTTATTACAAACTAGTGGGCTATTGTGCAAGTGGGAAAAATTGATCCCGTCCACCTCTTGTGCAAAAAAGCTTCTTCTACTCCTCCCAAGTGGCACAAGAATTCAACTACTCCTACCTTTAAGGGCACCTAGTAAGGTAATACATGGGGTGTTCCTTTGAATCCATAAATTCTAATAATAGTTGAAACTAAATATGGGATGATGCCTCCCCAATAATGTAAAACTTAAAAATTATGGGGTTTATCCATAGGCCTAATGAGGTGCATTAATTCCTTAGGCATTCAGGGATTGTCACTTAATATGAGGCATCTCAGCTTGGAGGAAAAGTACCTGTCAAATCTAACAAAACTAGCATTTTCTACTTCCCCAGTCATGTCTGCACTCCGCAACTAAATTGGCAGTGCTTCCCCCTCTTGTTATCTATTCAAAAGCATTTCTTTACCAAAGTATGTAACCCCCTTAAATACAAACATGTGCATCAATAGAGAGTAATGGCCCCAAACCTTCTCCACCTTGTCCTTAGCAATCCCAACCAATCCACTGTGAATCTCATTAGCTAAATAAGAAGGAAAATAAAAAATTATTTCCACACCAAAAGAGGATATTTGAGTAATCATATACATGAAACTCATAGGCACAAAATCTTCTTCATCCTCTCCAAAAACTCTACACAGGTTCCTGTATATCTCTACTGCCCTAGGATTGAAGTATCCTTTCATGAAAGGTTCTTTAGAGGATGATGTTATTGCTGGAAAGGTTCCAATTTTTCCAATATGGGCGTTTAGTGCACCTTTTCTAACTATATCCTTCTTAGATAAATATTCTTTTTCTAAATCTTTCAAATTAATGGGCACATGATACCTAGTGAGAGATCCCAAATGAAAAACTTCTCTAATTTCCTCTAGGCTGATGGTGATTAGAATTTCAACATCTTTTCTCCTTACTACCCTAGTGGCTTGATCATAGCTTTTTGCCACAACCTTAAGGAGATCATGATCCATAAAAACACTGGGGAGCACTAGCTTTCCTAGATCAAAATTTCATATATTGGCATGTGGGGAAAATAGTTTCCTCTCTGCAAACCATTTCTTGAACAAGTTTAAGCTAGTTTGTGAGGTATGAGCATCCTGAACCCAGTTATCTTTATCAAACAATCCATCTGCTATCCTCAACCTAAGATTTAATGAGGTCAATTTCCCAAATTGTACTATCACAATAGTAGACTTAGGAAGCAACTCAAGAAAATCATCATGTACATTTCTATCCAAATAATTTTCTTGACCTGAAAATTCCTTCTTTGGAGGCATCTTCGATTATTCTTTGCAGAACTGAATCATTTATAGAGATTATAGTATAATTACTTACTTGAATTCTATTCGTGTTCCTCTCTTTATTTCTACAATTTCTCCACAAACAAGCTACTTCACAATCTCACCGAATTCATCACAATCTCCCAAAATTCAACACAATCTTCTCAATAATTGCTTTTGCTCAGAAAAGGCTCAAAATCTTTGTTCGTGTAAGGTGGAACTAAGAAAATCTTCTATGTTATATTCTATTTTTTCTCACATGTGAAGCTTTCATGTCTAATTAATATATAGAGTGGCACCATCTTCTTCATTTAAATCTACGCTATCAATTTTTAAAAATCCTATGATTAAGGGATATGAAAAAAGATGACTAACGTTCCACTTGACAAGTTGGCTAGTCAATCCAATGAGAACTGACCATGTATACAATTCCTTCTTTGATGGAATTTCTGTTTGGACCCAATGGCAACTGAGGACATGTGTTGATAGGTTGCTACATGGATATACATCAAGAACAAGAACCTTGCCATAATGAAGTAGCGAGAACCATTGATTATGCTTTGATCGCATGGCAAATATTTGATACAACTCTTACGAGAAATATGGTGTGTCCCTCATTCACTATCTCACTATACATAATCTTCGTGCAACTCTTCATAGAAAGATAGCGATGACACTAGATTGGAAGTTGATCTGAGGGCATGGAAACTGCATGAATCTTTTAAGTTGTGGTGGGTCCCTCATTCACTATGTTGCATACAATAAATAATGCACATCCTTCTATAGCGAGATAGTGAGAATTGTTGATCCCATCTTGATCTGATGATCATAATACCTCATTTTTTTTATGAATGGGGGGTCCAGGATACTGATGACATGAGAAATCTTGCACAGATGGCATGACAAAACCATACTTTAATTCTAGTCACCTTTCTACATTGCTTGAGGTCCCACCAAATGTTCATTTCATGATAACTCACTATGTCGCTAATGGAAAAATGCCTAAATTTTCCAAAGGCAAAGTAGTGAGCTCCAATGTCTTAACAAAAACTTGGCATTGGAAGAATAAAAGCAAGTCAAGTCACCATTGCTCTTATTAAATGCTTCTGACAGTAACAGTTATTATGCACCATGCCACTTGGAAAATTTTATGGTCACTGGGAAGTTTGGAGAGCATTGTATAATACATTTCTCGGCTACTCACTATGTCGCTAACAGCAAGATGCTTAGCTTTTTCGATAGTGAAGTATAAAATCATCAAAAAAAATCAATATTCAAGTGATTTTTTCTGCCCACCTTTTTTCTGGGTTCCTTCTCCTATTTTGAGAACTCTAACAAAATGCACGTGACTAAAACCTCGACCGCAACACAATTTTTGATTACTGCATCTCCATTTTATGGCACCATTCTTTAGTTTTGCGATATTTACTACCTTGCTATACATAAGAAGTGTGCAACTCACCATAGCGAAGTAGCGATTTCCATAGATCTCATCAGAATCAGATGGTGAGAGACATAAGAGAACAAGGCCACTTGGGGGCATAAAAATTTAAAATGACAACAAAATATTTGCCAAAGTTTAAAAAGATTTCGTGCCCATGACTTCAAAAGGGAAGAGACATAGGGTTTAATAGGATTTTCAAAGGGAAAGAAACTCTGGAAGACTAAACAAGAAACCCTATTCACCAATGAGGGATTCAATCTAATTTTTTTAGTACCTATGTTAGGGAGATTTTGTCCTATGAAAAATTAGACCAAAAAGGTCTACTATTACTGCATCAAACTCTTTAGACTCTCCATTTGTAAACAATTTTGAGGTGTCAATCTCCTTGTATTTGTATCATTCTTAGCTATGGCAATATCTCTTCTTCTCTTTAAAGACTTTCTTAGTTCTTCCCTTGCTTCTTCCAAAGTGTGTAGAGAAAGTTGTACATCAATTTCTTGATTCTTTATAACCTTCACAAGTTTTTAAACTTCCATTTCTAGACCATTTCTCCAAGTTGTAAGGCTTCTCCTTGTGAGAACTTAGCTCTAATACCAGTTGCTGGAATTTACAAGTGGGAAGATTTACTTCTGAGAGGTGGGGTGGATGCGGGGGGGGGGGGGGGGGGGGGTTAAATTAGAAGTAACTAACTTTAATGTTGTCAAAACTTTTAGCTGAGACAATTCATATGCATCTAGTTCATCTAATAAGCATGAAAGTAAAGACATGCATAAACATAGATAACGCAAAGTTTTGGTAACCCAGAAACCCTCCAAAATGAAAAGGAAAAATTGGGGTGGGGATGACACCCACAAATTTTCACTATAGAAATATGTAATTGTTTAGGGTTACAAAGTTTGACCACTTCAATGTTCTGCCCTATGAAACACCTATCCTGTTAAAGACTTTACACCCTATTAAAAGAGACTTGGTTAAAGGATTTGCAAACCCTCCCTTGGAATGTTACCTTGTTGAAGGATTTAGTAGCTTGTTTAAAGGCTTACAACATGGCTGTTAGACCAACCTATCATCATTAAACTTTCATTCCTAATACAATGGCTAGAGAGTATTAGAAAGTCTTGACCTAATGACTTGCAATCTTCAATTGCCAATTCTAGATCTTTGTTTTGCTTTGTTTGTTCTGATCCTTCCTTGATATAATTTGTCTCTCTTTGAAATTTTGATACTCTATTCTTCATCAACCTAATTCTACAATTTTGTTCTACCTTTTCGAAGTCTTTACAGCCCTCTACACTTTGCTAGCATTCTCCCATAAACTCTCACACACATGAATAATGGGGCTTGTTCCTCCATTTAAAGGCTTTGAAGACATAGGATTAGGTATGAAACTATGATCAATATTCATTCCTCTTTTCCTACTCAATTCTTTCATTTTTCCTATTTGTTGCATGCTTTCTCCATTTTTCTGAATGGTTGCATGCTGATTACATAGGGAATGCAAAAGATTTGATCTTATCTTCAAGATCCTTCGAGATTCATCCTAAGTTGGCTTTAAAAATGGTTTACATCTGAGTTTGTGAAGGAACAAACTCATATGTTGATTCTATGTTACTTGGAACTTACTAATTGTTGATGCTCAACACATATAGGAATTATGTCTTACTTGGCTCCTATAGTAACTCTATTTCACTTGGCATCTATAGTTTGCTCGACACTTATAGTGAATCAGCATCACTTATTACTCAGCACTTGATATTTGCTTAACAACTAAAGTTCACTTGGCACCTATTGAATCTTTGGCTCGACACATACTATAGCTCAGCAGTTGTATTATACTTGGCATCAACTGGAAAATTGGTTAAGCATGTTCACACTCAATTGTCAAACCATTCTGAGACCAACATTTCCTACATATTCTTTTCTTACAATTTTTTGATATAGAACCTATATTTACTTTCAAATTACATGTGATGTTAACATAATCATAATTTTCTATTTTTTTATTGGCAATTAAAGCCATAGTTTGGTTGACCATGATCCTACACATACCATTATATAGCTCAACCTTGTATAGAGTAGAAATCGTGTCTTTCTTTCATTGACACGTGTCTTATCTTGAATTTTCCACATCTTGAACCATCTTTTATGTGTGCCATGATTGATTTTAAAGAAGTGTATTTACATTTTTTCATAATAGATAAATTCATTGACACCTGATGATGAACTGTAGGGATGATTGGAGTGATATTTGAAGATCAAAATGGACAAGTGTATGTCAGAATATTCATTACACTATCATGGATATCAATACTTATTACAAAAACATATATGGAGTTTTAGTGAGTGGATTTTATATAGGCCTTTCTCAAACCCTTAGTGAGTTGCATTAGTGGTGGAAGCATGTAATTTGACTGATCTAGCATTTTGTGTGCATTCTTAAATTTTCCACTTGAACTAAAATGAATAATAATGTGGATGAAACACATTCATTGAGGACACCATGTACTCTTCTTGTTCTAGCATTTTGTGTGTGCTCTTAAAATTGTCATTTGAACAAATATTAACAATAATGTAGATGAAACACTAAATGAGGTATATATTTTTTCTCTTACTGAGAAAATTAAAATGCATTACTATGAGAGAGAAGTATCCTATAAAATATTCTTTATAAGTATTTTGGATAGCTATATTTTTTAATTTGTTTAATTGATATAAAATATTTTATGGACTAATGGAAGGATTCCATCTCAAATTCTAAATGCAAGACAATACACTCAATTCAAGACATCTTTAAACTTCATAGTTGTTAGTGATTACCAAAATTGAACTCCTTTTTTGAATTGTATAATCAATTTGATATGGAAAGCAATGAACATAGGAATCTGAAAAAGAAAATTAACCTTAGCTATTAGGTTTATAGTCTCTATCTATCTATCCTATTTTGTTGTGATCATTCCATTATAAAAGAAAACTAGTGAATTAGGAGAATCATATCATATCAGTTGGATCAATGTTTACTACAATAAGTAGGGAAACTAGAACCATATTTTCAAGGTGTATTTGTAAGATTGAGGTGTGGTTGTACTCTCCTCAACTTTAATCATTCATACAAAATATCATTTTCCGAATAAGGAATTTCATGATTTCCCACTCTTGTGCCAAAACTTTTACTTATTTATTTTTCATGGTTCAATGCTTATGTGCATTTTACATTTGTTTTACTGTGGTTTTTTGTAGTATTATACTTTAATATTGTTAGTGAATAGCTTTTCCTATTGAAGCATTAATTGCTTCTTGACTCTATTCCCAAATTTAGGAAAAAATATATACACTAACAAATGAGTCCTTTTGATAGTGAAGTCTTTATATTTTTTTGATGAACATTCCTTTTCTATTACTAAATAATATAATAAGATTACAATTCACAAAAAAGGGTCAAGGTATACAAGATCATCTTGTGAGAGTTCACATGACTGAAGCTAGAATCAACAAATATTTATCAAAAGAAAACATCTAAGAAGAAAACCTTTGGAAGCTAAAGAAGTGTCAACTGAGGGGGGTGGTTCATGCCAATCATGAAATCCCCAGTTATCCTTTGGATTGGTAGGCAAGATGGGAATAACCTACCTATTATCAGCATCATCAAGGGCCTAGTCAACATCCTTTATATAAGGCCATAGAGGTGAGATGGCTAATTCTAGGTGAAAGGGCCACTTTGTAGAAAACACACACTAAGGATCAAGAGGAGCTAGCAACTAGCCTATGCCACCACAGGGTAGGAAAATTGAGTAGTTTTACGAACCACCATCACCACCACTTGGAGAGAAGTGGTGAGAAGCCTGCAAAAGCAGCATGCATGAGTGGTGGCCCAAAGAACTATGCCCTCAATGGAAACCTCTAGGTGATGTGATATCAACTAAGGCATCTAGAGGTACTATGGTAATAGTACAAGGTTCATTGCCCTAGTGATTGAGAAGCTCTTGAAGGTGGGCCACTTCTAGGGCCACCTTGTTTGCTTGAACTTCAATTTGCATCATTACATTATTACAAATGCACACTTTAGTGTACATAGCAATATTTATATCAAGAAAATTGTGAGTGAGAAGAACAACATTTATATCTTTCGATAGATTGACCAAAATCTCCATCTTGGATAGATCTAGGTAAAATTTCTAGGGATCATGGGGGAATCACCCAAAATAACCATATGCTAAGAAAAGAGTTCAAGAAAAAATGACTTAACAAACCTTTAATCTAGTGCCAATAATTTTGAGCACATTGACAAAACCAAAAAATATGTAAGAAAGACTCTAGTTGGCCATAAAATGGACACCTAAGATCTAGAACCCCAATATGTTTAAGCCAATTCCCAAGGGGAAGACCTTGAAAAGATAAGCACCATGCAAAATGAACAATCTTGGGTTTTTTAATGACACTCTAAATACTGTCAAATTGCTTTCTCCATTGAGAAAGGGAAGATTGAAAATGCCATTTCTAATTGAGCATATCCACCATCAATAGATGGGGAGAAAGCCATCTATATCCCAAACATGGCTTGTAGTTGTTAAAAGGAGTGGTAGGATACTAATTCTAGTCAGTTCACCAAGGTCAGACAGACTAGATACTGACTTTATGAATTAAGTGGTCTAGAATTACAGAAAGCAACAAGTCAAAAGTTTATCAATCTGAATGGGAACAATGGTACTGGACTTGCATATCTTTCCAAGATTTGAGACTCATGGAGATACTAGAGAAAATATCTTTAGAAGTCTTAATGCCTCATTTGAAAAAACATAGAGCACAAGCACCTTGAGTCTTGTCTAGGGGAATATCCTAGATGGGAAATAGAGGAGATCACCAAATGTTCTGTTGGTTTAAAAAGATTCCATCACAAAACTCATTACCAAACCAGTGAAGCCAAGGCTTAAAAAATTCCCAAGTTTTCCATATGCTCTTGATAACAAAATATCCTTGTATGTGCACAGGTTCTCACATGATGCAAAGGGTTTGAAAGCCAATCCCCTTCCATGTAGGTCTCTTAAAAGGAAACCTAGATGAAATGTAATGCTGAACCAAAATCTTCCAATCTTCATCTCTAGTGATGGCACAAATAATCCATTTGGAACATGGAGCAAGGCCTCGCTTTTTGTATGGAGAGAAGGCCAAGACCTCCAAACTCTTTGTGGAGACAACAGAATCCCAAGAAACTCTATGAAAGCCATGATGGTTAGAACCAAAAGGCCAAAGAAAATCACGGAGGAATCACTCCAATTTTTTATAGGAGGCTTTTGAAGGAGCCCAACAGGAAGAATAATTGTCATGTGTAGCTACAAGAACATTAGTGCAAATCTGAAATTTACCTGTAAAAGAAAGAAGTTTCTTAAGAAAATAGTCCAACTTCTTTGTAATCATGACAAGCACAACATTCCACAGATCCATTGGAAATGCTTGAAAGGAAAAATGAATGTCTAAAAAGTAGAAAATCTCCCTATGTGCAACCCATTTCTATTCAAACTAGTTAAGCTAAGGTGGAGCTAGAAAAAAGATTAGCTATAACAGAGCATTTTATGCCATTGAATAGCAGAGCCAAAGGCTTGACAAAAAATGTCAAGGCAATTCTAGGCATTATTGATGTTTTCTTCATCCTCCAAAAGAGTGAGAAAAGAATCATTAACAAAATGACCATTAACCATCATGGAATAGGACTCTAGTAAAGAAATTTCATGAACCAAACTTGAAGATGTGGAGTGGGCTAGCAAGCAGCCAAACCCTTCAATAGCAATTACATATAACACCAGACCTAGAGGGCAACCCTGCTTGATGGAACAAAAAATCCCAAAGGGATCAGATTGGGAGTTGTTAATAGTAATGCAAACATTAGCATCTATACAGACTACAAAAAATTAGGACCAAAACCAAGAGCCTGGAGCATAGCCAAAATGAAAGGCTATTCAATCCAGTCATAGGCTTTAGTAAAATCTATTTTCAAAAAAATAGATGGCTGATTTGACTTGTGAGCCCACTCCAAACCTTCCTAGATAGCAATGATGTTGTCAAGAATATATCTGGATTTGATAAAGCCAATTTTCTTAGGTTGCACAATTAAAGGAAGGAGACAACAAATTTTAAGAGAAATTTCCTTAGAAATAATCTTATAGGACACAATAGGAAGGGTAATGGGCCACCAATTACAAATATCTTTAGGATCTCCAGCTTCAGTTATGAATTTGATATTTCCTTTTTTGATAATAGGTCCTAGGGTTTTAGAATGATAGGCTTCAAGATAAACTTTTTGTAGCTTGGGACCAATATACTCCCTGAGGTGTTTGTAAAATTCATAAGGAAACCCATCACACCTAGGAGACTTGTCATTAGCTATGGAGAAAATTTCCTCTTTAATGTCTTTTAGGGTAAGAAGTTGCTTACAGAAAGAACATTGCTCAATCGCTAGCTAGTTTGGAGTAACACAAATAAACTTTATGAGTGCTTTCTCCTGAGCAACTAAATTTCCATGTGAAGCAAACACATTTTCATAATGATTAACAAAAGCTTGTAGGATGTAAGCGAGACTGGAGAGAATAGAAGTGTTGTGTTTGATATTTTTAATCCTAAAATTTGTATGATGGGCTCAAAAAGCCTAAAAGAATTCCTTCAAAGCTTTATCACCAACCTCCAACCAATGGAGGAAAGCTTTGATTTGGACCTCTCGAGTAGCATAATTATCCACAACCTTTTTTTCATGGCACATTTTGGTAACTTGAATTTGCAAATCAACATAAAAAGGTGTCAGGATAAACCATGAATAGAAATAAAATACTACATCCAAATATAACCAATAACAAAAAATAATAAATCACACAGAAATGAACACAAGGCACCAAGATTTAATTTGGTTCACCCAATCCCTGGGCTACATCCACAAAATTGCAACTCTAATACTATTACAATCTAGTGATTACAACCTGATTACAATCCTTAATCCCTTACAACTCAATACCATCGCAAGAAGCAATTTCACATCACAACATAATGAAAATACCTAACCCTAAACCCTTTTATACAAGTATTTTATGTCATTTTAGGGTTACAAAATGTCAGCCATATTTTGGCTACAATGTCGGCCACAACCCAAAAATTTATGAAGTATGTATAGTACTGTCCTGATCAGTTACCACAATCTAACAATCTCCCACTTGGGGACTGATTAGGCTCCACACTAAACCAAAATCTTCCACTTGGAGACTAATCTCAGAGCAATACCTCTACCACATGGGGCTCCCACTGGATCAAACCACCCTAGACTCTGTGATTCTTTTATTCATGTTTAGTATAGAAGACCAACTGAAGCTGAAGAGGAGTTCAACTTCTCCCTTGTTACAACCTTTTTCAACATATCTGTAAGACTCGCATGTGTACCCTATTTTAGATTTCATAAAATGAATGTGATTAGGAATTAATTAGAGTATGACAAACATTTTGTTACTAGCAATTAATTATAAGATCATATTAGAGCCTAAGCAGACTCTAGCAATGATAAGTGTAATCACCATTAAATAACTTTCGAAGGAATAACTAAGATCACCTAGAAATGAAACTCTCTAGGTTCAATCTAAGGACTGAATTAGGGAGGATGAATTAAAATTTTCTCTTCTAGGAGATAACAATGAATGTAGGTTAAAATGACAATAAGACATGTGATTACATTTGACACTTGTGTTTCAAGCATGATGACACAATTTTGACAACGTGCTAATAGATTGAGGAATTAATCCTAGAAACTTACTCACAAACCCCTTGTAGTGTGATAAAGAGATATTACTAGGAATGTATTAGTGATTTTCACCTAAGACATGTGTACTACAATCCATTTTATATGTTTTGATTGTTTAATGGATTATAAGAATATTGATAGTACTTAGAATAGTAATTCATTATGTTAATACCCATATGATGAAACTGCAATGTTTTGAATATGAATCAAATGAAAGTTAATTATGCATGTGTATTTAGATGAATCTTCAATGTTTATGACAGTGCAATGCTTCTTTTATAGTAGTTAGAATAGAAATGATTAGATGAAGTTAAATGTATATGTGACATTTGATTTATTCTGCATTTATATATATGTCCTTGCATATCATTTTATCGGGCTACTAATGTTTAAGTTGAGTGTGCAAGAAAGTTGAACCATGGAGATAAACGAGGGAAACAAGGTTTAATCTCATGTGAACACAGTAAAGCCAAGGTGAATCTTTGGAAGATTCAAAACCTCGTTGTATTATGTTTATTTCATAATGTGATTGTGCATGGGTGTTAGAGTTAGAAAGTGTGACTAATTAAAGACATGTAATCATGACGTGTAAAGTGTTTTAATGTGTGTGTGTGTGTGTGTCATTTGACACTTGTAATGTTGATGTGTAAATGACATGTTCAATAGGATTCTTTGGCATGAAGTCACTTAACCTGAGCCTAATTCTCATTATGAAATCACTTAACCCACCTTGGAGATTGTTAGGAAGAGTCACCTTCATGATGGAAATTCAAGTTACAAGTTGATAGGAACTTTAGAGAGCCTAAAATGATTCCCAAGTGTTAATTTTGTGAAAATAAGTTACTCACATACTAATAGTATGGGTTGGGGTTTAAATATAAACATAAGTTGGTCTAGGGGACCTAGGAGACCCTCAAAAAAAGTTATTTCCAAGCCAATTCGAAAATCATATTGCAAGATGTCTTCTTATCTCATTACACCACTTGGACAAGTTTTTATTGGTGGAATATACAAGCAAGTAAGAGGAATAGGTGAGGAAAAAAGTGAAGGACTTTATAGGGAGCTTATGCTAACCTTGGTAGTTACTTACCCACTCTCTAATTGTAGAGACACATATGGTTATGGAGGAGAAGCTTAGAAGCCAAGGAAAAATAAGAAGGGATCTAGTTCACCATTTCCAAGCCATAGTTTGATGGAGGTAAGTGCTTCATGCCATGGTTCTCCCTTTCATAAAGTTGAAGTTATATATTGTAAGAATGCTTCTCATAGGGTCTACGAGTGTAATATGGAATTATGTGTTGTCATTGGAGTTTTGTGTTGTGATGGTGTATGTGATTTCATGAATTTTCTTAGGGTTTCTTCCTTGATTTCCTTGTTTTGTTTGAATGTTGAAGTTGTACATGGGTGTGAAGGCTTCATTCACCCTTCGGAGGGAAGAGCAAGCCTTGGGTGAAGGGGTTAGTTGGGCTTGAGATATAGTTGAGAACCTTGGAGAATGGCCTCCATTGTATGCCACATGCCTTCATAATTTGTTATTGATAGTATGGAGAGTGATGGTGCAGAAGAAGGTTGATGAAGTATGGAAATTTAATGAGGCTTTGGTTGATGGTAGTATGATTGGAGGATGTTTGTGAATGCCCCGAAAGGGCATGAAAGACTTGATGTTTGTGTAAGCCTCGAAAGGGCATGAAAACTTTTTGTTTGTGAAAGCCCCGAAAGGGAATGAAAATTGTCAATTATAGCTTTGGTATGTTATGGAAATTCTCCTAACTGAAAGCCCACCTTCACCCAATGTTTATGATTCAATTTTTGAATCATTGTGCAAGCCTTGGTTGGGGATTGTAAATGTGATGTTAACCTGAGATGTTCATGTTGTTTTTTGATGATGTTTGAGTGTAACCTGGTTGAGCCTTGTTTCCACTAGCGCAGGGGTGGTCTCCTTGAGGGCTAAGTTGGGAGGTGAGCCTCCATGGTTCTATATTTTTTTGTTTGTATTTGCAGGTTATTTGATGTCTTGGATTCTTAGAGGTTAAGAGGAATTCATTCTATTAGTGAAGGAAATACTATTCTAATTGGTTTGATAGTGGAGGTGCAATCTCCAACTGGATATATGTTTCTTCTTGTGACTAAAGAGTATGGTGTTGTTTATGTCCATTTGGCAATAGAGAAACTAAGAAAACATCTCAGTATGGTAGCAAGGTCTTTCCATTTGTGCAATTCTGTTATAGTGATTTCACCACCTTTTTTTATATCTTAGACATTATTGGAGAAAGTTTCCATTTTGTGTTTGATGATAAACTATCTTGTTCCTTTAGTTATTGTAATCCCGCATCTCTATGTGGATAGTAGGAATGGATTTCATCATCGTGAAAGAATAGTAATACTGAAATAAGTGGATTATGGAATGTTATTTTTATTTCAGTTTCATTGTACAAGAGTTGTATATTCAAGTTCTCATGTAAAATGCATACATATTATAATAAGTGAATGATCAAGGTTAAAAGAATTCTTTAAGGCCATAATTAATATGTTCCATCCCTCACAATAATCTTGGAAAAATCATATAAAAGTTACCTTGGGATTTAGGATAGAAAAATAAATAGATGGCATCAATGCATAAGTGCATAATATTAACCTTGTTGTAGGAGCTCATCCAACATTCTGGAAAATATATGGAAAAGAGAATAACCTTTTTCTCTTGATTACAGATCATTAAAATATTCATGGGAGGATATGCTTGGCATCCTATCAAGGACCCTAGGTGACTTAGGAGTTAGGATAGGAATGAGTTAACACTAAACTCTCCAAAATTACCCTAGTCCCATTACTCCACATTTAGGAAAAGACATAGTCTTAGTCAAGTTAGGATATAGTACACATGTAGAAGAAAAAAACATTAAATATATCAATAAAATAAATATTAAAATTAAAAATGAGCATCATATATGTCGCCATCTCAAGGAGAAAAGAAAGCAAGTCAATACCATAGTAAATGCAAGCAAAGAACAAAAAAAACTAGATACAAACACAAATAAATATGGACCCCACCTAGCGCCATCTTTTCTTGACTTCAAAAAGGAGTTTTGACCTATGTCAAACTTGATCCTATTTTGGGTGCCACATTTTGAATAAGGAAGGTAGAAGACTTTAGGAAAAAAATATTGGGCTACACAACCTTCACACTAATCAACCTCCACTTAGGAAAAAGTGCCCACATCATCATAATTGCTGCTCTGAACTTGGTCTAAGTGCCTATATATTGTGAGAAAAGACATGCATTGTGGATTTGACTTGACATGACCACCTTGGAAGGAAGATAATAGCATAGCCTTGTTTGAAATAAGAAAAGTGCAAAGGAAGTAAGAAAAGACTTTATTAAATCTATGACTTGGCAACAATCACTTTTTTTCCTAGTTGCCTACCTTGAACTTAGAGTATGGGAGCATATGTTAATGATTCTTTCCACTTACGCCTAGGGATTAGCTTAGAGACTAGTACAAGGGATTTGGGTAGTCATGATTGTGTTGTAAGATATGGGGTTAGGACCTAAGAAGCATAGGGTGGTAATATTAACATTATTATGGTTGTGTGTCATAGTTGAAGTATAGGAAGTTTAGTTAAACTAAATGAGTAGATATTTTATTATTATATTTTCGTAAATAATAACAATACATATATGTTAAGAAATTAACTTTGGCTTTAGTTATGTAATAAGAATTAGTATAATTGGGGTTATATTTTAATGACTATTATCTTGTTTTTCTATATATTAAAAGAGATTAAGGAGATTTATAGGATGAGATAATGCAAGATTTATTTAGAGAATATTGAAGATTTTTTAATTAAAATTTTAATGTACCTTATAGAATTATTAGATAGAGAAAAAAAGACTATTACTTTAGATTGTTGGGGTTGAATTGAAATGAATTTTAAAATAAAATTTTCATAGGATGTTAGTATGAACTAATATTTATGGGACTTGGTTCCAATTAAAATTCAAATAAATGTATTATTCAATATTATAAATCAATTTTAAAATAATAATAATAATAATAATTAGAGTATATGTGTAGTGTTGTTACTAACGACCAACATCCACCAAATCTAGGTTCCAATTAAGTTAGCCAATGCTAAAGAACAAGGTAGAATGGTAAACATTATAACACTTAAATGTCTAAGTTGTAGTGTGATGAAAACTCGATATCATGGAGATGGAATTTATTGCATGAATAATGTAAAAGCTCCATGTCTGTTTGAAGGATGTCTCAGTGTTAACATTGTAGTGAGTTAAAATATAAAGATGTGTTGTTCAATTGAGGGTGTTCTTGATGGTTTGACTGATGTCATGTTTTAGGTGTAAAGTTAAGTAAAACCTAACCCTGATAATAAAATTAATATAAAAGTAATTAAAAATAATAATAAAATTGTTGTGCTTGTTTTGCTTGCCTTATCGAATTTCAGGCACGACAATATCTGCTGGATTGTCATTTGTATGTATCTTCTCTAGCTTTAACTATCCATCCTCCAAAACTAACCGAATGAAATGGTACTGCAACTATATGTGTTTAGTTTTAGAATGCAGAGCTGAATTCTTTGCAAGATGAATGGCACTCTGAATTTCTATAAACAAATAATTATCCTTCTAAGGATGTCCCAATTCTTCCAAGAAGAACTGAAGCCATATCATCTCCTTGGCTACCTCTATAGAAGCAACATACTCTGCTTTTGTAGTGGATATAGCATTAATCTTCTGTAACCTAGAAACCCACCTCGCGGCTGCCCCACCAATAGTAAAGACATAACATATAGTACTCTACCTAGTATCAATATCCCCTACCAAATCTAAGTCAACATAGCCCTGTAAATTAGTAGTAGAGCCCCCAAAGTGTAAACACTTATTGGATGTGCCTCTCAAATATCTGAGAATCCATTTGACTACATTCTAATGCTCAATTCCTGGATGGCTCATATACCTGCTAACGACTCCCACTGCATGTGCAATATATGGCCTAGTACATACCATAGGATACATCAAGCTTCCTACAGCTAAAGCATAGGGTACCTTGGACATCTTATCCTCCTCTTCCTGTGTCTTAGGACACATCTCCTTAGTCAACTTCAAATGACTAGGTAAAGGTGTGCTAACAACTTTAGCATTCTCCATGGAGAAACGTTGCAACACCTTCTCAACATAATCAGCCTGAGATATCATTAATGTTTTTTTTCTTCCTATCTCTGCAAATCTTCATACCAAGGATTTTTTTTTCTGCCCCCAAATCCTTCATAGAAAATGCATGTGCTAACTAGCATTTTAGCCCCTTAATATGATCCATGTTAGACCCAGCTACAAGCATATCATCACATATAAGCATAAAATAATGTTACTATCATCATCCAACCTCTTAAAATAAACACAGTAATATGAATGACACCTATTATATCCATGCTCATGCATAAAAGTGTCAAATTTTAGATACCATTGCTGAGGTGCTTGCTTCAAGCCATATAAACTTTTCTTCAATTTGCGCACTAAGTTCTCCTTGCCTTTGACCTCAAAACCATATGGCTGAGCCATAGCTTTTTCTTCTTCCAAATCACCATGAAGAAAGGTTGTTTTAACATCCAACTACTCAAAATGCAAATCTTTAGTAGCCAAAATACTTAAAACAATATGGATAGAAGTCATTTTAACAATAGGAGAAAATATCTCATCAAAATCAATTCCCTTTGGCTATGAAAATCCTTTTACAACTAACCTAGCTTAAATCTTTTTTGATCTCCTTCCTCTTCTTTCAACCTGTAAACCCACTTATTTTGTAAAGCCTTTTTACCTATAGGAAACTTGCATAGATCCCATGTCTTATTATTCAACAAAGAGACCATTTCATCTTTCATTGTAGACTCCCACTGAATCTTAGTATCCACCTACATAGATTCATCATAACTTTCAGGTTCACCAACATCAGTAAGTAAAATAGAATACAAAGAGGGGGGATATCTTTGTGGAGGACTAATTTGCCCCATTGATCGTCTAACATTAACCGATGTATGTGGTATTTGTTGTTGCAACTGTTGCACATCATGAGGAATGGCTGGAACATCAACTTTTGGAGTATCATCTAGCACTACATAATGATCTTCTTTCATCTCATATTGCTACAATAGATCTTTGTATGACACTTTCTCATTGAATATGACATCCCTCCTTACAATTTTATGATTTTCAAAATCCCAATGCCTATAACCAAATTTATTAATGCCATATCCAACAAAGACACATTTCTTTAATTTAGCTTCTAGTTTGGTTCTATTTTCAGATTCTATATGAGCAAAAGCTTCACAACCGAAGGTCTTGAGAAAAGAATAACTCACCTTCTTACCAATCCATGCCTCCTCTAGAATACCATAGCCCAAAGGATTAAAGAGACCTCTATTAATCAAATATATAGCAATATTGATAGCCTCCACCCACATATATAAGGGCAACCTAGCATGCAACCTCATCTCCTTGCACGCTCCATTATAGTCCTGTTCATGTGTTCAGCCACTCCATTTTCCTATGGAGTCCTTGGAATAGTTTTTTGTCTATGAATACCATTAGTGGAGCAATAATCTTCAAATTCATGACTGCAATACTCACCACCATTATCAGATCTAAGACATTTTAATTTCTTACCAGTCTCATTTTCAACCAAGCATTTCCATTTCTTAAAAGTTTGAAATACATCAAATTTTTGTCTAAGGAAATAAACCCATAATTTTCTAGTTGCATCATCAATAAATGTAACATAATAATGAGAACCACCAAGGGAAGATACCTGAGCTGGTCCCCATACATCTATATGCACCAGCTCTGATTTCTCCTTTTTGTTTTCCTTCCTAGTCTTTACAAAACTCACTCTCTTTTGTTTTCGATACACAACTTTCACAGAAATCCATATTAACACATTTTAGACCTAGTAAAACTTTCTTTGAATGAATTACTTTCATACCTTTCTCACTCATGTGCCCCAGTCTGTTGTACCACAATGTTGTATCAGAATCTACAGTAGCTATTTGTTCTCCCTGCTCAACTGTAGCAATTGTTCCTGAACATTCATTTTTCTCTGAAACAATCAAAGTAGAAGGAACAATATGACTTGTACAGAGATATAAGGTGCCTACTTTCACACCTTTTTCTACTACAAGGGAACCTTTTGAAACCTTCTAATTTTTATCACTAAAAGTAACTACACAACCCTTATCACCGAGTTGCCCTACTGAAATTAAATTCCTACTCAACCTTAGAACATGTCTTACCTCATGTAGTAGCCAATGATTCTCGTTCTGCAACTTAATCTTAATTTTTTCATTTCTAACAATCTAACAGGGTTCATTATCCCCAAAATAAACAAACTCAAAATCCCCTTGGATACAATCAATGAAATAACCTCTATGAGGTGTAGCATAAAATGAAGTACCAGAATCTAATACCCATGAATCATCAACACTTTCTAAAGAGAGAAGCAAAGAATCCTCTTCAAATTTGTTACTTATCACATTTTCCTCCTTGTCTCCATATGATTTATCTCCTTCATTTTTCTTTCAATTCCAGCAATCTTTCTTTTTGTGCCCTAGTTTCCCATAGTACCAATAGTTGTTTGGTCCTCTCGATTGAGACCTCTTCCCCTTTGACTTTCCTCTTGATTTCCCATGGTTTCTAGAGTTACTTCCTTTCTCAGTCATTCTGCCCCTAGTTTGTGCATTCAAAGCACTTCCTAATGTAGATACACCTGAGGATTTCCTATGAGTTTCCTCACTCAAAACAACATCAATCATATTATAATATTTTAGGGTACTAGATCTAGGTAAAGAATTACTCACCGCCATTACTAAGCCATTCCAGCTTTCAAGAAAAGAACACAAAATCAAGAGAGGCCTAATTTCTTCATCAAAATTGATACCCATAGAAGATAGCTGACTAGTAATAGTATTAAACTCATTTAAATGATCTGCAACAAATCCACCTTCTCCGTTTTCATATTAAATAAATGCTTCATGAGAAATACCTTGTTTGAAGTGGAGGGGTTTACATCAATTCTTTTGTTGTCTTTTCTTTTGTAATATTGAATGTCACAAGTGGTGCTAGGCATAATTGAATGCTTCCAAGTGCCTTTCTATCCAAAAGATCCCATTCATCATTTGACATATTTCCCTGATTCTTGGCTTTACCTTCCAATGGCTTCCATAAATCCTTTTGATATAGATAATTTTCCATTTGCATCTTCCATAATTGGAAGTTCTACCCATTAAACCTATCAACCCTTAGCTTACCCTCATTTTCCATTGCTCCCACTCAACTGTGAGACTCCCACTCAACTATGAAACTTTCCTGCAGAGGATAACTAAAAAAAAACTAGGCTCTAATACCACTTGTTAGGATAAACCATAGATAGAAATAAAATACTACATGCAAATATAACTAATAATAGGAAATAATAGATCACACAGAAATGAACACAATGCACCAAGATTTAATGTGGCTCACCCAATCCCTATGCTATGTCCACCAAACTACAAGTCCGATACTATTACAATCCAGTGACTATAACTTGATTACAATCCTTAATCCCTTACAGCTCAATACTACTACGAGAAGCAATTTCGCATCACAACATAATGAAAATACCTAACCGTAAACTCTTTTATACAAGTATTTTATGCTATTTTAGGGTTACAACATGTCGGCCATATGTCAGCCATATATGGGCTATAGCGTCGGCCATGGCCCAAAGAATTTATGAAGTATGTATATTCCTTTCTTGATCAGTCACCACAATCTAACAAAAGGGTTAAGGATGAGAACCTTAGAAGCTTTCTTGATAGTAGTGGTAGTGGATTCATAAGACCGCCTTCTAAAAATTGGCAACTACCACCTATAGATGCACACAAAGCAAGAAGTTCTAGTAATGGTGTCATTCCACCACCAAATCCAACCTATCTCAAAATGCAAACATGGTTCCTAATTCTAGACATGTAGGATATGAGCAATAGTGGAAGCATGCATCAACACTTAGGTGTTGAGAAAAAATTGAGTCCTAACAACTCGCTGGACAATTGTGTGCCATGAGAAAGAAAAATAAATGGAATAGTGGTCTAATAACATCAAATTTGGCGAGGGAATGATAAGTAAATATTGATCCTCAAAAAAGGAGGAAAAAGATTATGTAGTAATCATAGCATGATCAGGACATTTTAAAATGTATTCAAAGCCAGCTCAAAAGTTGCACAAAGTATCCCAAACCCCACTATGCCGGTGGTGGTTAGTATTGGGATCAAAAAGGCCCAATTTATCATTCATGTAGTACTAGGCTTCCCTTTCCCAAGCTATTTAGCAAAAAGGGAAAATGCCATCTTTGTCAAAAGCCAACTTAACCATATTGAAGTCACCACACATAACCCAAGTAGTTGGAGGCAAGTTGTTAGTTAACTGGCCCTACAATTGAGATCTTTCCACAACATCATTGAATGCATAAACATTAAGAACAAAAAAATAATGATTGTTAATGGAAAGAAAAAGACAAATGATTATACGTATGGGGTCAAAATTGTGTGAAATAATAGTAGAACGAAGATGATGTGATAGAAGAGTAACTAAACCACCTTTTCTAGAATTGTGTTGAGTGGGAAACATAATGGCATCCAACCAAATGATGTGAAATTCAGCAGAAAACATCAAACCAAAGACATCAACTTGTGACATATAGAGAAAATCTACATTACCAAGCCTATGATGGGTATCCTTGACATAGTACTCACTGGAGAGGTCTATAAGACCTCGCATATTCCATGATAAAAAATTCATTAAATTTCTTCCATATCTTCCTCATCCTTGAGAGAGGATAAGCTATTCCACAAGAAAGTTGAAAGTGAGTTAAAGCTAGAAGAAAAATATGCTAAATTGATGGCCTAACATTTTTCCTATGGTTTCTCAGCACATCCAGGAAGACTACAAGAACATCATATATTCTAAGTCACTTCAGAAGAAGTAGTGAGAGGGATGCAAATCACAATTGAGGTGCTAGCCCTAGAATCCATCGTAACCCCCCATGAACCAAGGTTTGAAACCTATGAAACACCAAGGTTTGGTTCCAAAAGAATTTCTTGCATCCCTACAATGGTTGGGGTTTGCACTCATGTTCAGATAGGAGGAACAAAAATGATAGTCACATATGATAGTGTAGGAGATAATGGAGCCTTGCCATTGTGCCCAATAGTCTCCATTCTTCTTTTTGCTTCCCTTTTATTGTTTGAAAGGAACCTCTTTAGGCAAGGGTTTAATCCTAGGTATAACCAAAGGGCAATCCCTAATCTTGTGTTCCATTGATTGGCATATATAACAAGTGTTAGACAAGTTCAAATAAAGAACCTTCTAAGAGAAGGTTTGGAAAAAATCTGTATCTCCATAGAACCCTTAAGATCCTTAGAGAGATAAACCTCAACGCAAACATGTTTCTAAGGACAAGCATTGAAATTTTTTTCATGTTCCTTTGTAATAACTTTTCCAAGAGTAATGGTAATGGACTCAATAAAAGGCCAATATGGTAAGGGTAAACTCAATAACTCTACCCACATAAGAACGCTAAGCTTTTTATTGTTAGAGATAGTGAAATCTCTTGACCATCTTTGAAAAATAGGTAGGGAAGAACACACAAAACAAGGACCATTGTTAAAAATCACATCTTTTTGTAATGAGTTGGCAAAAAAAATTTAAAAAGCCTTTTGTAATGTTTTGCACGGTGTCAAGGAAAACTCCATGAGGAGTCCAGCTATTGTTAAGCCATTCTCGGAGCATAGCCTCGAGAGGAGACATACCCATAAAATACCCTATTAAGGTATGTTGCTCTAACTAATCACAAGAAACATCAAATTCTTTCAAAGGAAGGATAATATTAGGATTTCCTTGTAAAATACCTTTGGGATGAACTTGTGAGAATGTTTGTTCAATGGAGGTGCCATGGCTTTTTGAAGCAGTAGCATGAACACTAGTATTAAAAATTGGGTTGCCACTGGCTAAGGCCATTATAAACTAGCCTAAAAACTCCTACAATAAGTGTGGTTTGACAGGTGGAAGACATAGAAGGAAAGCTCAGACAAAGAGTCATACGCAAGGAAATGCAATGATCTCTTGAAACCCTAGCAAAGCAAAAAACCCACTTACATTTTCATTCAATCTTTATATTTAACATGTACAACTTCCTAACTTGAAATATTTTGTAGATTAAATATTATTTTAAAATAAATATTCTCACAATTACTTTTGACCAAAAAGTACAAGGAAAATACTTGGCTTGTAATAATAAAAGGAATGTAAAGATTGAAAATAAATTCAAATTTCACAAGAATGATTAGTCACATGACTAATTATCGCTGTGTAAAAATCTTAAACTAAAAATATTAAATGTAGGCTACTCTATTATTCCTAATTGAAGATCAACATGTAATGCAAAAATAGAACTCCGTTCACATACATTCACTCCCATATGAAAATGAAATTTATGGTTTGATACACCATATGATATGACAACCAAGATTCAAATATTAAACCATATGATGCCACATATTGTTGCATCGAACATCAAGTTTAATAGTACAAAATGATTGTCAAAACCAATTTTCAATATCTAGAGAATCCACCCTCTAAAAATCTCAAAATGGCTTTAAGATTCACTTTTTAAAACTGATTCCCTTGAGAAGTTATAAACTAAAATAATTAACTATATTTAAAAAAAAAAATTTGAAAGAAAAGAATGCTATGAAAAGAATTACTTATATCCTATCTAATTAGATTTCAATTGTGATTACAAGATTGACATGTTGCTCTAGATTTTTAGGAAGTCCACCACATGTATCCTTCCACTTTTTATAAGTTGTAATGAACTTGACCAAGTCTTTTTTAGGGCCACTCTGATCATCTCTAGTCTTAATTTTGACATGTACTTAATCATGTGTACATAGTCCATTCTATTTTCATTTTCTTCCATATGATCCCTACACAAAATCATCATGGAGTCTATGTGGCTGATGGGACAAAAATACCTAACTGTGATCTCTTGAATGTCTCTCATTATCTTGATTTCATCATGAAAGGATGTTAATACCTGTTGGGTTCCCTTGTTAGGTTTATCTTCATTTTCTATGATCTTAATATCAATGCACTTTATGTCATTCTCTAGGATTTGTTCAAGACATTCCATCTCCCTGAATAGCTCTAATGTTTCCTCTTGGCTCCACTCAATGATTATGTTTCTCCATTATAAATTGGCTCTTATAAAGAATAGGAAATCAACATACACAAGTTTTTTAGGAATTTCTATCAAGAACTTAATAGTACCATAAGTCTGGATCTTTTTAATCTGGATGTTGTACTTATCATACTTCACTTTCTTAGCTTTCCACACCTTTACTTTAGACTCTAGTTCTACAACTATCTTAAGCACATGTGTTTTAGTTTCAATGAATTCAAAGATGTAAATCAACCCATTGAATAGATCACAATATCCATCCAATCATTAAAGACTTTGGCTATTAACCTGTCTGTTTTAACTTGATCAATCAAGTTTTGATTAGTGTGGGAAGAAACATCTTCTATAGAAGTATTATTTAGGATGGCCAATGCATCATGATTATGGAGAACATGGATATACTCTAACATTAATTGTACGGTCTTCTTCATTTCCCTTTTTTTTTTTTCCAATCCTTCCAAATCCTATGATCAATTTTCTTATCACTGGCATTGAAGATTTTTCATTTCAATAACCCTAGTCACCATTGCAAGGTTAGTTCTAAGTACAATGAAATGTTGTGTCTAGACTTCTTCCTACTTTTCTTTTCACTAATGGGATTGTTGATGTATGCTATCAAATGACCTATTTTATTATCCACATCAATTATAGCTTTAATTTTTGGTTTCTTAGTTTTAGGAATCCTACCAAGGTATTTTCCCACCATATCCTACACTAGAAGGGTCACAAGAACTATTGTCCTATTCTTATTGACCAAGATGTCTAACCAATTGGGAGTAGAAATATTTCTCTAAGTTTTAGGAGTTTGAGTTCCTAAAGGGTTCTTGATAGATAGTGCATTTTTACTTATAGTATTAACTTTTTAATTAACTTTCTTGTTTCGATCCATCAGGTATATCACTCTCATACTCTTGGCAGTGGATTCTATATTTTTTTTTTCACTAGGCTTTGTATCTAGAATTACCGGTACCTTTTTTCCCTTTCCCCATTTTTGAGTCTAGGAAAGGGTGATCCTTCATGGTGCCTAAACCTAAACTTTAGCTTTAAATAGCTCCTTTGTATAGGGTTTTACTTCTTATTCTGAAACCTATTTACCATGTTTAGATTTTAGAAAAGAATTTATATTGCAAACATAGATTTCTATGAACACCTCCAACTCCAAGATGACACGCAAGATTTATTTGATTCAAGAACTTATGGTTTTTAAGAGAAAAGGGGGATTTTATGGTAATATATACCAAGAGGACATGCACACTTTTGCATGTACCAAACCTTTCATCCCATTGTCAACTTAACCAATTGCCTTTCATTTCATGTATTTTCATCATTTTTAGAAATATTGAATATTTCTATCCTACCATGTATCTATAGGCAAGTATCTTTAATCTCACAAACTTTGAATGTTTGAACCATAACCTGATCAATTCAAGATTCAAGTTCACCCTATCAAGAAATGTTAGGGTAAATTGATAACTAAATATAGGTACAAAGTCATTAATAAATGGAATGCTAATGCAAAAGACAATAAACTTGAACTAAACTCTTGTGGATCAAGGTTTGAGTTTGATAGAGAATTGAAATCCACTATAAAATACAATAGTTCATGTCGAGTGTGTAACAATAAAATTATGAATCAATCAACTTTTAATTTTTAACTGATAGGTTCAAGGTTCAAGTTCAAGGCTTTGACTCAATAAAGACTAAGTATATAAAATGTTTCCTAACACTTATCAAAGGAGACTTTGAACCTTTGAATGTTGAACATTTTGGTTCAAGCTTGAGGTTTAAATTTCTTATTAAATACTTTTTTAAAAATAATTATGAAAAACTAGAGAACCAAGTTCAAAACATGGCTAAATTATGGCTCTAATAGGGAATTAGTATTTTATAGGACCTAAATATGAATTAGATTCTCTAGTTTTGCAACTAAGAGGACTGAATGAAGAGAAGGAAAAAAGAAACAAGGTAAAAAAAATAGGGCTACAACACAAAAAATAATAATATACATTACATACATGAGTAATTTGGGAACCTTACATTTGATATAGATTCAAATAATCTCCATTATAAGAGAGGGGCATATCCATTCCATCTTGATATTTTAGCTTGAAGGGGTTTGGGGCCAAGCACTTGACTAATCTCAAAAAGACCCTTCCAAAGTGATTCAAATTTTGTCACAGGCTACTCAAGGCTCTTTACTCTTTTCCTAAAGTAGTAATTTTATCATTTTCCATGAACATTCTTAGTCTAGCACTATGATAAAAAATATATTCTTAACTCATTCTTGGTGGCGTATAATGTGATCTATTGTTTTCTCATTTTCTTCTTCAATTTGAATAAGATAAAAGATTCTTTTCTCAAGAGAACTTTGAAATATCTCATCCTCTATTACTTTCTAAATTTTATCTATAACTAGTTCAAGGGGAAAATATAACTAAACCTTTACTTAATATACCAGATTAAAAGAGGCATTCCTATAGCTATCTTTGGTGATGTCTAATCAACCCATAAAACTGCAAATAGCATATTGTGCTAGTCTCTATTGCTCTACCTAACCAAATTCTTCATGGTAGAGATGAAGATCTTTTTAGTAGACTCTACTTGACCATTCCCTTGTGGGAAAAATGGTAAATAGTATGAAAGCTAGATACCATTTTCATAAAAGAAGAGATTCAATTCGTTAAAAGAAAAGTTAAGAGTTTCATCAAGAAGTTATTTTCTTGGTACTCCAAAGTGGACCAAATTTTTTTCTTTTAGAATGTTGCACAGTATTTTGAAACTAGTCTTTTTTACCAGGACATCTTTGACCCATTTGGTAAATTAGTCTATTGTAGTAGGAATATGGGTGTGTCTAGCACTTGAAGGAATGTTTAGAGGCCCTATAAAATCCATACCTCATTATTCAAATGTCTCTTTAATGACTATAGGTCTTAAAGGTAATGTTACTAATTGGTGTTTACCTAAAAATAAACTACACTTATCATAAAGTCCTACCCACTTTTATGCATCTCCGAACATACTAGGTCAATAATATTTGTTCTTCAAGATCCTAAACATTGTGATTGTAGATGAAAAATTCTCTACATGCTTTATTATGGAATTCTTACAACAACTTCTTCTGTTGGTCACTATCAACACACCGTATGAACATGCCATCTAATCCCTTTTCTTAAAGGACATCCTCAATGATCACATATTTAGTAGACTTCAATCTTAGGGTTATTTTTTCATTACCCATAAGATTCTTGGGGCATTCAACCATAGGTTAGGACTACAATATCTGAGAACCGTGTATCCTTCAAACTTACTAAAAATGTCAGTGGTTCATCTCTTTCAAAAAGTTCTTTCTTTTGGACCATTAACTTGCATAAGACTTGTCCCCTCACAAGTTTTGTAGGTTTAATTTGTAATCAAGTTCCTAAATTTGTGCCACCCAATTTTCTCTTTTACTCACATCCACCTCTTTCTAAGTGAGAATTCCCTAAATTGTCATGTTTGGGACAAATATTGTTGAATGCAAGTACACAATGTAATAAAGGAACTACTTTACTTATTTTACTACAATAAGGCTTGTTTCTCTCTGAGAGAATATCTCAACTCATGGTTCTTTATTGGAATACTCAATAAAGAGATAATAAATTCCTTACCTTCATCATTCTTCTACAAGGATATGGTTGACATAGTGTGCTCATTATTGTAACAACATATTATAAAATCCTTTTTATAGTCTTAGTGTGCCAAGACTGGGCCCAAAACAGTAAATTTTAAATTTTCTTCAAAGGCTATAGTGTCTTCTTCATCCCATTTGTAATTCAACTTCTCACTTAGTAGATTACTTATAGGCCTAGTGGTTTCAACAAAATCTCATGCAAACCTTCTTAGAAGGTTGATTTGACCAAAGCCATTCATGTTTGAGGGTAAGTATAGTTTCTTGATTTCCTAAACTCATTTGAAATTAACTTTGATTGCATCCTTTGACACCAAGTAACCTAGCAAGTTACCTTTGGTGACACAAAACATAGACTTATTTGGATTCAAAGAAATTATGTGTTCTTAGCATTTATGAAAGGCCATTATCAAATAAAAAAGGTGTTTCTTCCTCCTAGAGAAGATATTAATATCATCCTTTTAAATCACAATCACCATATCCAAGAGATGTGTAAAAGACAAGCTCATTTCCATTTGAAAGTTTTCTCTTACATTTTATCTATTTAAAGGGCATCTAACTATGGACATCATTTTAGAGCCAAAAATTATCTACAAGATGTGTTCCACCTTTGGTAATGCAAAGTTCTCTTTTAGACTTTCCTAGTTCAAGTTCCTAAAGTCTACATAGGTTCTAATTTTACCAAACTTTTTGTAGGGTGGCACTATGTTGGCTATACATGTAGAGTGATGTATGTGGTATACATTGCACTCTTTCCATATATTCTCTACTTCTTTCAAGATGGCATCTGATACCTCAGGGTTATAATTCCTCAAATTTTTCCTAAATGATGTTGCTTTAGGTTCTTATGGAATTTGATGCTTGAACCTGCCTTGCCTAAAGTAATTTAGATCTTCATTTGACTAGGTGAACACATCATAGAACTCTTTTACAAACTTAGTAAACTTCATCTTTTCAATCTCTCTATAATAGGTGCCTAGGTTTAGAAATTTTAGATTTTCATCTATGTTTATGTTTACCTTTTTGCATTCACTAGACCAATTTTAATATTTCTTTACAATTTCCCTTACATAATGATCTCTTCTATCAAAGAGTGTTTCCAATACCACTAGTCCTTTAAGAATTTGATTTTTTTTTATATGGATAACTCCAACATCAAGTTTATGCCTAGAGTCGGGATAGAAATCTCAACATCCTAAACTTTAACCTTCAAAGAAGATGCCATTGAAATGTTGAATTCCTTGCAAGAAGGTGTTGATGTGATCTATCATCATTGAACACCTACAAAGAATCATCATCAAATACCCATCAACAATCATCATTTTTAGGTACACAAGGGAAATAAATCAATTCTATAGTATATAGGTCCTCTTGAAAAAAGGGGTGCAATATCATTAAAGATGAATGACCCTACTAATGCTTTAGCTCTAACATTGAATTCCCAAGGCACTGATTTAATGTAAAAGGCATCAAGTACCTACAACTCACTCTAGTCTCTATATCTCTAGTGCCTTAGTCTACTACTTTTCATCGAAGAATCATCTTTCACTTTCTTGATTACTGATTATGAATCCATGTGAGCCTTCAGGAGTTTCACTCCCCCCTGTTTTGCTTTTTCAATTCCCAATAGCAGGGCTTTGTAGTCAAAGGTATTATTTGTATTTTTCAATGCTAGCTTGAAATATCTAGTAATTATCTTTCCTAAGGTTGATATTAGTAAAAGTCTAGCTCTTGACCCATCTGAAGAAGAGTTACCATCAAATTCAATCTCCCATATACCATAATCTACTACTTCACCCATACCTACCATATCTTCTTCAAGAAAAATCACATAATTAGTGAAGTTAGATTCATTATATAATATATTAGTTATAGGGTCTTTAGAGGGGAAGGATTTATATTTTGACATAGTCTTAGGGTATAGGAAAGCTATTTTATTACCAATTGGAATACTATCTTTTGACCAGCCTAGTTTAACCTCTCCTCCTAGATTTTTGCAAAGTGTCCTAGACTCAATAACATTATGTAGTTAGATGGAATTTCTACTACTAGGATGATCAAATTAACTCTATTATTAGGGAGCTCAACTAGAGAGACTTGAAAATCCTTGATATGTTTGATCAAGGGAACTTTCTTTGAATCAACATAGTAGCATTTTCCAAATATCTTTATCATAGGAAAATGTAAAGCTTTGGTGATAGAACATAGCATGGTGTTATCAAATGCTCTAGAGTCTATTATAAAGTTTCTCAACTTATGGTTTTGGATTAAAAAAGAGACATAAAAGGGATTTGGGTTTTCAATTACACTATAATTCTTTGAAGTTTCATTATCTATAGATGCATATTTAACTAGGGTTGTATTTCAACTTCAATGTGAACCTCAATGAATGACATAGAATTCACCAAGTAGGCCATGTTTTGATGATTTAAACCTCTTACATGATCAATTAATATATATCTCTAATTAAGCTTTGACCTTAAATGATTAGAAAAGGAAATTTGGAGCTTCATAGGCTTATAGAACTCAACAATATCGAATGTGTGTTCTGGATCATGTCGCTTCAATATCATCACTTCTTGCACTATAGTTCTTTAAACCTTGGGATCTCCAAGAAACTAGTTTATGACTTTTCCTTTTCTTATTGGAGTGGAAGAAGAGAAAGAATAATTAGGGTACTGGTTCCCAAACTGGTTTAATGTAAGATCAAAGAAAGAAGGTTCCTCGTGAGTTGGAAGTATATCACTACCATGCTCTGAATTATACTCATATTTGAGGTAATATTTGATAGAGTTGTCTTTCCCTCTTGAGGTTCCCTACTCAAATTTTACTTATTGTACTATTTCCTTATTCACTTCTATTTCCTTGTATCTCACCATTGCTGGATAGGAAGCACCATCATGATTATTTATCAAGTGTAAGGTGCCAATATTTTCCTTACTTGTAGAAGGGATTTTGATCATTAAATTTTTAGTACCTGGGACCATATGTAGTTGTTTACCAAATGTTCGTCCTCCTTGATTTGGATATTTCCTGGGAATATCCTAGTATGCTATAGTATTCTTTGATAATTTCCTCTTGGTCACTATCACGTCATTAAGTAGATCTTTGAACTAAGTGCTTAGTTGAACCCAATGTGGATGTTTGTGAGTTATATACTTGCACTTCTCTCCTCCATTTCCTTGTGTATATCAAGTAATCTTCTAAGTCAATGACTAATTTTTGGGCTACATTAACATCTTCCACCTTGTTATGCCTTCAGTGAAAACTAATGTTAGGTGGCATGGCATTGACAAAGAAGCCTTTTTTATTTTTAACATTTTGTCTCTTTGCAACATTTATGTTATACAATATATTGTTGAACTTTTCTATGAAATTGTGTATAGGTTTCTAAACTTCCTTTTTAAGATGTGCTAGTTAAAATAGGAGAGTATTTCATCATTAGCTTCTTTGAACCTTTCTTCAAACCAATTCATCATAGAAGCCAAACAAATAATTTCTCCAAAAGATAGTGGAACCAATTTATAGCTACTTTAGTTCAAAGGTTTGCACAAATAACCAACACCTACATTTTCAATGGGAACATCAAGAACCCCACATACACTATTAAAAATAATCAAATACTGATCTATAGATTTCTTCCCATCACTACTAAAATTGGTAAGAACATCTCTCACACATTTTGTCAGAGTATCAAGATTGGGTCCTAGATTCATAGGGCCAACTTGGGCACCACAAGGATTATTTCTTGTCACATAAAGTAATATGAAGTTAAGAAGCTAAGCACTGAAATGTGATGGAACTATGGTTCCTTTTATTATTAAAGCTTGCAATTAATAGTGATAAGAGAAGTCTTATGAGGTGAATAAATTCTACTTATGGATAGAAAAACTTTATTTTTCCTATAGGTATAGTCAGGGTAAAAATTAAACTTCTTTAGAGCCTTACAGTCATCATCAATTAATCCCTAAAACTTATCATACTTGGTGTATTTTTCCCCAACTAGTTTATCTCAATTAGGCTTTTTAGAAACTTCTTGATGGATAGGATTAAGGGCATTTATTGATGGTTTCTAGGCTAATATTTCTATCACTATATTGTGCATAACTCATTTTAGTGTTATCAAATCACAATTTTGGTTAAAAAACAT
This sequence comes from Cupressus sempervirens, assembly GCA_028749045.1. NCBI lineage: Eukaryota > Viridiplantae > Streptophyta > Pinopsida > Cupressales > Cupressaceae > Cupressus > Cupressus sempervirens. The sequence goes on from CM053784.1 coordinate 69,313,890, forward strand.
TAAATTTATCTTTGTGTGACATGACCATCATGGAGCATACCTAGTTTAATTGATATCTTGGACACACTAGTGGCTTCTCTAGTAGAGTCGTAAAAAAAAATTAGTGAGTAGTTTTTCCCATTAAAGTATTAACTAATTCTTGACTCTATTCTGAACTTTAGGAAAAGTACATACACACTTACAAATGAGTCCCTTTCATAGAGAAATGTCTATATTTAACAACTATAGATTCCTAACTTCAAAGATTTTTCAAATTAAATTTTATTTTAAAACATTAAATCTGTCAATTACTTTTGACTAGAAATTATAAGGAAAAACACTGAGCTCATAATAATGAAAAGAATGTGGAGATTGAAAAACAACTAAAATTTCACAACACAGATTAGTGACATGACTGATTATAACTATGAAACTTAATAAAAAAATGATTAAATTAAGGCTAATGTATTATTCTAGATTCATGATCAACATGTAATGCAAACAAAGAGCTAGCTTTTCATACATTCACTCCCATAGAACATATGAAAAAATGCTTCAATAAACCATATGATTTAAAACCCAAGATTCATATATAAAACCACATTATCCCATATATCATTGCATCGAATATTATGTATCATAGAATAAAGGCATAGTTAAAAAAAAGGTTTCAATATCCAGAGCACTTACCCTCTAAAAATCTAATGCAGTACAAGGAAGGAGAATCCCCAAAGGAGATGTCCAAACCCCCAGAAAACAACATAGCAAAAATACAAAAATAAAACAATAATAATGCAAGATCTAATACCAAATCAAAACTCTTATTCATAGATACATCTATTTACATGAAATATGCCCAGTTGTAAGGCCTTTTGGATTAGGGCCAAATGCACACAAAAATTATAATATTAGTTCTACAAGACCCAACAAGATCTACTAAGAAACTTGATTCCAACTAGTCTAGATCCACAACTAGATAAAATTCGCAAGAAAATCCACACTTGTACCCTTAGGTCCACCAAGAAGATCCTCTTGTTCTGAAGCCACAACCCTAGCTCTTCAAAATTCACATCTACATAATCACCTTCACTCATCTAGATGAATGAATTCTCTAGCTCTACTAAAGAGTCCACAAAATAATTTACTTATACCCAACTAAGTCACAAGTTGGCACATCCATTACAAACTAAATTAAATCCCTCACATTGAACACATGTTGAGCCAAAAATCATCCACAAGAAAAAGTTTAATACCCATACATAAATTAAATGACAAAATTCAGCTCACAAAAACCTCATCACGACAAAACAAAAACTAATACTGGCACTCATCACATATAGGAACACTCAACATCCACTAGCTATAGTAACTCAGCATCCGCTAAGAGCTACAGTAACTCAGTCCCCACTGCACAACTTGGTAGCAACAAAAAATTTGAAATCATTGGCACCTAGCTCCATTATGTAGGATTACAAGAAAGCATAGGATGATCCTACATCAAAAACTCCAGGTTTGAAAAGATGTTCTAGTAACTAGAAGAATATCTTATGGGATTCCACACATAAATCCCAAACTAGTTCTTCACATACATATACTCCAAATCTTCAATTTGTACATTCATTCCCAAGTGTTTTTCTTCTTCTTCTTCTTCTTCACATCCATCTTAGGTATACTACAAGTTTGCTTTCCACATTGATCTCCAACCTTCTTAGAATCTGCCAACTCAACTCGACTACCAATAGTTCGGTTCCTCCTATTGAGCTCTTCTTTCTACAAAGATATCTGGGAAAACTTCCTACAACCTTTCTCAATAGAAAACACATTCTTGAAAAAATTATGCACATCCTTGCACTCATACTACCAATGTCTACCATGCAACACATGAAAAAATGTTCATGTCCACAATATCACAAAACACTTACTGCCCAATTTGAAAAGAAGGAAGGTATTGTTCCCTCACTTCCAAAGCATGTTCACCTTACAAACAACCAATCTTATAAGGATAAGGATGTCTTACTCTATTCAAACCAATATTTTGAACCATCTGCTCAGAAAAATGTTTATCAGTACTACCACCATCCATAATCACCTTGCAAAATTTATAGCTGGACTTACAACAATTCTTGAACAAACTACTCCTCTAAAAACAAAAATCTTCTTGCCAACCAGTACTTGCCAAGCCAAAAAACTTTCTCCTTTCGTAGGATGATTGTCTTTAACTAAAACCTCATTCACAATAGTAATTGTCCTGCTAAATGGACATTGAAAAGATCTCTTCCCTTCTTTACAAAATCTAAAGCAATTACCTCTGAACTCACCTCTACTTATCCTACTTCTCTAATCAACAAGTTTTTATTCACCTTCAGCTCTCAGTTTAGCTTGTGTCAAGCTATCCTACTTCTCCTTTTCCTCTAGCATTGCCTTGACATTTCCTCTTTAACTTATCCTCTATTTTTAAGGCATACTAATAAGTATCCTGAACTAAAGAAGTATTCAACATACTAACCTCATCCTAAATATTGAATATCAAACCATTAATGTACCAAGCTACCTTTTCCTTTCACATTTCTCTATGACCATACCAAATAGTCAACTTCTAGAACTCCTTGATATAATCTTTCATAAACATATCTTTCTAGTTTAGATTCTTTAATCTCTTAAACAACTCGAGGTCATAATCAACAAGAATGAACATAGCCTTCAACTTAGCCACCAACAATCTCCATCTAGGGATCTTCATTTTACTTTCCTCTTTTATGTCTCTTTGCAATTCTTTCCACCAAAGAGCAGCATGTCCTTTCAGCTTAGTTTGTGCCAACCTCACTCTAAGTGGATCCTTAATATCATCAAGCTCAAAGTAGTCTTGCAATTCACCAAGCCAATCAATCAAGTCTGTAGGAGTCAAAGTACCTAAGAAATTAGAAACCGTCATCTTATGCTTCAACTTCAACTGAGATCCAAGTATAGAAAATTGACCAACCCTAGCTCCAATAGGTCTCTCCATATGATCACTTCTATCCTCACCACTAGATCTAGAAACTTCAAAATCTTTAGCAACTTCCTCATAACTACCTTTAGTTCCCACATGCCTAGGTACACCACCACCTAAAGCACTTACAATTTCAGCAATAATGTCACTCTTCATCAATACAATCTTAGATCTGAACTCTACTCTAATCTTCTCTGAGATCGCTTCTTTCACAACATTAGTAAGATCATCAATTTCCCTATGGTCTAATCCTTTTACAGGCATTTTCAAAAATTCTAGCAAACTATAAGCAACAAATCCACCAATTTAGAAGATCAACCAGTCATAAGATGAACCTTCTGTACAAGTCCTAGTGTAAACTACCTTAGCTCCAACAATCTATAAACACATTCAGAAAAAAAAAAACTTTTCCCTAATACCATTTGACATAGTGCAAGGAATGAGAATCCCTAAAGGAGATGTCCAAACCCATAGAAAACCACACAATGGAAATACAACAATAAAACAACAATAATGCAATATCTGATACCAAATGGAAACTCTTTATCCACTGATATAAATGATTACATGAAATATGCCTAACTATAAGGCCTTCTGAGTTAGGGCCAAATTGAAAGAATGATTACAATATTAGTTCTACAAGACCCACCAAGATTCACTTACAAACTTGATTTCAGCTAGTCTAGATCCACAACTAGATAAGAACACCCAAAAAATCCATACTTGTACCCTGAGGTGCACCAAGAAAATCCTTTGGTTCTCAAGCCATAGCCCTAGCTCTTCAAAATTTACATCTAGACAATCCCTTTCACTCCTCCAAATGAATGAATTCTCTATCTAGGCTAAAGACTCCACAAAAATCTTTAGTTATACCAAACTAAGCCACAAGTTGGCCTAGTGCATTAAAAATTAAATTAAATCCCTGACATTAAATATATGTTGAGCCACAAGTCAGCCACAATACAAATTAAATATCCATACATAAATTAAATGCCAAAATTTGACAAACAAAAAACTCATCAAGAATAAAAATAAAACCAATACTAGAACTTGGCATATATATGAATACTTGATATCCACTAGCTATAGTAACTCAACATCCAGTAAGAGCTATAGTAACTTGACACTCACTAGGAGCTATAGTAAGTTGACATCCAATAAGAGCTATAGTAGCTCAACACTTGCTAGGAGCTCTAGTAACTCAGCATCCACACAAAGCTACAATAACTTGAGACTTGCTAGGAGCTACAGTAACTTGACATCCACTAAGAGCTATAGTAACTCAATCTCCACTAAATAGCTTGACAACAACAAAAAATTGGAAACCATTGGCACTTGGCTCCAATATGCAAAATTGAAAGAATGCCTAGGATGCTTCTACATCAAAATCTCAAAAGTAATGCTTGTATGGACATGAGTGGCTTTAAGATTTAGTTTCAAAAACTAAATCCCTGAAGGAGTTATAAACTAACATACTTAAACATAATTTTTAAAACAATTGATTTGAAAGAAAATGATGCTAAGTAAAGTATCCCCTAGATCTTATCTAATAATTTTTCACTTGCAATAGTGGGATTGACCTATTGGTCTAAATTTTCAGTAAGTCCACCACTTGTGTCTTTCCATTTTTTTGTAAGTGGCAAAATAATTGAGTAAATCCTTTTGTAGGGGGGCACTCTAATATACTCTAGCCTTACTTTCAACGTGCACTCAATCTTGTAAATAGGGTCTAATTTTTTTTTGTCTTCTTTGAAATGATTCTTTTATAAAATCATGATGGAGTCCACGTAGGCAATGATGGAAAAATCCTAGACTCTCATCTTTCAAATTTATTTCATTATCTTCATTGTGTCCTAAAAAGATGTCAATACCTCTGCAGTACTCCTTTCAGGTTTATCACCAAACTTCATGATCCTAACATCAATGCACTTGATATCATTGTCTAGGATCTATTTGATACATTCCATCTCCCTCAACAACTTTGATGTTTCCTCTAGGAAATGCCTGATGCTTATGTTTCTCCACTCTAAATTGGATCTTGCAATGAAAACAAAATCAACATCCATAACAACATCAGACATATCTATCAAGAACATACAAGTATCATATTTTTTGACCTCTATAATATGGATGATGTACTTATCCCACTTCACTTTCTCAGCTTCCCACACATTTAGTATAAACTCCATTTTTTATACGATTGTATATGATCACATTTTAGTTTGAGTTAATTTAGAGATTTAACTCAACCCATTGACCATCACAGTATCTATCTAATCATTAGAGACTCCAGGTAAAGATCTATCCTATTTAACTTGGTCAATGACTTTTTGATTAGCAAGGGAAGTAACATCTACTACTAAAGCACTCCTAGGGATGGCTAATACATCAAGATTCTGTAGGATGTTTATATACTTTGTCATTAACTCTATGGTATTTTCTTAGTTCCCTTTTGTCTTTCCAATCCTTCTAAATCTTATCTTCAAAACACGGCTAACAAAGATGTAGCATCATAGGTATCAACTTGATTTACCAATGATTTTGGGCTTTATAGGTTTCTTTTTATTGGGATTATTTCTACAAAGATATGTTGTTTCAAAATATTGCTACACTTTATAATTAATTTTTAGGATTAACATCATCATCCATCAGTTATATTTCTTATGAGTGAGCACAATTTAATTGTGGAAGGATGCCATGGGTAAAACTGAAGGAAGAAACTAGGGAACTTAAAGATGACAAGAATGATGGCAAACAAATGAATACACAAAGAGTTGTAGCAAATAGTACAAGATGGGGGTCACTTTGTATAAAAGAAGACCAAGTGAGTGGAGTATTAAACTACCATTAATATAGTTTTTGTGTCATGTCTTATATGTCTTTCATGCCTTGTAGGCCATAAACAAAATAATCAAGGCTATTTTTCTCAAGAATTTATGAGATTACTTATTATAATGATTATTGTGAGCTTTCTTTCTATTAGCTGAAATCTAGGATTGTCAAGAAACAACAATTGCAAGCCCTTAAGGTACCCGTTTATTGAACTATAAAAAGAATTCATGACATCAAAAAATTTGACCAAATATAGTAGTAAAGGGTAAACAACTTTCACAATTTATATAAAAAATATTACTGTTATTTTTTCTCATTTCTAGCTTTCATATTACTAGCTTTGTGGTGAGAGAAAACAAAATCACATGACAAGCAATAGGCTTGATAAACCCCTTGTCTACAATTGTATCAATAAAGATTAACAAAGACTTATAATACAACCTTCAACATTCATCAGTTCCACATTTACCCAAAAAAGTGAGTTTTAAAATTGGCAAAAAATTTATTACAAAAAACTGTTTAGGGCTTGTTTCTTTTTCTTCTACTATATAACTACAATCATCGTCAAAGAGCTAATACTCCCACCTTTGCTCTTGATCGAAAGAAAAAGATATTACCTTTTTCTTCTAATAATTCGATAAATTTTTAACTAATTTCTTATTGATATATTAAACATTTACCATTTGTCCTTGTCAATATTGATACAAGATATAAATTGACAATATTATAATTAAAAACATATTCACATAGTCTCAATAAAGATATCTCTTTTTTTTTGGTGATATATGTCAACCCCCTTCAATACATTCTTATTCACAACAACATTTATAATTATTCATTTTAATTTTAACAATTTCCATCAATTCATTTTTAATCTTATCACAATTTTCTAAATAGATTGTAATTTGAAGTCCCTACATTGTAATTTGAAGTCCCTACAACCTCCTCTTTGTGGAGCTAACCATGGAACAGTTGAGAGAAACACAAAATAAGAGCAAGTTTTCAAATAATGAAAAAATCAACTTGAACTGCTACTACATTACAATGAATTGGCACTGGATATTACGATGGAAGTCTGTCCGAATGCTGAGAGCAGACGACTAATATAAGAATCAACGAATGAAAACCAAGAAAACTAAGACAGGAACCCTATTCTAAGAGAGCAATCGAAAAGAATACAATCATTTGTCCAAATTGAGAGGAAACGTGCAAATCTAGCTAATTTGAAACCATCAATGGTGATAATACTTCCGCCTTTTCTTCCATTTCCTATAAATCTGTTGTTTGTAGAACTCGAGCATTGAATCGAAGGCTTGCCAGCGCATTGACTGCACACATATGATTAACCACATCAACCAAAAATGCTTAGAAATTCCTCATGGGAAAACATTTCTAGTATTCACATGTAATTAAAAATCACACTATGAAACGCTATTAAATAACAAAGCAATCGTTGGTGTAATATGAGAGAATATATACCAAGGTAGGATGTAGATTGTGAATCATGGTCGACAATGACTGTTCTGCTTTGAATGTTAACAGTGACGCTCTCAACTCCACGTTTTGCCCGCAGCGAACTTCTAATCCTTCCTTCATCGGAATCCCTGCATATTCCCTCGATACGCAGACTTGTTCTCTTCATGATGCCAATCTAGTAATGATCCTATGCAATTCAAAGAGCAAATGAATACGATGGAACCAAATCAAGATTATGGTGTTTGCCTTGAATTAGAAGAGCAAATGAAGATGAGGGATAACTGAGAATAGATCTGTATAACTTTCTAATTGAGATTTATGATCTATGCCTTCATATGGTTCAAGTATTTATAATTGCCATGACCAGTGATTTGCAAGAAATGTGTTCTTCCTCGTAGTGAACATGAAATAATCTCGAAATTGTGTTAACGCGGAGAAGACAATTCAACTCCCTTGATTTATTTTATTTTGAAGGATTTCCTCATTGCGGGGTGCAACGAGAATTATCAGGTTTACAGTGGAGACAGAAACCCTCAACGTGAAGACTTCAAATGCATGCCTTGCCCTCGTCTTCACGTTAATTTCCGAGGCGAAATTGGAGTGAAATTGATGAGAAAGGAAGAGAATGTCAAACTCTAAGGTTTTCAGTTGTTGGTGAAAATAGTCAGCCATGCAAAATCTTTGTTAAGTTTGACTTTTGAGATTGTGACTAAGTTCTACGTCAATGTACGAAGAAGCCAAGAAATACACTCGCCCACCACTTCCAATTATACAATCTTGGATTGCGATGTCACCGACATAGGATAATACAATAACTGTCAACGGGAGTATATTAAAGAAGTAAAAAAAATTATTTCTCTTCTAATTTTATATCAAATTGCTACCATTTGCTATAAATTATAGTATGCTTTCATTTAAATATTTTTCCAAACGTATTATCTAATAATAAGTTAACAGCACATATTTTATAACAAACAATTATATTTATTTTAATAAGATTTTTTATAATAATATAAATTGAATTATTGCTTGCTTAATAAAATTAACAATCATCATATTATTTGACAAGTGTAAGTTCTTATAGGTCTCATGTTTCAATTAGGTAAGCACGAAAGAGGGTTCATTTAGAGATCAATCATTAAGATACAAGGACAATGAAACTTACTAGAAATTTGAGAACAACAAATCACAAAAACAACAAGACTAGTAAGATCAAGAGGTTTTGACTAGAGCGATAACTAAAGGGAAATAATAGATCCAACCTTGAAGTATGTTTACCTTCCAATAATCTTCATAATCAACCATACAAATTCATTTTCAGATTTCAGGTTTTCAATTGTCAGTGCAAATAGTCAGCCATGTAAATTCTTTTTCAGATTTTACTTTTGAGGTCATGACCAAGTTTTACGTCAATGTAAGAAGATGGTGAGAAATACACTCTCATTGACTATTTCCAAGTTTCCAATCATAGATTGCAATGTCAGTGAATGAGGGTGATACATTTAATGTCAACAAAGTATATTAATGAATTTTTTAAAAATAAATTGTTTTTCTAATTTTATATCCAATTATTATCATTTCATATAAATTATTCTATGCTTTCATTTAAATAATTTTCAAACATATCATCTAATAATTAAATATCAATTTTTTATTTTTATATAATAAACTATCATTTAAAATCATCAACACTAAGTTTTCTATTTTAATTATATTATTTTTTAGAGTAAATGATTTATTTTATTTTATTTTATTAAATTACTTTTATTCTCTTCTTAAGATTTTTGTTTATGGACATGTATTCCTATTTAATAATGAAATATTAATTATTATAAGTGATTTACCTCTTAGCATTTTCCTTTTAAGTTTTATGATCTCCATCTATAAGGATTGATCAAGTATATTTTTTCATTCATTTTTTTAGTCTAATAATATATTCTTGCATATTTTCAAAGCCAAACCCTTGCCTTCTCCTATCTTTTTTCATTGGGGTAAGTTCTTGCATGCAAGTGTTCTACTGGATATGTGGATTTATTCTTATCAAATCCTTCATGATATCAGAGTCGAATCTCCTACAACTTGTTAGGTTTATTGAAGAAAATAGGAAAAAGAGTTGCTTGGATCAGATCTGGCAATTATTGGGTATTTCTTGTGGAAGTAAGGGGGTCTCAGAAATTACTGTTGGATTTAAAGCATGTCAAAACCCTTAGTTTCGTATAAGGCACTTCAGTTTTGGATGTTGTTGACAAGAGAGCCAAAAAAAAGAATTCTTCCAAGGCCTATACAACCTCTAGACACATTCTGAGACAAAACACATCAGGTTTTAAAAGTAACTTTAAAATAATATTTTTTTATTAAAAAAATCACCACCCTTTATAAAAAAAGGTACTGCCAGCATCCCGCAATGAAGCCAGTGCCACGCCACTCACACACAGTCATCACTAGGATCTTTTTCCTACATACCACCAGTAGAGTGCTAGCCCAGCCACACCTAGCCAATGGTCACATGGATGCCTAGGGGGATAATTTATAGTGCCCAACCTTTTTGTAGACCTTTCTTTAGACAATAGGATACATGTTAGTTTTTTGGCTCTATTACTAGCATAGGGTATCAAAATTAAGCAAATGAGATATCTTTAAAAAGTTAATTCCAAGATGGACACATTTGTGTAGGTTTCATAGGTTTTTACAGTATAGTACCTATTTTTGCAGTCAAAGTTAGACAATTGTTTTTGCATTTTGGGGGCATAACTTGCTCAATTTTGCTCCTTTTTTCAATCTAGAAGAAGTGCCAAAAAGATCTCTTTGAGTTTTTTGTAGTTAATTTTCTTTATTTCATCAAAAAAATTTAAAAGGTATATTTATCTTCATTTGAATATTTTTCTCTCTCTCATTATAAGCAATATTTTCTAGCTTCTGGGGTTTCATTTATTGAATGGTGTGAGGTGTTTTATTTTTTATTTTTTACAATTTACTTTAGTAAACTTGAAATTATATTTTAAAAAACTTGTTATTTAAAACATGCCTAAGACCTCTTCTTATCTAGAACTTTTGACCCCTCATAACTACCACAGATGGAAATCCCTAATGATATGACTTCTCTAGTCAAAAAGGTTGTGATCTTGTTTAGATGTAGTGCAACTAGTTTTATAGAGGTATTTCAAGGTCATGTAGCATAGGAACAAGATGGATGAGGAAATAGGGTTGATTACTTTATAGGTGTCAATCAACCTACAGTTTCATCTTGATCGTTTGAATAACCTTCTAGCTATGTCGACCAAGGTTAATGACTTGTTTGGTATAGTGAATGACTTTAGGGTACTTTACATTGAGCTGGAGCTTACCTCTCTTGTACTAGATTATTTTCCTTTTGTTGACAACTTCTTGAAGAAGTTAAAACAAAAAAGGTATTTACTGTAGGGTTGTGGGAAGATCAAGGCTAACAATGATTTCAATTATCTAATTCTTTCTAATCTTCATGGAAACTTTTGGAATTTTTCTTCTATCTTCCATTCCATCATGGATGCTTTGGGTACTAAATTTACCATGTCATCCTTCGAGGTTATTCTTGATCATTTGAATCAAGAGAAAGCTAAGCTATCTTAGTTAGATTCTCTCATTGGCTCACAAAGTCATGCATTGGTAGCTCAAACATCTTCTAGAAAGAAGGAGAAGAAACAAAAGTCACATTCTATAGAGTCTCATGTTGTTTCTATCCCTCACCTTTGATTAGACCCACCTCCTCATAAGGGGGATAAATAAAACCTAGATAAACTGAAGTGTGATTATTGTACTAATCACAATCATGATGAGTCACATTTCTATGAGAAGAAGTTAGATGGTTACGCAAAACATTTTTAAAATTTGATAGCTCTCCTTCAGAAGAGAAACATTTATATTACTTCTACTTCTAATAGATCTTCTTCATCATCATCATCATTTAAGTCAAGTGTTTAAGATATAGGAAATTGTCATGCAATATGTGCAACTACTACTCCACCTTCTTCTACATAGTTACTAGATTAAGGTATTTCACACCAAATGGGATCTTCTCAAGATTTTTTCTCTTCCATTAAGGTTTCTCCTAATCTCACGTCTTTAATCCCCTTTCAATATCATGTCTTTGATACTAATAAGAACAATACCCCTAATATGGTAGGGGGTGAGAATGGGGAGGTTCTGACCTCCCCCTATGTCCTATTGAAAAAAGGTGATCAAACCCTTGCAAGGGGCACCCCACAGTCCCCAGCTATTGGTGTTCAAAATGAAGATTTAGGGGTCACTAATAGAAACCTTAAAAGGCTACAGGAAAGGGAAGAGATTCTAAAAAAGAGGTTTGATGAGGTCACTAGGATTTTTGTGAGGGTGGTGCATTTGATGACCTTCACCTTCGCCTTCTACATGCAGAGAAAAATGGTAACTTCTACGGCAAGAGTGGACACTACAAGTTTTCTTTATAGGTTCTTGGTGGATGATTAGCTCCAAACTCTACTGGATAAACCAAAAGGGAGCAAGAATAACTAGGTGAAGTAGTTCCCCCTTTAGTTTAAGTTTTATTTTTTGTTATGCTTACTACTACAAAACTCGACCTATGAGGGCTCTACTAATGATGATTTTACGTACTCACATTTAATATAATATTTGTATATTTGATATTGTATATTGTATATAGTTTTCTTTCTCATAGTTTGACACTTTAGTGTGGGGATTTTTTAAATTGAAAAGGATGGTTGGTTAATACTAGTTTTTCCTGATTGTTAGCTATTCTGCAACTTCCTGTTATTAGAGTCAACCCCTATGTTTGGTTTCTTTCAATTTTAGAAATAATGTCCAACATGTTAGATATGATCCAAAAGTCTAATATGGCTAATACAAGTATCAATTCTAGGCCTCACTAGAAGATTTGGTCTAATGACATTGGCAACATGCTAAAAATAATTTTTATATACTTATTTTTTTTACAAAGCTTTTCATGTTTTGCATATCAAATAAATTAAAAACATTTTGAAAAACCAATGCATTCTAATGTTTCAGGTGTAGGTATGTCCCAAGTGTAGAGGAAAAACTATTTATGAGAATCAAATGATGTAAGAAATGAATACTAGGACAATAATGTATCTACTACTTAAGTCATGATTTGTTTCTTTTATGAAATCATTTGGAAGCGACTTGCGATGCCTAAATTCTCGTAAAAATTTAAATATTTTTATTTGATTTTATCATAGTGTTATATATGTAACCTTTTTGTGACATTAGTAATAATAAATTCCTCTATTTTCTATTAAATTTTTCTCTCCAAACATAAATAGTGAAACAAACATTTACAATCACTTGAAATGCAAACATATGATCAACAACATCAATTAAGTATTATTGCAATTTGTTCAATGAAAACCTTTGAGAGTTATATTGTGAAACCCTAAAAAAAGTATTGGTTTAATGTGAGACAACAAATAGAAAATTTGTTGAAATTTAACAATGATATTCTAATCTCCTTGCCATGCATCAATTGATACCTTGATGTTTCCTTCAACACAAACCCTATACATTTCAACAAAACACATTGTTCTTCTTAATTGAGTTATTGATAAATTAAATTACTCCTTAATTTATACTTATTTAGATACTTGTTACACAATAATTATCATAATTTTTGTAATAATTTACTAGTTATACAAATCAATATTTAAAAGTAAATATTTAGTTATTCAGAATATTTTTAATGAATTTGATAGAGTTTCAATCTTGATGGAATACATAATATGTATCACAACATAATTATATTTATGGTTCTACATTTTAGGCTTTAATAACAATAGCTAATAAATTTTTTTATTTTAAAATATTATTTTTCTCTCTGAATTTAAATTAGATCAATTGAAAAGAATACAATAATATGTCCAAATTGAGAGGAAATGTGCAAATCTAGCTATTTTGAAACCACAATTGTGATAATACTTTGGCCTTTGTCTTTTTCTTTCATTTCTTATAAATTTATTGTTTGTAGAACCTCAAGCATTGAATCAAAGGCTTGCCAACACATTGACTGCACACATATCTTCAACAACATTAACAACCAATGGTCAAAAAAGCCTTATGGAAATACATTTCTATTATTTGCATCTAATATATGCCGAAGCAATGGTTGGTATAATACGAGAATATATACCAAAGTTAGATGTAGATTGTGAATCATGCTCGATAATGATTGTTTTTCTTTGAATGTTAACTATGATGTTGTCAACTCCATGTCATGCCTATCGTGAACTTTTAATCTTTCCTTCATTGAAATCCCTACATAGTCCCTCAATACACAAACTTGTTCTCTTCATCATGGCAATCTAGCAATAATCCTATGCAATTCAAAGAGTAAATGAAGATGGTGGAACCAAATCAAAATCATGATGTTTCCCTTGAATTAAAAACACAAATGAAGATCAGGGATAATTGTTAGAAATTCAATGAAATATATCATTTTCCCTTGGAGCCAAATGCCCACCTACCCACCTGACACTATTCAAGTCACTAGGTGAGTTCAAATTCAAAATGAGAGGGAAAACATTTTTTCCAAGAGACAAAAGGAATGAATCTATTTCATTTGATTAGAGTTGAAGAGTTGGCATTGAAGAGAGTAGAAAAGAGCATAGAGCAAAGAAGGTAGTGGATGAGAAGATCATGTCAGAGTTTTAAAGATAGAATGAAGCTTCAGTTTCATGTTTTCAATTACACATGTTGGATCCTTTTGTTATTTTGTAAGTTCATTTTTTATTTATATTGTCAAGTAGTAATTTCTCTAGGAATTATTGTATGCAGCCATTAGTATTGTAAGTTGTAAGCTTTAAGTTTTATCAATTTGAAGATTTTAGGGTTTTTTGGTTGAAGTCGAATGCTCCTAGATTTTGTAATAGTTTTATCTTATTTGAATAGAAAGCAAGAAAATAGGGAGGCATACAAATCTTTGTTCTTCCATTCTTCTATTTTTTATTTCATGGTATTGTGCATTTGAGAATTTCATATTTGGAAGCTTCATCCTTTAGCTCTGTGCATTTTAATTGTATAAATATCCAAGTTGTAAGTCTAAAATATAGCCCGCCAAATTTTTTTTTATAACAAAATTCTCTCTCTGTTGCTCTTATCAAGCTCACACAACATCCCTTGTTGTTGAGCTTCACCTTATAGTGGTGATTGATCTCACTCAGCATCCACATTTTCAAGCTCACTTGGCACACACTATGCTGATTTTCCCTTGTGATGAGCTACTCGACACCTATTGCCTATCACTTGGTATCCTCTGTGTCCTAAGAAAACTATCACTCGACTTCTTCTTGTGCCGAGAGAAATTATTAAAGATTGTGATTTATTTTTGACATGGTATCAAAAATTTAAGGCCCCACATCAATAGTAAATTAGGGCATTTATTTTTTGGGATATTTGACATGACAAGAGAGACAAGATAGATATGGTAGTAGCCACCATCCTTTAATGGAAAAAATTATGACAGATGTGAAAATAAGATGAAAACTATATTGGTTGCAAATGATTTGTGAGAGTTGATGGCAAATTGATTTAATGGTGTTATAGTCCCAATATTATATTTTTCCATCATAAACCCATAGAAGACTTAGTTGAAAGAGTCAATGAGAAAGGATGCTAAAGAATTAAGTTTGAATGAGGTAGCAATGATAGAGATAGTTGTTCCCAAGATTGCAATAGCAAATAATGCAAAGGAAGAATGTGATATCCTTGAGATGGAATTCAAGGGGACTAATAAGATTAAGTGAAGCTATAAGTGATTAAAAGAGAGCTTTAGAATGTTCAAATGAAGGACAATGAACCTATTGTAGAGTTTAGCTCATGAATCTCCACTTTGATAAACTAGCTCAAATCAAATGGAGAAGATTATGTAGAGTAGAGAATTGTAGAAAAGATATTGAGAATTTTACATTAGAAATATGAAAATCTTGTGATGACCATAGAGGAATCAAAGGACCTCACCACATTGATCATGGATGAGTTGATGGGAACTCTTCAAACCCATGAGCACCAGATAAACAGATCAACAACTACTTCCCAGGTGTAGTCTTTCAAGGCTCAATATAATTCAAGAGGTAGGGGGAGAGAAAGAAATGGCTCTAGTAGAGGCTCAAGAAGTAGAGTTCATGGAAGGAATGGTCAAAGGAATGTTGGTCCAAAAAGCTTGGGATGAGCAAGAAACCAAGAGGGATCGAGCACTTCTTAGAATAACTCTAGAGGAGGAAAGAAGAATTACAACTCCAATAATAACAATGATGAATGCTACTACTATCATAAGTATGGACATTATGCAAGTGAATTTTGGAAGAAGTAAGGTGATCAGTAAAAGAAGAATGCTACTATGGTCAATTTTAACATGAGAAATGAAAATAGTCCCACGACCTTCATCATGTGTAACATTGGTGAAGAAGGAAGCCTTGAGGTGTGGCGCCTAGAAAACGGTTGTAGCAACCACATGATTGGTAATGAAAGTTTATTCTCTTTCATTTATAAGACTTTTAAATCTAAAATTAAGATGGGAAATAATAGAACCATTTCCATAGTGTGAAAATGATCTATAATGGTCTGAACTAAGCAAGGTGAGAAGGAGATATAGAATGTGTATTTTACCCCTAATATGAAGCACAATTTGATGAGTGTTGGACAAATGATTCAAAATGCATACAAAGTGCTAATGGAAAATGACAAGTGTGTCATTAATAAAAAGGATGGGAGTAATGGTTTACTTTTAGCAGTCCAAATGAAAAAGAACCAAATGTTCCCATTGAAGATAGAGACATGTTTCTCTTCTCAAGTTAGTGTTGCACCTCCCAAGCATGCATGCACAATAGTACATCAGCAATGAACTATTAAAAGTGTGATTGAAAACCCCTCCAAGCTTTGGCATATCAAGTATGGACATCAAGGATTTGCTAGTTTAATTTTTTTGTCCGAGAAAAGAATGCTAGATGGTTTTCAAGCACAATAGATTCTTATGACAAGTGTGAGGCTTGTATTTTGGGTAAGCGACATAGGCTTCCCTTTAATTTTGGAAATTCTAGAAGGGCTAGAGAATCATTAGAATTAAAGCATTCAAATTTGGTAGGCTCTATGCAAGCTACTTCTATTGTGAGAGTTCCTATTTTATGACATTCATAGATGATTTTAGTCATAAGACATGGGCGTATTTTTTGAAGAACAAATTTGAACCATTTGATAAATTTGTTGAATTTAAAGCACTGGCTAAGAAAGAATGTGGACACTATGTAAAGGTCCTTAGATCAAATAGAGGAGGGGACTATACCTCCAATATGTTTTTAAATTTTTGCCAAAAATATGGCATAAGGAAAAAGCTTATAGCCAATTATACTCTACAACAAAATGGAGTGGCTAAGAGAAAGAACATGACCATTGTTGAAATGGCAAGAAGCATGATGAAATAAAAGGGACTCCAAACTAAATAATGGGGACAGGCTATAGCGAAAATAATGTACTTGATCAATAGGTGTCCTGTACAATCTTCGAATGATAAGATTTTGTTCGAAGCTTGGTTAAGAAACAGATGGACAATTGAACACTTGAGAGTGTTTGGATGTGTAGCATATGCACATGTGCCTAAAGAACAAAGGAAAAAGCTAGATGAAAATTTTCTAAATTGCATCTTCATAGGGTACAACTTAGAATCAAAGGCTTATAGGCTTTATGATCCCACTCTCACCTTCATATTGCCAACAAAGACTAAAAGTCTAAGGGAGATATAACAAGATGAAAGGTATGAGGAAGATTATGATGAGAGTGTACATTTTGTATTATTTTCTCATATTCATCCATTTTATTTTGAGGAATTTGTGAATGAAGAGAAATGGTATAATGCCATGGATGAGGAAATAGATGTTATTGAAAAAAAATTAGACATGGGAGTTAACTAGTGTTCCTCCCAAGAAACAAGTAATTGGAGTGAAATGGGTTTATAAGACCAAGTGCAATGTTGAAGGAAAAATAGATAGGCATAAGGCACAATTAGTGGTCAAGGGGTATAAGCAATACTATGGAATAGATTATGATTAAACATATGCCCTAGTTGCAAGAATGGAAACCATTCATGTTGTCATAGCAATTGCAGCCCAAAACAAATGGAAGGTATATCAAATGGATGTGAGGTTTGCCTTCTTGAATGGTGTATTGAAGGAAGAAGTATATGTGAAGAAAACACCTAATTATGAATGTCTGAGTGAAGAACACAAAGTGTATAGAATAAAGAAACTCTTTATGGGCTCAAGAAAGCTCCAAGAGCATGGTATAGTGGGATTAACTCATATTTGATGAGCATTGGCTTTATAAAAAGTGATGGTGAGACCACACATTACATCAAGGCAACAAATGGTAATATGTTGATTGTTATCTTGTATGTTGATGACTTAATCTTCACTACAAATGAAAATTTCTTAATTGTTGAGTTCAAAGAAGCCATGAAAAATGAATTGGAAATGATAGACTTAGGTCTCTTTAGGTATTTTCTAGGCATAGAATTAAAACAAATGCATGATGGCATCCTCATCTCTCAAGAAAAATATGCAAGATAGATCTTGGAGACATTCAAAATAAAAAATAGAAAAGTAGCCCCAACACCAAGAACAATAGGTCTTCAGTTGAGCAAGGAAGATTGCAAAAAAAATGCGAATCTAACACTATATAAGAGTATGGTTGGAAGTTTGATGTATTTGTCTATAACTCATATAGACATAATGTATGCAGTAAGTTTAATCTCTAGATTTTGGAAACACCAAAGGATTCCCATTGGCAAGTGGGATAGAGGATCTTAAGGTTTGTGAATGGTAACAAATCATTTAGGATTTAGTGATTGGGTTGGAAGTTTAGATGATGGGAAGAGAACTTCTGGATACATGTTCCATATGGCATTGGGTTCAATTTCATGTGCATCCAAGAAACAACCTATTGTTGTGTAATCTACAATAGAGGCTAAATAAATAGCAATGAATGTAGTAGCATGTCAAGCTATTTGGTTAAGGAGGATCTTGATAGATTTGAATGAAAGGAAAGAGAATGGAACGACAATTTATTGTGACAAAATGTCCTTAATTGCACTGTCTAAAATCCAATCTTCCATTCGAGAAGAAAGCACATTACGATTAGATATCACTTCATTAGAGAGTTTATAGAGAATGGGGATATCAAAATGAAAATTTTCAAGTTTGAGTAGCAGCTAGCACTCATATTTACTAAGCCTTTAGGCATTGGAAATTTTATGCACCTAAGAGAGAGTCTTGTTGTAGTTAATTTGGATCATGAGTGATCCTTTTTTTCTTGGATTGGGACAAAGGGGGAGTGTCAAAAATTTAATGAAGTAGGTTGATTACCCCTTGAGCTAAACACCCACCTACCCACTTGATAGGATTCAACTTGGTGCATGAGTTCAAATCTGAAATGAGAGGGAAAACATTTTTGTCAAGAGAAAAAATGAATGAATATGTTCCATTCAATTAGAGTTGAAGAGAGTAGACTAGAGCATACAGAAAAGAATGAAGTTAATTAGCAAATCAAGTCAGTGTTCAGAAGATAGAAGGAAGATTCAGTTTCATGTTTGGAGTTGCACATGTTGGATCCTTTTTTAATTCTGTAAGTTCATTTTTTATTTGTCCTATAAAGCACTTATTTCTCTAGGCATTGTTATATGCAGCCATTAGTGTTGTAAGTTCAAATTTTAAGTTTTATCAGTTTGAAGATTTTAGGGTTTTCTGCCTGAAGCCAAATGCTCCTAGATTTTGTAATACTTTTATCTTATTTGAATAGAAAGCAAGAAAATGAGTAGACATAAAAATATTTGTTGTTCCCTTTGTCTATTTGTATTTGCATGGTAGGTAAAAGGACAAAGCTTTGTCACCTTTCAGGCTGACTTATTAAAATGACTGAATTTGAGTATTTCTATCTAAAAGGCATATTTTTTAAAACATATGATCTTGATAAAATTATTCTAACTAAGTTATATATGGTCTCACAGTTTTCCAATTGGAAATATCTATTAAATGCATGTTTTGTACTAGTTAGTATCTAATTACTAAAAAAATACAATTATTTCATAAAACTGACATTTCAATAACTCTTAATATTTATTATGATTTTTTTTAATAACATATAAAAACCATTTATAGAGCTCAAAGTCAAGAATATTCTCATATAGAGTTCATAATGTTTTAATTAGATATAGTATATTGTAATTAAAAAATTTTACAAGTAAATATTTTAACATTCAAGAAGATGTCAATTTTGAGAAAGAAAAAAATATTAAATAATATCAAAAAAATTAAAAATTATATGACATTCTAGAGGAGAGATTTGTCTTCCATAATCTATAAATTTTTTTGGTTTGGAATAGATTTATTTGAAAAATGTAGTGGGAGATGAAAACTATTGATTTGAATAACTTGAAATTTGAATCGTTATAATAGAGAAAATATAGTTCTGAAGCTAATTTTTATTTTTTATTGTTCTAGTTACCTATATCATTGATAACATAATCTAAGGTCAAAGGGAAATAAGTTAATTTTCATATAGTTTTGTGGTGGAAAACAGACCCCTAATTACCAACATTTTTCAACAACTAAAATTTATCTTTAAAAAAATAGGATAATATATAATTTTTTATTCCAAATAATTATTAAAATTTAGAATTCTAAAATTCATCCATTTCTACACATTTCATTAGTTTACTTTATTTTAAAATTCTAAATAATAATATAGGTTTTATATCATTGAATGTTAACAACCACACTTTTGTTATCCTTTTCCTTTGTAAAAGGGTGACACCAGTTTGTGCTATTAAACTGGTATTTGCATTTTAGAAGTTCATATTTGAAATATTCATCCTTCATCTCTCTACATTTTAATGGTGGAAATATCCAAGTTGTAAGTCAAAAATACATGCCACCAAGTTTTTTCTTTAACCGCGTTCTCTCTCTACTTCTTTTACCAAACTCGCTCGGCATCCCTTGTTGGCAAGCTTCACTTTATAGTAGTGACCAAGCTCACTCAGTATCCATATTGCCAAGATAACTTGTCATACACTTGGTTGCCCTTGTACTGAGCTACTTAGCACCTACTACATGTCGCTTGACATCCTTTGTATGCTAAGAAAACTGTCACTCAGCTTCAACTTCTTCTTGTGCCGAAAAAAATTATTGAAAATTTTAATTTATTTTTCATAATAACTATGAATAGATATGTATAAATTTTCAATTTAAGATTTATTATCTATGCCTTCATATGGTTCAAGTGTATTTATAATTTCCATGATGAGTTATTTGCGAGAAATATGTTCTTCCTCGTAGTGAGCATGAACTACTCTTAAAATTGGGTTTACAGTGTAGATAGAAAACATTTATCTGAAGAATCAACTATATATTAATGTGATGTCTTGGAATTAATTTCCATGGGGAAATTTTAGTGAAGTTGACAAGAGGGGAGAAGAATCTCAACTTTGAGGTTTTGAGTGGTTGGTACAAATAGTCAACCATGCAATTTCTTTATTAAGTTGCACTTTAGAGATGGTGACTAAGTTTCGCATCAATCTACAAAGTTGCCAAGAAATGCACACTCATGAATTAGCAATCTTTGACAAGTACCCTATTTGGATTGTTATATCATGAATGTGGTTAATACGTTTGATGTCAACATGAGTCTATAAAATAAATAAACAAAAAAAATGGTGTTCTAATTTTCTATTCAATCATTATTATTTCAGATTTATGGAATTGTTATTGTTTCATATTTATCTAATATTTAAAAATCACTTATTTGTTGTAACATACTATTATTTTAAAAAATCAGCACTTTAGTAGGGCTTTATTTTATTGGTGTAGGTAGGTGTTTCTGAAAAAATTCATCGGGGCTTAAATCTTATTGAGTGCATGGTTTTGACACTATAAAGCATGAAGCTAGGATAATGCCTCAAGGAAGATTTTGAGAAAAGAGGTTCTCAGAATTTTCAACAACAAAAAGGTATCAATGCAAAACTAAATTTTACATTTTTAATAAAAATATAAATTAAATCACTTTAAAAAAAGAAGAAGCTAGTATTGAGTGCACTATTATTCGAGTACAAGAGCTTGTATTGGTCTCATCTTTTAATTAGGTAAGAATTAGATAAGGCGTAAAATCCTTTACAAATCAACCATTAAAAAATTCACTATAAATGAGAGAACATCAAATTGTAACAAGAGACTATTGAGAGCAAGAGCTTTGGCTAGAGTGATAACAAATTGGAGATTAGGGACTAGACTGTGAATTAAGATCAATATAAGAATTTTCCTTAGGGAAAAATCACACAAGACCTCTGAACTCAATTACAAGCACAACAGTAGACCAAAAGAGTATGATCAGAATGACGATATGATATTCAATCAATGTGAAAGTACACTAAAGGCCTTTGGAATGCCTCTATAATGCATAGGAATAAAAAATATTATAAGTCATACAACTAGGCACATATCCACTAGAAATAGGTTATCCTCCATTAGGCATAGGAGTAAGTGTGATGATGAGAGGATAAGCCTACAAAGGTGTAGCACAAAAAATTATGTTATAGACACAATGCGCTAAATTAGGAGTGCAAATAATTGTGTTGTCTACATGAAAACTTAGTTAATTATGCAGAATCCAATGTTGTAGACACCATGTGCTAAATTAGAGTTGCTTACTCCAATGTTGTTAACATGACAACTCATAAGAGTATGCAAACTCCTATGTGTCTCACCTAAGAAATGATAAAATAATGCATAATAATAAAGTAATGCATTAACCTAAGTAAACTTAAGTAAAGTGTAATAAGTAAATACTTATTTACACTAGTAAATACTTATTTATAGCAACACCCCCTCTTAAGTGCAACTTAGGGGAATGTTCTTAAGCCTACGAAAGCTAGAATAAAATACATGATGGGTCTTGACTACTAGGCCATGTTAAGTACCCATGTACATAAAGAAATATAGTCTCTCATAAAGTAGAAAAAGAGGGAAAATGTCATGGGAAAAACCCTCCCCCAGAAAGAGAGATGAAAAAACTAGATGCATGGATGGATGGAGTAATCAAGACCCCTCTATTACAACATACATCAAGTATATACAATAGAGAAATGTGAAAAGAACACTATCCCAAAAGAGGAAGAGCCCCACCCTTGCCTTCCCCCCCCCCAACAAGAAAGAAGAAGAAGAGAGACAAGGTAGTCCCCCCCACAAATATAGAGTGTTGATCAATGATAACTACTCCAATGTAGAAGCTGATATAGGACTACTAAATAATGTTCATCCCCTTTGGAAGAAACAATATCATAGATATATATGAGATGATGCCTCTGAAACCTACTCAACTATTCCTATGTGGATGTTGACTATCGCCCTTTCCAATGCTACTGAAAAGAATAATGTTGGATGTAGCAAGGATGTATGTAGAACCTATCCAAAAGAATATACTAACTCCTCAACTAATAAAGAGACCTCCTACAACTACTATATATAAGGATAAATAATCATATCAACCTATGATGATCGATCATGTACATAATCGACATGAGGGCTAAACTGAGCCCTAACAACAACTAAAGAAGGATCTTCTCCACCAAAGAGAAGATATATATCATCAATGATGTATCCCAAATCCGCTATGTATGACTCCATAAAAAAACCTAAAATATCTACTATGTAGTCATCCTTTGATGCTGAAGCTAGAAGACTAGGTGTACCCTATGATGCCTCTAAAACCTACTCAACTATCCCTAAGTCAATGTTGACTATCACCCTTTCCAATACTGCTGAAAAGAACAATGTCAAATCTAGCAAGGATGTATGTAGAACCTATCAAAAATAATCTACTAGCTCCTCAACTAATAAAGGTACCTCCTACAACTATTGTACATAAGGATCCACAATCATATCAACTTGTGAAGATCGATCATATAGATAATGGACATGACAATCAGAGTGAGCCCTCGCAACAACTGAAGAAGGATCTTCTCCATCAAAGAGAAGATATATATCATCAATGATATGCCCCAAATCTGTTATGTATGACTCCATTAAATAACCTGAAATATCTAATATGTAGTCATCCTCTGATGCTAGAACTGGAAGACTAGGTGAACCCTGTTGTGCTAGACCTAACAATATGGTAATATATGCATGTGGAATGTGTTGATTTTGTGACCTCTTCCTACATCTGTCAATAGGATGCCACATATTTGAACATATTGAATCACTAATGCTACTGTTACTATTAGTTTCCACTATGTATAAGTTCTAAGAGGAATAGAGGATAAGCTAGGTGAACTTTCCTCAAAGTGAACATTCCTCTCTATGAAAATTTTATGTGTCTTAGGATCCATAAGTCTATATGCCCTAGCACTATCTTCATACCCAATGAGAGTACAAAGCCTAGGTGGTGGTGCCTTGCATCCCTTGGAAGATATGTTTGCCCATGCTGGACAACCAAAGACCCTAAAGTGACTCAAAACTAGTTTTCTACCACACCATGCCTCAAAAGGAGTCTTTCCATCTAAGGCATCATGAGGAGACCTCTTAAGTATGTGATTGGCACTACCGATTGCTTCGAATTCAAGTGATGGATCTAGAGACTTGGCTCATATTATGCAACTTGCCATGGACTTAAGAGTTTGTAACCTCAATGCTGCAACATTTATCTTGTGTGGAATGAATGTTGGTAGACCAATGTGGAGTATGAAAATTCATCAATGAAAGTGAGTATGTAGCAACCTTTGTTAACTAATGTCACTACAAAAGGACTAGCTAGTACCATGTGAACCAACTAAAGAACAACTACTGCTCTTGAAGACTTCCCTTTGGTTAACCTCTCCTCTAGATGCATATCCATTGAACATGTTAAACATTCATCCTTAGAAAAGTTGATTGTAGGTAGACCTTTGACCATGTATTTTGAGAAAAGGTTTTGAAGATAGAAGAAGGCAAGATGAACATACTGCTCATGCCATAATTTGATTTGTGGATGAGATTGAGTCAATAAGGATTGTAAAGGAGATTTGGGCACAAAGTGGGAGAAAAAATCCAACCTCATGTCATGATTAACTTTCCCAACTGCAACCACTGAATCATCTTTTAAACTATGCACCATTATTGAGTTAGGAAGGAACTCAACTTTGTGGCCATATTCAAGATGAGTGATTTGGTAAATTGAAAGGAGATTAGAACTTAGGTTAGAAACATAGAGAACATCTTTGAATTTTCCATTTTCTATCTCCACATTTCCTTTCCCTTCAACTTCCATTATTGTATCATCTCGTACAAAGATTTGTTGTACCTTTGATTGCTTTAATCAAGAAAAGTCTCCTTTTGAAGAACCCATATGATATGAAGCACCTAAGTCAAGAATCCATTCTGATGATGAATTTGATTTTTCCATGAGTGCTTTCCCTTTGCCCTTTTAATCTAAAGATGAGGATCCTTTCTCCTTATAAGCATTAGGCAATGGAACATTTTGTTTCTTTACGATGTTAGTCAACTCATCAATCTTTTCATGATAACACTCATGTTCATCATGACCCAACTTCTTGCAATAGGCACACTTTTTCTTCTCCTTATTATTGTCCCTCTTCTTGTTTGACTTGCCTTATTGATTTGATGATGGTGTTGTCTTTTCTACATCCTCTTGTGTGTTATTTTTCTACTTCTTCATTTCCTTTCCTTTATTTCAAGTTTGAGAACCCTCATTATTGGCCACCAATGCCTTAGACTTGGATGACTTGAGAATCTCCATTGATTGCAACTTATTTTCTTCTTCATCCAATAGTATAGCATAGTGATCAAAAGAGACTTTTTGATAGATAGACCCTAATGTAGACTTTTAGGTGTTATAGGAAGAAACAAATGTGGAGTACTCAAATGGCAACTTATTATGAATAAGATAGATTAACCTGTCATCTTTAATAGGACTCCCACAATCATCAAGTTTTGTTCTTAATTCATTCACCTTTATGATAAAGTCCTATATAGAATCAAATGTCTTTGGAATTAAGGAGACAAATTCATCTTCAATTTTGTAAATGTCATCCTGAAACAATTTATCATAGAGGTGTTTGAGGGTATCCCAAGCTTCCTTTGATGTATGAGACTTCTAGATTTGATAGATGATCTTGTTTTCAACCCCCAAACAAATATCACCTAGAGCTTTCCTATCAGCTATTTCCCAACAATGATTTCACCTATAGATATTTTATCACCTATTGGTTTAGGAAGCGTACCATCTGTTAGGATAAACCACAGACAGAAATAAAAAACTACATGCAAATATAACCAATAACAGAAAATAATAGAACACACAGAAATGAACACGAGGCACCAAGATTTAACGTGGTTCACCCAATCCCTGGGCTACGTCAACCAAACAGCAAGTCCGATCTTATTACAATCCAGTGATTACAATCTAACACCATCTACATATTGAGAAACTCCATTATGCATTAAGTGATATCACATTTTAATTGACCATGTAGCATAGTTATGTGGAGTTAATTTTGGAGACTTAAAACTTCTCATAATGCAGAAAATGAAAGAAAATAGTAGCAAAAGAAGAACACAACAATAGAAACACCCCCCCTTTTCACTCAATCAAGAAAATCCCCAAAAAAAGATGCTTTTGGCACTTTATATGTAGTGCATTTACAATGGCCACTTGCCAATTTTGACCTTAGTGAACTTCTAATTTTCTTGTTTACAACCTCTTTATGGAATACAAATCTAGAACTTTACAATGTACAACAATTTTGAAGCAATAAAAAGAAAAAAGAGGACCTATTTTTGAAAGTGATATTTTTGGCCACACAACCCTAAAGTCTAATTGCAGATCTAGAAAGTAGACAAAAATAACTCACTTTCAAAAAAAAAAGAACCTGTTTACAAGTCCAGATGAGCCCATATGAAGAATTTGAAGTTACAAAATGCAAGATTGGATAGGTACAATTACCAAAAGATGCAATTTCTAACAAATCTATGCACCAAAACCAAAAAAGAGCTACACCACTAAAAAGTTTAGAAAATTTTGGCCAAAATTAAAAAACTCTCACCTAATTTGGAGTCCAAATGACTTAGATATGGCCTCCTAAAGTTAGATTGTCAAGTCAAAAATCAATCTAGAGAGGCATTGAATCAGCAAAAGACAATGTTAAATTTGATTGTCAAATGGTTGTCGCAGCAGTTCTATTTTTCCTCCTAATGATAGTTAGATGGTCATCAATTTTAGGCTCATGAAATTGATGATGTTAGTGAAAACTTGGCCCCTGTATAATGTCACACTAATGTAATGATGATGTCAACACCATACGAATGGGTATGAATAGTATGGATTGTATGGACAAATATGATGTTTCTTAGCTATGGATAGCTAAGTCACCTATGTGATGTGTCTATCCTGCACTTAGGTAGCGATATGCTAACATAGTTGCTTGTTGTGTGGAGGATATGGCAACTATGCATTGTTGGCAGGAGGTCATCCACCTAGGCTCCTACAAATGGGCATTGGGAAATCAGACTGGGCAATGCAAATGTAGATTCTATAAAAATCTTTGATAGGCAACAGAGATTGGTTTTTAGTGTCATAAATTTGTTGTTGCTGAATGTTTTAAAATTGCCATCGGTGGTGATTTTTGATTGCCTCAGTTCATCAAAAAATCATAGGTATTATCCCACATTACCACAGATGTGAAAAATTCACTTGTTTAAAAGTTTGATAGTGTGAGAGAGTTGTAAATGTGAGGTAGCTGGAGAGTGGGCTATTCACCAGTTATTGCCACCCACTGGTGATTTATGAATGTGACCATCAGTTGGGAATGATGTCAAATTCCCAGGAATTTATTGGCTAGACTTCTGATTAATGACCACTGACTGAAAATAGTATATTCTACGTAGTATGAAATGAAATATTTCACACAAGGTATAGGGCCGAGGTGTTGTTTCCCAGTGCCTATACAAAAAAATTTCTCTGCAAGGCCAACTGACCAAAAAAATTCAAAAAATAGAAATGCAAAACATAATTACAGAGACAATTAAAATTTAGATCTAACAATAAAATTCATAGATCAAATAGATGACCATACCCAAGTTTCAAATTGAGTCTTTGTGTTCCAGTTTGCAAAAAAAGTTTGCCTCAAACTTGAATTTGGCCCAATATAGAAAAATTTGTAAGGAAACTCAGGTGCGAAAATAGCTTCCTACACTAATCTCATAAGGAAAGTATGATGCAAATCCTATTAAAATCTTCTTCACTTACAGATTCAGTATCATGTAAAAAACAATATTGCAGCCAACCATGCATACAAAAAATAGACAGAGAAAGGAACACATAACACAAGGATTTACTGGTGGGGAAAAACCTTTCGGTAAAACAACCCCACCCCTTCAGAACCTGTACAATGTATTATCTTCAACACAAGGTTACAATACACTTGCAATGCAAGTTCAACATCAACAATAGAAGACTCCAGTAGCTACTCGTAGTACCAACAATACACCTTTTTTGCATCGCATCTCTTCGCAACCCTAAAAAATGCTTATAACATGCGCTTCACTTTACAGCTACTCCCAAAGCTAAATCGTATTAGGGTTTTACCATTCTCTGAGAAAATAGGAACCCCAACCCCACTATTGGGGTAGAGTGTACAGTACTCAAATATCTTAGTTGCCACATGTCTTCACCTATCATTGAATCTTCCTAGCATAGCTGTTACGTGTCATAGGAATCCATGATAGCTATTTTAGCCATGATCTCCTTACACACAATTCAAGATGTTGACACATCAACATTATTTGCAAGAAATACATTTTACAAAAAAAATAATAAGAATAGGAATTATACAAGGTTGAGACACCTTATTCCTAAAAAAATTTATAGCTAATTTTCATCGAATCAACATTTAGGATGCAATGACAAGGTCTTTTTAGGCTCTAGACATTCCCAATTTTTGTGGATTGTCTAGATCTAGGTCAAGGTGTTGAAGTAGGAATTGTCTCAAATAATTATGTGAAGAGAATCTCCCTGAGTTCTGATACTATGTAAGAAATTTCCTTAGGAAAAAATCACCCAGGACTAGGAACTCAAGAATAAACACAACAATAGACCAAAAGAGTATGATCAGAATGACAATATGATATTCATTCAATGTGAAAGTACACTAGGAGTTCCTATATATAGAAGCCTTTAGAATGATTATAGAATGCATAGGAATCAACAACATGATAAGTCATGCAACCAAGCACATGCCCACTAGATATGGGTTATCCTCCATTAAGCACAAGAGTAAGTGTGATGATGAGAGGATAAGCCTACAAAGGTGTACCACACAAAATTATGTTGTAGACACTATGTGCTAAATTAGGAGTGTGAATAACTGTGTTTCCTACATGACAACTCGATTAGTTATGCAAACTCTAGTGTTGTAGACACCATGAGCTCAATTAGAGTTTCTTACTCTAGTGTTGTCATCATGACAACTCATAAGAGTACACAAACTCCCAAGTGTCTCACCTAAGAAGTAATAAAATAATGCATTAACTTGAGTAAACTTAAGTAAAGTGTTAATGAGTTAAATGGATAAAATGAAGATGTTATAGATTTCCAAAATCTCAAGGTAAAGGAAAGTCTTTGCAAGAGCATAGGTAGATGTTTAAGAATAAATCATTAAGTCTTGGAATTCCTCTATATAACAAGATACTTTACGAAAGTATATTGGTGGATTGAATTCATATTTTAAATATATATTATTCATGTTTAGACCATCTAACTTTGATGAAGTGTGTGTTCAAGTAACCCATATTGAAGTAGGTGGAGAAAACATAGGTTTCACCTCAAAGGAGGAATTTTTTCCTCCAAAAGGAAATAATAAGGGTACGAAAGAAGCCATAGTGAAGAAAGAGAAAGGTTAAAATCCTAGTTGTTCACATTTTTAAAATAAAGGACACGATGATGCAAAATTTTAGAAGTTGCATCTTGAATTGAAACCAAAGTGGTTTAAAAATTATCATAAAGGAAAGAAAAGAACTATTTTTGTTGTTGTGGATCTTCGAATAGATTCTAATAATGAAACAAATATACTTGTTGTGGGTCTGAAATGTAATGATTTTGCTAGTATTGTTTCTACCACTAATGTTTCATATATTTCTACTTCCAAAAGTCAAAATTATTTTGAAGATAGTAAAAGGTGTAAAATTTTTACTATAAGGATGATTTCAAAAAACACTAAACTAAGACATTGATAGATACTGGTGTTGGATACAATTGTCTAATTGTGTATTGTCTTTGATGTTACACAAATGTCATATCAGTTGGCAGACAGTGCTTACCAAGCTTAGTTGGTCAACAAAACAAATTTCAGAGTCTACCAAGCATTCCTAGAAATTACTCTGAGCAAGGTTAGTGTTTACTGAGTTCACTTAGTCTCCAAAGGATTTCGTAGGGTTCACAGTGTAAATAGAGCTTTTATTTTTAAACACAAGAAATCAATTTAGGATCAATGTTTACCAAGCAGGGTTGGCTAATGAAGGATTTTGTTGTTTTGGGAAATAAAGTTTAATTGTTTCAAGTAATGAATGTAGCCAACTGAGGTAATGATTATTGGTAATTGTAAGTTGTAATTGGGTCAACTTGATAATTTGTATGGTATATATGAAAGGTCAAGCTGAGAATTCTATAGTGTAATGAGCGGGCATGCAAGTGTGTTGATTTTTTGAAGAGGAAAGTGTGAGCAAACATTGAAGGATGGTCAGATATCCTTGAGGAGAAAAAAAATTTATTTGATCAGGAAGGATCTAGTGAAGTAGAATAGAGATCCGTATTAGCAATTCAGTTGCATCTCATTCAGTTCATTTCATTGTTACTTTCTCACCATTGTAGCAGTGATTCCTAAATCTCTTAACAGAGTTGGTTTAATAGCCATTTCTAAATCCTCTAACAAGGTGATAGTTCTATTGAATTATTTCAAAGACCTCTTGCAAAGCCACTCCTAACAGGGTGATTAAATCCTCTAACAAGGTCACACCTAATAGTGTGTTTTGTAACCTTTAACTAGGTTGATTCCTAATAGGGTTCACTTCAAGAGAGTAAAAATTAGTAGCTAGTTGCTTGGTGGCTTTTCCCATATTGGGTTTCCATGTTAAATCTATTGTCTCATGTATTCATATTATTTCTTTCATGATTGAATGTTTATCATTGTGAAAGTTGAAGATTTGTTAAAGTTAACATACATTGCATTTATTGAGTTACATGATTTCCTATATGTTTATCGAGTGACAACAGTAACTAGTTTTACCAGACATCTACGAGATTTGTGGATTTTTTTTGTGGTAACTGATTCACCCCCCCCCCTCTCAATTACTCCATCTATATTTCTAACAATTGGATCCTAAGTTAATTTAATTTAAGAAGAAATGTTTAAATAGCTAGGATTGAAAACCAATCCACATAAGAGATCTTATCCATTAGGTTTTGTGTGCAATGATAAAAAAATTATGAGTAACAAGGCAATGAAAGTTAAAATTTTCCATAGCATCTAAGCACATTGATGAGGTTGATTTTAATGTCGTTCTAGTTGACATGTATAGGATTGTGATAGCCCATACTTATATGATAGAAAGGCTATAGATTATATAGGGAACATAACAAGTATAATTTGTTTAACAATGGAATTGAATACATTGTAAAATCTCATTGTATGAAGAATGAAGGATCTATTGTAAGCAATGAACTAAATCTCATATTTTTCATAGGTGATGAGGGTCAAGTGCAAGTAGAATCAAGTCTTTAGCTATTCTTGGTAAAAGAGTGTTTGAATAATTTTTTTCCTTCTATTGTTCTAGTTCAAAGGGTCCAACATGTTGATAATTTTTCTATTTCATCAATTTGTTGATTGTTGTTTATTTTTCTACTAGTTTGTACTACATGGGTAATGGATGTAGCAATGAATAATGGTGGATGTATGGTTGATTGTGTCAACAATGCTATCTCAATTTTTAATGTATTGATGATGAGTTTAATATTTGGAATTCTAGTAGGTTGTACAAGTGATATTGGGCAAGTGAAGGAAACATGTCCTCATTTTCATTCTATGTCAAAATATACTATTAGAGGTCCAAAAACTTTTTATTAGGTAAGAATGATTGAGGAGGATCTAGAAAATCCAAAAAATTTAGTCTTAGAATATCTCAAATTTGGCATCATTGTAAAGAGATCATAAAACTAGAACTAGTACAATTTGAATAGGATCAAAAGGAGCACATATGCAAAAGTCATTCTAGACCAAAGGCTTGGCCAGACTAGAAAACTAGAAGTTCACTAGAAAATAGCTAAAAAATGAATTGTCCCAAATCCAAGAAAAAATTATACCAAATTGTAGCACTTGTTTTGCTGCATTGAAACTATTTTTGGTTTCAGTAGAATCTGTATGAGTAGTTATCACTAGTCAGAGTTATCTAGAAAAAGGGTTGACCAAATGGCATCGACATGATGTTAGCACTATGTTCCAATCCCATAGTGACATGTGGCAATCAAGAAAAGTGATTTTGTAGTTCAATGTTAACACAAGTTGGGTTGATGATGTCGTTACAATGGTGGACTTGAATGTAGACCAACTACCTAGTGACACATCTAACAAGCAGAGAAAATAAACTTGTACCTTGCAATACCTTCTCTGTCCAATAGAATTTTTGGTTATTAATTTGGTTTGTTAAGAAAAGGTTAGAAGGCTTGAGCCTAGCACTTTGAATTTCTTATTTATTAACCCCATGTTTTTGCCAAATAAGGGTAGTTATCCTATTCATGGTCAACAAATTCTTTTTTTCATTCATAAATCCAAATATGACTAAGAAATGTAGTCAATAGGATTTTAACCACTAACCACTTACATACAAAAATATTATTTGACTGCTGCACCATTTATGACCTTAAGCAATATTAGAAACAATTTTCCTTTAAACCATACGTATGGGCCAGATTTATTTAAATAAGGGCTAACATTAAACTAACCCCTATTTGTGAAATGGAGATAAGGTTGTTTTCATTGGAAAATAAAATGAATGCCATGTAAAGTTGGTTATTATTTTTTCTGAGAGAATTATTAAGGTTGTGGAGGAGAATGTTTTCAAATATTTTTGTAAGAACAATGACTTTCTTAAGTGTCTTCAAGTGAAAGGAAAGAGAATGCTAGCGAGATTGAAGCTTGGGTATTGTAATAAGGTGTATTTCAAGGAAATATTAATAAAGACATCCCTAGATTAAGGAGAAAACCTTGAGACATAGTTTTGACATGGTGAACTTCATTATCAAAGTGTTTCCATCTTTCTTGTTTTCTAAATCTTACTTATTCTCTCATTTCTTTTCAACTTTCATTAAATTTTTTTTTCTCTATAAGGAAACACAATAGAATTACTACCTCAATCAAGGAATTAAATCATTTTTTTTGGACCAAGTTATAATTAAACTGATAAATCTTAGTTTATAGATCAATATTGAATCAACACAAGCATAACTATAGTGGCTAAGGAAATCTGGGTCTAATTAAAATGGGTAGACTATTAATAGATTAAGATGGTATTTTTTTCAAGTTATTGTACTCTCCTTGGGCTTACACTCTAATCACATAGCTAAAACCATTTTAGCTCTCTATGTTATAGAACTTGTAAATAAAGTTATAGTTGACTTAATATAGTCAAGATCATATTTCCTTATAGTAGAGTGAAGGGGATTGATGGCCTATTGCATATCTCTCATTTGGCATGGAACTTATTTTCAATTAGAAATCTTTTTGATATGGGTGTGCAATTTATTTTCTTTAGTAGTGGATGTAAGATAACAAGAGGCTACATGGCACCTTCTGAAGGTCCTAGTATTAGCACCTTGTACAACTAGATGCATACATAGAGATCTCTATATTAACATTTTAATATATGAAGTGGATCCTGAAAGTTAATGTTCATGAGAAATCCCCTTAAATGTTAAGAGATGTGAGTAAAAATTACCAAAAAAAAAGGTTTATAATGTCAAAAACCAAACTCTTGAGGGGTCCCTATTATTTGAAACTCCTCCTAAGCACAAGATTGATTCTTCTAAAGCCAGACTCACATGAACCCCTAAGAGGAGAAGGATTCTTCAAAATATCATTGAGGTGAATAGGAAGGACTTTGAACATAATTTAAATGGTGAAGAGGGAAAAAATAAACCTTTGGCTTAGGGATACAAAATTGATTCAAGTTTGAGGGAGAGTAGAAACAAAAAAAGGTATAAATAACTATAAAGAGGAAAGGAAAGATGGACCCTAGGACACTCATATTGATGAATTGGACTATGAAAATGAAGTGGAGGAAACCTTGGAAAAAATGGAGAATAAGACTATCAAAGATGAGGATGCCAAAGAGGAAAATGCTCAAGAGACTGAAGAGGATGAGCATGACACTCAAGAGGTAAATATAACAGTTGACATGGGGATTCATGATGATGTCCCTTTGTCTAGAAATTTTGTAGAGTAGGATATAAAAGATTTGGTGAATCCTTTGTCATTTGTCTACTGTAGAATAGGATTGAAAAAGTGGACCAGAGTCCTTTGCAAGATTCATGACATGGATTAATCACTTCATGTGGTTAGATAAGACTATTGGTTGTATTGAGAATTGATAGGTCAATCTTTTGGTACAATGGTAACCCTCACCTTTCTAACAATTAGTATTAGAGCTTGGTCGAACGTTTAATCTCACAAGCCATGACAAGTGATGCTAGGAGGGGGATTGTTGGTAGTGAGATAGAGTCCCTCACAAGATTGGCAACATGTCTTAACTTCATCTTTTGGTTCTATAAGACTATTGGTTGTATCAGGCATTGATAGGTCAATCTTTGAGTGCAAGAAAAACCCTTGCCTTTCTAACATGCTATCATTGGTATTGAACTTGACATAGAAATTTCTACCATATGCAAGGTTCAAAAGAAGATTATTAGGAACGTCATCTATGGAACTATCATAGGAAAAGTAAAACTCAAGATGGTTGATCAACTTAAGGATGATAATTATCAAAAGGTGAAAATCTTAGAGGATGTTCCTAACTTGATGAAAGACCCCATGTTCTTGGTTGAAGATTGGGAAAACATTAAGCATGCCTAATGGCTCTAATCCTCTCTAGTTTTGTTTTTTTTATTGTTACTATGTTATTTTTATGTTTGTATCCTATTTTGGAGTTTTTTGTTGTGATCTAGCTTGTAAGTTTGAGATATAGCCTAAAGAGTTATATGTATTTTGTTGATCCCCACTTCTATTAGGGTTGGAAAAATCTATCCTTATCTAGTAATTACTATAGATTTAGTATTACTATTTGGCATGACATTTTTATATATGATCTTTGGACTTGTGGTAACTTTTAATTTGTTTTGATATCTCATAGAACTCTAGTTATTTGTGTTAGACTTGCTCTCTTCTATTACTGCATTATTTTGGCTTGTAGTAGAAAAGTTTGGAATGTAACATTGCTTCTTAGGTTTAGGACCCTTATCCTACCTCCTTAACTTAAAACCATGTTTTGCATATCTAATAATCAATAAAATAAATTAAACAAAAAATACATTCCAATTTATCTAGTGTATTTGTTTTTCTCTAATGTAGATAATTGACTATTGCTAAGAATCAAATGATTTAAACCAAAAATAGTAGGACAATAATGTGCATGCTACTTGAGAAATTATTGATCTCTCTTCTAAGAGATTAATCAAATATCAGTATTTGGAATATATGTAACTTGAGTAATGAGATCACTAGTAATCTCCATCCTTCAATTGCAAATTATCATAGATCTATGATTCCAACTTTCAAAAAAATCTCAATGATCCCTTTTTCATAGTCACTGCAATGGCCAAAGGATTTCGGCTTTCAATTTTTCTTGTAGTAAAGATCTATAAAATATTTTGTGTGAAGGAACTTGGGTTATAGGTTGCTTGACTCTAGTTCTCTAGAAGTGGTCTTCGAAGCTTGATTTGAATGATTCCTTTCTTGTGCATTCTATTGTGTGGGTTAGATTTCCAAAGCTTTCTCTAGAGTTTTGGAGTGAGGATGTGTTTGTGGGACTAGAAAACTCCTTTAGTGACCTTCTTTCCATAGATCTAATAACAACTTCTAGAAGAAGACTAACCTATTCTCTTATTTTTATTGGAGTTCAGGAGGGGGTAGATATGTTGGAGGTTGTGACCTTCCATTCTAAACATAGAATTCATGTCCAAAAGCTTGATTATGAAAGTATGCCTTTTGCATGATTTCATTGTTTGAAATTAGGTCATAAGGCTAATCAATGTCCTAAGGCTAAAGAGGAAAAGAACAAGAAAAAATCTACTAGTAAAGCTAGAAAGGTGAAAAAGATTTGGAAAAAGAAGGATATCAAGAGATCTGAGACTGGTTGTCCTAAGAATTAGGAGGTGATTGGGGAAATCCTTGTTAAAAAAGTGAAGGGCTTAGAGCAAAATGGATCCAAGATTGTTGAGGGGGATGTTGAAGCTATGGCTTCAGATCCACTTGCTTCTTAGACCTTCGAGGTGGTTAGCCTTACAAAAGATGGAAAGGTCTTAGAGATGGCTATTCCCAAGACAAATGTGTTGGAAGGTGAACCAAAAAGTGGAAGAAAAGGGCTAAACAAGGAGAATATGCAATCATCCTCTCAAGAGAAAAGGGTTCAAAGTGATACATCTCCATAGGAAATGTGTAGGATTTCCTCTCTAGTGGAGAAGAGGGAGGAGAAAAGAGATGAATTGGAGGTTGTACTAGAAAAATAAGAGAGCCAAGGTACCATGGTGATTCCTTCATCACAACTGGGAGATCATTTAGCTTCTTTGGATTTGGTTTCTAGGATTCTGGATTTGGTCAAAATTTCCTCCCTTGGGTAGATTTCAAGAATTGCAGAATGGCTTGAAACCCACTTCAAAGAAAACATGAGGAGTGAGAAGAAGGATAATAAGAAGAAAAATAGGGATCCTTCACCTATGTCACCAGCTACAACCA
The DNA here is from genome assembly GCA_028749045.1 of Cupressus sempervirens. NCBI lineage: Eukaryota > Viridiplantae > Streptophyta > Pinopsida > Cupressales > Cupressaceae > Cupressus > Cupressus sempervirens. The sequence continues at coordinate 69,350,234 of CM053784.1, forward strand.
GAAGTTTTTCAAAAGATAATGTGGGGGTAAAATGAAAGGCACTGGGTAGAAACAGTTCAAGCCAAAGTATACAAGAGGAGGCTAGAAGGAATTTGGTTGATGGTAGCCAAAGAACCATATTATATTGCTATGTTAAAAAGAAATGAAGATAATATCTTGGAATGTAAGGGGGCTAAATGGAGCCCATAAATAGGAGGTTATTAGGAACATGATTAGAGATCATAGACCTAATTTTATGTTGATCCAAGAAACATAAATGAAGAAGGATCTAGTGCGTAAGATTTCCTTTAGTAATAATATGGATGATGAGGCTACAAATTCAGAGGGTGTATCTGGAGGCTTGCTTACACTCTTTAATAATAAGAATTTTAGGGTCAATTCTATTTATAGTGAAGGCAATTCTCTATTATGTAATGTATTCCATATTAATAGCAATGATTCATGGTTTTTTCTGAATGTGTATGCCCCTTATTCTAAGAGGGAGAGGAAGGATTATTGGACTAAGCATTGATCTATTATTCAAAACTGTGATCTCAACAAAGGTATTATAATGGGAGATTTCAATACTCCCATTTCTCATGAGAAAAATTAGGGGGTTTTGCCCCAAATTTGGATAGCAAGTTGGACCTTTTAAAATTCATTAACAGTCTATCACTCCTAGATGTTGATCTTTCTAGTGGGCTTATCACATGGTCCAACCAGTGAATAGGGAGTGATTTCATTCAGGCTCACTTGGATAGAGATCTGATTAATCCAGATTGGTTGAACTCATTCTCTTGCAAGCTTTCCGTTCTCCCTAGAGTTGGGTTTGATCATTCCCCTATATCCCTTTTGAAAGCACCGCTTAAGGCCAAGTAGAATTATCCTTTTCATTTTGAAAAGATGTGGATTTCCCATCTAGATCTAATGGATAGGATCCTCTCTTGGTGTAATATTGAGGTGGAAGGGATTGCCATGTTCAAGGTTGCTAAGAAACTAAGTAATGTTAAATGTAATATTAAAGTCTGGAACAACACATATTTTGGTCATATTTTCTAGGATAAATAGGAGATGTCAATTAAGAATAGTATTATTCAAGATATTATTCACCAAGAAGCATACAAAGATCTAAATAGGAACATAGAGATGTCAATTATCACTAATCTACATAACATTATTAGTAGAGAAGAGAACTTCTGGAAATAGAGATCCAGCATCAACTAGCTTAAATAGGGAGATCAAAATACCAAATTTTTTCACCTTTCTAGTCTTAAGCATAGGGCTAACAATAAGATCACATGTATCAAGAAGGGCCAATCTCTTTTGACAAGTGATAATGATATTTCTACTAAAGTAGTTACTTTTTTATCTTCTCTTCTTTCTTGGGACCCCATGTTATCTGTGTAGGATTAGAAATATATTGTCTCATCTTTACCCCAATTAATTCAACCACATCACAATAAAATATTACAAGTGATGCCAAATTCTTAGGAAGTTTAAAAAGCTCTATTTTCTCTTCTAGCTAAAAAAGCCCTAGGGCCATATTATTTTCCTATGTTCTTCTTCTGGGTTTATTGGGAGGTGTTTATGATAGATGTTGTCAAGGTGGTGAAGAGTTTTTTGGGGATAGGAATATTCTGAGTGAACTCAACTCTACATTTTTGGTTCTCATTACCAAAGTCCTAGGGGTGGATTCTATGGATCAATTTAGGACCATCAGTATTTTTAATTCTTTCTACAAGATCATTTCAAAAGTCTTGATGACCAGAATCCTTAAAGTTCTTCCTTCAATCATTTCTATATAGTAGACAGGCTTTGTCCCTGGTAGACTAATCTTGGATTCTATTATGATGGTTCACGAAGTCATTCAATTACTAGAAGTAGGTAAAAGGGAGGGCCTTCTCCTCGAGTTGGATATTTTCAAAGCCTATGATAGGATGGACTCAACCTTCCTTGGATCTGTTCTCCAAGCTTTTGGCTTTGATCATGAGGTGTGTAATCTCATTTATCAACTTGTTTCTACTTCTTTTCTTGATTGATGGGGCTCCTTTTGATTTCTTCTAAACCATCAAGAGGATTAAAGTAGGGAGACCCCCTATCTCCCTTCCTTTTCATTATCATGGATAAGCATATAGGTATATTAATTCAAAGAAAAATATAGGAAGGGATTTTGAGAGGAATCAAGCCTTCTTAAGGGTGGGTTACTTTTACTCATCAACAATTCGTGGATGATACTATTATGGGAGGGGAAGCTTCTATTCAGGAGGGTAAAGAGATGAAGAGATTATTGGATGTGTATATGAGTGGTACTATCCAGCTCATTAATTGGGCAAAAAGCTCAGTTTTGTTTATTAATACCCCTATTGATAGACAAAGGAAGATTTCTAGTATTCTTGGATGTGAGGTAGGCAACCTACCTTCTAGCTACCTTGGACTTCTGTTGGGAACTAAGCCACCAAATTCATTCTCGAATGAGATTCTTGATAGGTTTAGTAAGAAGTTGGTAGGATGGAAAGGTACCCTAAGCAAGGCTAGAAAATGTCTACTAGTGAAGTCTAGTCTTCATAATCTTCAAACATATGCCTTGAGTCTAATTCAAATTCTGGCCAAATATGTTGATGAAATGGTAAATATCCATAGAGAGTTTCTATGGTTTGGTCTTGAGGAACATAAAAGATACCCTCTTATGGCTTGGGATAATTTTTTCCTCCCCAAGAGTTATGGTGCTCTTGGAATCAAGAAACTTAGGCATCTGTATAATGCTCTTCTAGCTACATAGGTTTGGTGCATTTTCAATAGCATGGGCGAATGGAAAGACATTTTGGTGGAGAAATATATTAGAAGGCCCTCTCTAAGGTTTTTGTTCAATGAACCTAACATCCCAAATGGCTTAATCATTTGGAATGGGATTCTCTAGGCAAGAGCCCTAGCTAATTCTAAAACCAAGTGGAAAGTGGGAAATGGAGAAGACATCCTATTCTACCATATAACTGGTTGATTTAGGGTCCTCTCATCAAAAATGGTATTTATGAAAATTGGGAAAATATTTGTATTAGGAAATTTGGAATGAAAGTTAGAGATTATAGAACAAACTAGGGATGGAGAGACCTATCTTTCATTTCAAATGATCTCAAGTCGATAATGGTGATGCTAAATTCAATGGTGTTGAACAATAAAAAGGATGAATTAATATGGGAGGTTAACCATAATGGTTGTTACTTGGTGGTCTTAGTGTATAACTCCCTTTGGAGCCTAAAGGAGAAACCTATTTGGGCTAAGGCCTGGTTGCTTGACCTTACCCCTAAAATTAACATTTTCTTTTGGCTAATGCTATAAGATAAAATCCTCACTCTAGATAATTTTGAAAAGAGAGACATCAATATATCCAAAATAGATGTACTCTTTGTAAGGATCAATTGGATTTAGTAAAGCATATCTTTATCCATTTCCCTTATCCAAAGGAGGTTTGGGATTTGTTCACTAAGAACTATGAGATTAGTTGGTATAAGCCAGGTAATATTTTGAACTTCTTTTGTTAATGGGATAGTATGTAAAAAGGCAAAATTTCAATAGTATAAGCATTTGGACTTTGCCTCACTTCTATTGGGAAGTATGGAAGGAGAGAAACAATCAAATTTTTAGCGATGGGGTGGAACTTGCTTATGTGCTTGTGGATAAAATCAATAGCATTATGAAGGAAAATTTCCTGATAGGGAACGGGGGAGATCTTGAAAATGGTGGCATCGCAAACTACATTACCAAGCTTCATGGGTATGTCTTAGTGATTACTAATCTTATGGTAAATTTTTGGAAGGATGGTAGGGTCAAAATTGATGAGGTGTCATATCAAGTTACTGTGGAGTTCATCACCCATGTCACTAAAATCCAAGATGAGGGATTAAAGATCTATAGAAACAAAAAGGTGTCAAAAAATGTGGTTAAAGATTTTTCCAAGAACATGGAGGAGAAGGAACTAGTGAAAAGTGAAACCTACTATGAGATGGACTCGAGTAAGAAGATATTAATGTATGTATTGAGGGCCATTATTGAGTTTATTTCTCTAGATACAGGATTTTATAGGGTTAGAACCCATCATTTTGTTTTGCTCAATCATTTTCCTTATGGGGTTAAGGTTTCCTTTCCTTTTTATCTATATTCAGCCATGCACAAGAACATTTCAGGGTTCAAGAAACAACCTAGTGCTAACTCTTCCCTACATGAGGGTTTACTTCTCTTGATCTATAAACATTTTTAAGCCCAAGGTAGGATTAAATCCTTGTCACATGCTATGGTTGCATCTAAGAAGATGGGAAGCTCTAATTTCTCCTCAAATTTGGAGGACATTAAGACTATAAGCTCAGAGGAGGAGGAAGATTATCTTTTTCCTAGAAAGAAGGCCAAGGGTAAAGATAAGGATAATCCTACCCCAAATAAAGTTCCATGTAGGGAATGCTTGAGGGGCCAGGGACCCAAAGCTATTGGATAGGGTAAAGATGAGCATAGTGAGGAAGTACAAGACATGGATACAGATGATGAGAATAAGGGAGAGGATGATGAGAATAGAGAGGATTCGGTTGGAAACCCCAAAAGGAAACAAACGAGGATGAAAGAGGAGGATTTTCCCTTAGAGGGGAAAATTGATTCTGGTATAGAGATTTCTTTTGCTTCCTCCCTCTCCAATTCCCCCATAAGAGAAAGAAAAGGAGAAATTGAATGATGGAAGCAAAGAGGTGGTTATAAAAGATAGGTGTATGACTTGGAAATATTTCAATGCCAGAACCTCAAAGATGGGGATTGTGAGAGAGGTCATGAATCCCCAAATCCTTGATGAAAAGGAGGGAAAGATCCAAATAAAGGAACTAATTGAACCAGCATTGGCATCCATCACTAACAACGTGAGGGAGGTGAGAATGAACTTGCTAAATAAGGCAAAAAATAGCATGATTGGTAATCTCAAATCAATTAAATTTCTTTTTCATGAACTGGAGGAGGTAAAAGAAAGAATGGGATAGTTTGAAATCTAGTAGCAGATGTTTGAGCAAGGGAATCTAATAGACTGGGGAGATTATATCAAGTTGGTTGAGAAAAGGATGCACAATATGGAGACTTACAATCACATCATGACTAACTAGATGATCTCTATTATAAATACTCTCAATGAAAATATTATTACCCTTGCTAGTAAGCTAAAAGCTAGGGGTTTTGTTGAGGAGAATGGGGAAAAGGAAAAAAAAGAAGATGAGATGGAAAAAGACACCATAACAGACATAACTCAAAGCCACTTGGATTGGACCTATGTGAAGAACTAGGAGAAAATGGCAAAGGAGGTCTAGACAGCCTATAAGTGTTCTATTAAAGAACTTGATAGAAAGCTGGAAGAGTAAGTGAAGGTTTATCTAGTTCTGTCTTTGGTTTTCCTAGTCTCTATTGTTTTTTCTTTGGCTTTTTGCTTGTTTTTCATTCTAGCCTTTTTATTGGCCATAGTACTATTTCTGGGCTTGTTTTAAATTTTTTTGTAGCCCTTTATGATGTAAGAGATTTTTCATTTTGGGATCCCTATAAAACCTATTTTTCTTAGCAAAAACATCATGAAGCTTCTCTAGGTAGTTAGACACATCTCCCTTCTTCATTTCATTCAAAAATTCTTTATCATTGTTCTATATGCAGATCCTAGGTTCCTCATTGTTTAGATCTTCACCCATGGTTGTTCCTTGACTTGAAATTCAATTTCTACTAATTCTTATCACATATAACATGTCTAAGTACAAAACTCATAAAATGTCAAAAGATAAGCTTGAAACTCGAAATGATCTTGTAATAATCACCTTTTGTACCAAAACATATTTTTAAACATCTTTAGGAATAAACCCCACTCTTAGGATGACATAATCAAAATTAATTGAATGAATTGATTGATCTCCTATATCTCTTGCATCTTCCCAAAAGTTCATGTTATCATTTTGGGTATCGATATTTGCCTACATTTCAACAAGATTATTAATCTCTCTATACTCATGTGATATTTTAAACATTTGGAAGGATATATCAGAAAAATATTATCTCAATTTCTATCAACCAAACTTGATGTAATCTAAGTTTCAACATGAATAACTCAAATGTGAAATAGAAGTAATAAACATATTTCAACCACCTTTTGATAGGGAGCTCTAAATTTCAAGACTATTTTCCCATTCCTTATGATTGTATGCTCATTTTATAAAGTATCTTTATAATAGTTGGATTCTTCCAAGGAAATTACACACTTTAAAAAGACATAATTTATTTCAATTTTATTAATAGATAACAAGCATAATCTATTTCTAATTTTGTAATAGATTTATTCCTAGAACTCAAATTCATAAAAAATGGTGATGCTTCTTGCTTGTTAATTTTTTGTTTTGTTTTGAATTTTCTTGTTTGATTATCTTACAATAATATTTACTTGAAATTTCTCTTATTTTATTTACTAATTCTTAGATATATCTACACTTATCTTATTTAACTTATAATACCTAAATTCACAAATAATTAAATAAACTCACATTTCTTACATTGACAATTCATATCGATCAATGTGGGTACCATTTTATCTTATCCAATAAAAACATGGGCTCAGGTGTAGGGATGGCCTCTTTCATTATTGGTTTCCTCTTTCACATTATCTCCCTTAAATCATTTTCTTGTTACCTTTTTTTCATTGCTATTCATTAAGGAGTATATCTATATGCATTTATGCTACACCTGTTTAAATAATATTTGTCTATATCTTCTTCTATATTATTATTGTTGGTATTATTGACTTCCACATGTATTATAGTAGAAAACTCATGTGATATATGATTATAGATATTGGAATGTCATGTCCTTCCTTTTTCAAAACTTTATGCAGGACATTGGTTTTCTAAGTTTATCTTCTGAGTGAATGAGATACATATAAAACTAATGTAATATTTAAAATTAATAGTATCATATTCTCTTTCTTGTTGTCTTGTTATCAATTTTAGTGTGGACTAACAAAATACATATAATGATATTACATTGTAAATGATGTTGTATTTGATATTATGTTTAATTCATAATTCTAGTTATATACTATATGGCTCCCTATTTGAATTTTGTTCCCTCTATTTTTTGGCTGAAATTTTATGTACCAAAATATTACTTTATGCATAATTTGATTGTTATAGCTTGTATTTGATGATTGGCTAGTTTAGTATTTCATTAAAGAGCATCAGACACAAAAATTATTTAATTAATTAAAATCATTTTTGAGTTCTTTATTCATATATTTGCAACCAATTTCCTTAGTCTTATCCTAAAATGATATGTTCTTTTATATGCATCATAAAAATATGGAGAAACACATTGAAAATCTATTCCAGAACATATAATACTAGAGAAACAATATGGCTAGAAGAAACAAGAATTTTAGTTAATTGAAGATGGATAAATAATTTTTGATTGAAAAATAATTTAAAAACAATTAGTTTCTCCTAGCTAGTAGGATCAAATACAATTTTTCAAGGTGATAAAAGTGCATACACAGACGTACCACTTGCATGCCAGGCATGAACTGCATTCCCCAACTTATAATGAATGGTTGCATATAAAGGCTCCACTGGCCCAACAATGGAAGTTAAGGATGTAACTGTGCATGTATTGGCACAATCTCCCTATGACAATCCCAAGTATCTCTTGTTGTTATTAATTTAGGCATCGTGCTATATGATACAAAATGTTATGAAGTACTAAATCCGATAGTAACTTCTCTCATGTCTCCAGAAAGTGTAGGATAGGTTCAGGGTCCCTTGGCTCTTAGGAGTTTATAGTAGCTATTTGCACTACTGGAAGAATAACTTCAGTGGAGAGTTAAGTGAAATGAGTTGAAGAAGACAGTTCTACTTCTATGTGAATGCCATAATCATGAGGCTCATTCCCTTATAGAAGCCTCTATCACAATGATATTACCTCTAAACTATGCAAAGGATGTTGAAGTGGTTGCCAACTTTGAAACTCTCTTATAAGAAATGGAAAAGAAAATGTAGATGCAATATTGAAATGAAAAATTCCATGGTGATCAGATGTTATTCCTAAGGTGATCATGACAAATAATAATAAATTAATATCTTATATACAACCAACTAAAGGGTAATAACCTTGTGTGGAGTCTGTTTTCTTTAGAGATCCCACGCGTTGAAACTTTTAAACAAGAAACGAGATAAAGAACGTACACAAAAACCATTAAAATGTTTCAAATGAAAAAATTTGAGAAACTAACATTTAAGATATTATGATATGTTGGTTTAAGTAAATGAAAATTCTATTTCCAAGCTGATCATGCCAGAACAAGAAAGAATGTAATTCTTGTTATAGTTTGGCTGAACAAAGATGATGTTTTGACACAATAATGACTCATGTTTAACACCATCCACTTGCACATGGATAAACTAATAGATGGAAAAGTTGAAGGAAAAAATAATTTGATTAAAATATGAACTAATGAGGAATCATTTGAACAACTCCCTAAATGTTCAAGAAAACAAGAAGGCTAAAACAAAAAGAAGAATGGAGGGATAGACAAGGAGTTACAAACAAGAGGAATGAAGAGGAAGGGGATAGAGGTTAAGGGACATAAGTGTTTGATCCTTAATAACTTTCACTTCAACATTCAATTTTTTAAGATTGGTCAAGACCCTAACTTGTGGACCTCTCATGTCAAGAACTTTTTGTATTATGTGAACACCATGTTCTTGCTTCTAAGCTAACAGTTCTTTAGGTGCATTTTCTTGTAAAATATTAATTTTGTAAAACTTTATGTACTATTTCAACACCAAATGTTTCTTTCAAAACCATATGTGTAGATATAAATATTAAGTACATCTCTAATATTTTTGCAGACACACACATTAATTACACAAAAAATTTCTTTCAAAACCATATGTGCAGATATAAAAAGTAAGTAAAACCAACTTAATAAGGGTACATGAATAAGTTATTCCCATGAAGAAGTATCATCTCATATAGTACAAGGGATGATAATATTCAATGTAATTTTGATTATATGTATCATTAATTTTTAACTAACATAAGACAATTGATTTACTATTGACAAAACCTGAAGCCCTTTCACGAGCATCACACATAGTCTCATGGATCATTAGGTATTTTGTGGAGTGTAGGTACCATTGGATGTTATTTATCAAAATTATCTTCCTCAAGTGAGGAAAATGTAGGAATGGAAGAAGAAAGTGAAATATTTAGTATGTATAAATCAAGGAGATCGACTCGAGGTCAAAATATTACAAAGAAATTAAATAAGTGCATGAAATTTTTCCTTCCTCAAGGGGGGCCATGTTCTTCTAATGATGAGAGTGAAGATGAATTTTTTGTGCCCTTTAGGTACAAATATCTAGAAAAATAATGTGTCCTGAATGAACTTCCGGCAATAAACATTGATTTTTTTGTTGGAGAGAGGATATATCATATAACACCATCCTTATTACATGGTTTGGGCCTATTTTTCATGAATGGCATAAAAATATCTTACAAAAAGGTTATTGAATTAAAAGAGTATGTAAGACCTTGTTATGATTATACTAGCTGGATACAAATTGTTACATTAAGAAAAAAGTATGTGTAGGTATGCACTTGTGGTAAATTATATACAACAAAAAGTTAGTGAAAAAAGTAAAATGGTAGCTATATATATTGGTGGAAGACCAAAAGTATAAAGGAATATTGTAGGTTTTATAAATAGTACATGACATGTGTCAACTAAGAAGTGACCCAGTTGCATATTTGAGGTGCACGAGAAAAATCGTCTATTTGTATATGTGACAAAACCAATACATGGAGGCCAAAAACTTCTTATCGATTAAAATTTGAATTGGGTAGATACAAACAAAGCCACTATCATGGGTGAGGTGGTATGTACTATGCACATTTAAAATCAACTCCAATTAATGAATCCAACACACCTTTAAGTTTGTATTTTTTTTTGTTAACTTAGAATAATAACACTTGTTTTAACATGTCTCAATGGTTTTTTTTCAAATCCAGGGTTACAGTATAGATCAATAGCCACATATTACAAAAAGTGGTGATGGTTCTTCTTTGCAATAGGTAAAAATCATGTATGTTGTAAAAATTAAATACAAGAAATATATTAATGCATATTTTTTATTATGTTTTATTCTTCACTATTTTGGATTGATTTTAAATATAGAGCTAATCATATTGCTCTCACAAATGAGAGTTGGTCAGGAAAAGGGAAAGGAAGAAGTAGTCCATGAGGATGAGGAGTTGCACAATGACCTGGCTCAATTTATTATTAATTTTGAATCAACCAACGATCTTATGTTGTCATTGAAAAAGTTGATTAATGATCTCTAGGAAGAAATTTATCATAATTGGCATTAACTCAACCTCAGACTCACGCATTACAAAATAAAATTGATAGGTTCATGGCCCTAGTTCACATATATATAGTAAGTATTAATGTAGTTTTTAATTACAACAAAAGTTCAATAATAGTTTTTATAGTATACTCTTTTATTTATGTCATTAAATGAAATGCATATGTGTTATTTTTTCAGAGGATGCTAAAGACATTGAGTGGCAATCCGCCGAAGGAAGATACTTTAGGTTGTTCAAGTACATCACATGTCATTCTATCCTACACTAGTATTTTTCTCGAACAATATTTTTTTAATAGCTCTAACAATCTTGTTCTATTGTTCTCTAACAATCTCATTTTTTAGCTCCTACCATTGATCCTTTCTTCACTACGTTGCTTGCTACAATGAATAGAACCAAAGAGGCTATATCGACTATGAATTCAGAAACATGTAGCTCATCATAAGATACAGTAGAATCACCTATTGCTAAGTAGATTCCTCTTTTTCTTTCTCATTTTCCATGTTTTAATTTCACTGGAAGTATTATTTCTCAGGGGGCATTTTGTAATATTAGATTCATTTTATGTAGGAAGTGATGAGAACACTCCTGGGTGTTCTTGAGTTAGATGTATGAGAAAAATAAAGAATTGTGATCAATTGCTCATTAGAAATGAAGATGGTCCCCCACTAAAAGTACCCCAACTTCCAGGTACTTTAAAGATTGATCCTTTCTTTTACTATACAATATTATACTAATAACCAAATATGCTAACATCTCATGCAATACCTTGTAATAAATTCTAATCACATTATTATTTTGTAGGGAATAATATATTTTATGAAAAAATTAATGATGATTTTTTTCATATATTTAGATAGACCATACGCATAGTGTATCATATTTTGATTTCATTGCTAGATCACATTCCCTTAATTTGATCAATTTCTTCAAATAAATTAAAAGGTAGCTTTAGATTTGTATCATCTTAAAATGGAAACACTTTAATGTTAGGAACATTTAGCCCTCTAACTAAGTGGTCTAGGGTCATGTCAAGTGCCTTTGCATGGGTCTTTGCATGGATCTAACTATTTTACACATGTTCTACTTTTTCTCTATTTATTTATATCCTATTTCTAACAAACTGCACTGTGAACCTAAGGACTTTGTCCTCTTTTTCAAGGATCACCTTCTAGGTCATGGTTGACCTCAACCTTGACCTAGGGTAGGGTTGACCTTGTCCTTGAGGCCAGGTCCCATTTTCAATTTCTATGAGTTTTGTGATCTTGAGCTTTGGAAAGTTTCTTTTCCTGCATTTGAGTTGGTTGTTTTGGATTTCATAATGGTAAATTCTTAAATTAAAGTTAGTCTAAGTCAATTCCTAGGGGTTAACATTAAATGGGACTTAATGCTCCTCTGTTGACCTTCCCTAGAGGAGTTAGTGCCCTAGGTCTCTATATAAGGAAGCCTTCTTCCCTCATTTTGACATCTATATTTTTATGCACAAGTTATCCACCATCTATGAGAAAAGTTATTATCTACAATATATGCATAGTTTATTCACTATTTATCAAGCATTAAAGAATTCAAGCATTCAATTCATCAAGGAGGTCCATTGTTAGCCATTGAAGGATTCAATCTCTATGGAGCTCTCTTGTTGAAGATTTCATTCACATTCATCCAAGTCATTTCCTATGCAAAGATACATTCAAGATTGATGTTTAAGATCCAATGATATTGATTTGAGACATCCTACATACATTCTTGAGACATCCTACATACATTCCACATATTTTTGGAGCATTTGTACTTGCAGATTCAAGAATTTGAATCCTCTACAAGGATTTCCACATAAGCAATGTGGATAGTTCCATTTACTTTGTTTATGCATATTTATTTTTTCAATTGTATTTCAATTTTATTTCCAAATTGGGGCTTGCCTGAGGCAAACCCACCATTCAAAAAAACAAACCATTTTGCTTGTAGATATAGGCGTGGAACAATGAAATGAAGAGTAGATTCAGATACCCTTTTTGTCAAACTTGTGAGATTCGTGAATAAAACTTTTGTTAGAGCAGTGTAGGTCAAGGTTGAATTTATAGGGAACAATTGAACCCCACAGTAATATTGTGCCCCACCAATAGGGTCAAGGTTGAGCTCCCTTCAAAAAGATAAAATATTTTTGGGTTTTCTCCATCTCAACATTTCTAGGCCTAAATAGATTGCATATTTTCCAGAAACCATATATAGACATTAGAAAACAACATTTTCTAGAATCAAGGTGATTATTTGTCTTTTATCTATTTTAGGTTTTTTGAATATACTCTCCTCAAAATATAAATAACATCACTCCTAACCCCCATCTTTCCCGCTATCCTTCATCACTTGATCCATTTATGCATTGAACACTCTCTTATGTTTAATCAATTTGGATCATTCCTTTTGAAAATTAGGTTAGGAAGAGGGTTTATATTTTCTTTCTATTCATTTTAGTGAGCTCAACATGCTTACTCTCTCTCTTTTGTGGAATTAGATGCCCTATTGTGTTTTAAATTTCCGTTTATATTATCTTGTGTGTTCACCTTTCTATTCATTTTGATGAACCCATGATAGACACTTTTTCTTTTTATTGTTAGATTTACATCTTGCATTAAATTTTCTTTCATATTATCTTTTGTGGAATTAGATGCCCTATTTTTCTTTGTGGTGTTATATAAATCCTTTCATTTCATTACATCTTTTCTTGCATTAAGATTACATTTAGTTTATGCTCAAGAATTTTAACTTCAAAAATATAAAAAGAATTGTTGTTTTATAGTTTAGTTCATTTTATTTGCATTTGTTTATGAGATTTATTACTTCTAGCCCTAATTCTAATCTTAGGGTTAGATGCAGTCATAGACTTATGGGTACCTTTGACCTTGAGTCTTCTTCTCCTTTCATGAGGATTCTGAATTAGCCTTTGATTCTTCCTGATTCTAATCCTCTTATGGAGAAAAAAATATTCTCACTCATCTCAAGATGAGGATTATGCTTTAAGGGTTCCCCCTGGAAAGTCCAAAATGTTTCAAATGAACTGGATAAAATGCATAATTGGCTTCCTCAAGAAAACCATAATCAAGATTCTATTTAAGCTATAGAGGCTGTTAAGAAAGTTTGTCATGATAGTTACCAAGGTGTTAATATCTTACATGGCATTACTCACCTTGTGCATTCTAATGTTAAACTTTAGGTCAAGAAGCTCAAGATTTAGGGTTGCTTCCTCCTAGCACTAATGTTGGATTTTCTTCTATTCGTCTTCCTAGTGTTCCTACTTACACTCCTTTGATGACTATGATGGTTCCCTCTATTAGTATGTGTGTTCATCTTGTGTCCCTTCCTACTTTACAAACTTCTTATCATAATATTCTTTTTACTTATTCTGCTCCTCTGCCAGTTGTAGTATCTAGTGTTCCTCCAATTATGTCTTATATTCCTACAGCTTCTTAAACTTTAACTATTGTATCTAACATTTATATTCCTTCTATTTCTTCTCATGACCCTACAATTATCAATTTAGCTCAAACTGTATGATCCTTAGAACAAAAACTTGCATCCTTACCTCAAAACAAGTTTAGTATCTTGACTTTTGACGTGGCAAGTCCTTTGTCTTAGGATATTATTCATACTCCTATTCCTCAGCAAGTCAATATTCCTTTACTTTAGAATTATAATGGTAAGGGAGACCCTATTTATCATGTTAAAACATTTCAAATCCGTTGTAGTGATTATGCTCATATTCATACCTGATTTAACCAAAGTTGTTTGCTCAAAATTTTTGTGACAAGGCTTTACAATGGTTTTCTTCTTTGACTTATTATTCTATTCATTCATTTTCTCAACTTTCTAATGCTTTTATTCAATAATTTTAAAACAACATTGGCTCGTAGGTATCTTTGACTAATTTAATGCATTGTAAACAAAACTCTAAAGAAAAATTGACTGAATTTATTGGTAGATTTAAGTATTTGCATCTAATATTTCCTATCTTATTCTTGATATTGATATTCAATGTATGTTTATTTCAAATTTGTAAAAATATATTAGAGATATGATTAGGTTTACTAAATTTACTTCTTTTCAACAACTTTTTGCAAGGCTTCATCATTATCAATTACATTTGAGTCAATTTGAGAGCACCACTTCAATAGCTCCTATTCCTATTGATAAAAGTGATGTTGCTCCTAATCCAACTAAAGTTCAAAAAAATTAAGAAGTATGCCAACATAAATAAATAAGAAAATGTATTTCCTAATCAAGTTGTTGTTGTGTCTCACAATGCCACTTCTACATCGACTGCTTTTCTATTAAATCATACATTTACTCCTCTCTCTAGATATTTAAATTATAATATGAATATGTTGTTAACTAATAATATTATTATTTTATCTCCTATTTTTCCTCTTTTACCTACTACAATGGTGGCTCAATCTTTTGATCCAAAACCTTTTTGTCAATATCATCGCTAGAATGGTCATGATACTAAGAAATGTTATTCTTTAAAACACAAGGTTCACAACTTAATTGATTCTAATGCTTTATCTATTAATAATATTGATGGTAGTGGGAATAAGTTTGTTTCTCCTCCTAATCAAAATTTACAAATCTATACAAATCCTTTACCTACACACGATACTAATACTATTTCTCAACCATTTTCTATGGATATTATGTATGGTTCAAAGATGGATGATCTTAATGATGTTGTTAATCAAGTGCAGTGTGTGGTTCAATATGTATCTCCACCTCAATCTCAACCTCCACTTAAACCTAAAGTTTTAGCTCCACCTCAATTGAAACCTAAGTCTAAATTGAAGCCTCAACCTAAAAATTGACAACAACCTAAGAACAAATGACCTCAAGTGCTTTTGATTACCTTTGATTATTCTGAAACTATTAAAGATCCTGATGGTCCCTTTTATATTTATGGTAAGATTTCTGAGATACCCACTCTTGGTTGTCTTGTTGATCCTATTTTCTTAGTCAATGTTATTATAGAACAAAATATTTTTATGAAAAGTTTGCAATGTAATTTTTATGATACATCAGATGTGTGGATTCATACTTGTAATGGTTTTCTTTATGAACTTCATTTGGTTCTATTGATTTACCAATTGAACTTTGTGGAAAAATTGTGAACACTACCTTTGTTGTTGTTCCTACTTCTGATCAATTTCAACTTAAGCTTGGTTTACCATGGTTAAATGCCACGCATGCTATTGCTTCACATATTCATAAATTCCTTAATTTTTTTTATGATGATGAAGTGAAGATAGTTAATCATAGTTTATTTCATACTTCTAGGGCTAGGCATACTACTACCATTGACTTCTATTGGCCTTCTTTACCTAATTGATGTCCTTTTATAGCTCATCATCTTTTATATTCATATCAAGCCTATACGAAATGGAATATTCTTGAGTTAAGCTTACTTCTTAGGGATCTTAACCATGGTCTTTTTCCTATACCTTCTATAACTCATTTTATCTATACCTTCTACAACTATTAATCAATTCTCTCCTATTGCTTGTTAGTCTGCTAGTAATTCTATTAATCCTCCTACAAAACTAGTGAAGGGTCCTATAATTGTTCCTCCTATTTCTCAACACATTTCAAGTAAATCAAAACATAACTGATCTACGAAAAAATGTCTTAAAATGTTTCATTCTCAAGCTAAATCTCATAATTCTACTATTAAAAAATATGTATCTTCTCTAGATACAACTATGCATGATGTGTTAGAAAAGTTGTTGTTGATGTTAAATTGCATGATTCTAATGGTTTTATTTGTATCTTAGATCCTATTTTGATTAATCTAGATGATGAGGATACTCTTGATGATTTTGATGATGCTAATGATGAATATGAAACTATTGAGATTGGCATTGATTTACCTAGTATGCTTTCCTCTTAATTAAGAATTATACCTAGTATTGAACATTGTGATTCTTAAGAGGATCCTTGTTTGGAACTGGCTCTCATTCCTACTATGTTGGATATACTCCCTCTTTTGAAAAATCCACCTTCTCTAAATTATAAAAAATGAGATGGGGAGAGTAGTCAACACACTTCATTAGCTGGTCCTTCATGGTAGTCTTTGTTATGTGTTTGACTCTTGTAATATATTTCTCCCATAATATGTTTTTCGAATATTATTAGATTCTTTTACATGATCTTTTTTCCTTTGTAGGTGCAAGGTGATAAAAGAATTGAACATGTTGTATTATTCCTCTATATGTATCCCTATTCTTCCATATGTTATTTCAAGTTATGTTGTATTTATGCTATTGTTTATGCATGTTTCATTTTGGGATCTCCTTGGATTTCGTAACTGGTACCACTAATTTTTTTTGGTCTCTAGGTTATGGTCCAAAAAGATTCTTCTTCATATTTCT
This sequence comes from Cupressus sempervirens, assembly GCA_028749045.1. NCBI lineage: Eukaryota > Viridiplantae > Streptophyta > Pinopsida > Cupressales > Cupressaceae > Cupressus > Cupressus sempervirens. The sequence continues at coordinate 69,367,042 of CM053784.1, forward strand.
TATGTAATCTTTCCTCCTTTGTGATTGTTTGTGTTTTCCCTTAAAGGCATTGCTCATGTTAAAGTATTAGAAATGAATTTAATGTGGGGGCATACACTCTTCTTACTTATTCTACACACGCACTTTTCAATACATACATATTTTTCAAGATGACTTTTCGCCTTTTCAGATTAGTGACTAATCCTTAAAGCATGGATTTATATTTTAGGATCTTTTGATCCCTCTAGTTTCAAATATTGTTCATCCCTTAAGGTTGAAGGTTTCCTTATCATTGGATCTCTTTTGGTTTTACTCATATAGAATATAATATTCTTGAGGTTGAATCCTTGATGGGTTGAGTAGTGAGTAATCACATTTACTAGGAGTTTCAACTCCATCTTTCTAGTTTCACCATTTCCTTGTGTGGTTCACAATGGGATATAAGTTGTCATTGAGCGAGATAATCACACTCTTATTATTTTTTTCTTTTTCTAGAGATGTCTCTCTTATTGTAATCTTGTAGTTGATAAAGACTTGAGTCTCTTGGGGCTTGAGGATTTCTTTGTCCTTTGCATTTTAATATGATCATCCTTTTCATTACAACTTACATTACCAAGAGTTCGCATCGAGTCCAAACTCTTGGTAAACTGGGGGCTTTATGTATCATCCTCAACTGGAAGCACTTCCATATTAAGAGACTATATCCCTCTGAGTAAGTGGTTTGGGGTCATGTCAAGTGCCTTCAATGGGTCTTTGCATGGATCTCACTGTTGTACCCCAATTCTACTTTTTCTTTCTTTATTTCCAACATATTTTTGAAAAACTGCATAGAGAAACAAAAGATTTTGGCCTCTTGGACAAGGACAACCTTCTAGGTCAAGGTCAACCTTGACCCTTACCTAGGTCAAGGACAACCATCATGTTGACCTAGGGTAGGGTCAACCTTGTCCTTGGCCCTAGGTCCCATTTTCAATTTTTGGGAGTTTTAGGATCTTAGGCTTTAGAAAGTTTCTTTTCCCACTTTCAAGTTGGATGTTTTAGGTTTCAGAATGGTATACTCTTAAATTACATTTAATCTAAGTCTATTCCTAGGGGTTAAGGTTAAATCGGATTTCATGCTCCTATGTCAGCCTTCTCTAGGAGTTACTACCCAAGATCTCTATATAAGGAAGCCTTCTTCCCTCATTTTGACATCTACATTTTTATGCACAAGCATTCCACCAGCTATGAGTGAAGCTATTATCTACAATCTATGCATGATCTATCCACTATCTATCAAGAATTCAAGCATTCAAGCATTCAATTGTTGAGGCATTCAATTCATCAAGGAGGACGATTGTTAGCTATTGAAGGATTCAATCTCTATGGATATCTCATGCTGAATATTTTATTCACATTCATTCAAGCCATTTCCTATGAAAAGATACATTAAATATTTGTGTTCAATTTCTAATGATATTGATTTTGAGACATCCTATGTACATTCTACATATATTTTGATCATTCGTACTTGTGAATTCAAGGATTCAAGTCCTCCACAAAGATTTCCAAATAATTAAGGTGAACAATTCCATTTACTTTGTTTAAGCATATACATTACTTCAATTATATTTCAAGGATAATTCCAAACTAGGGTTTGATTAAGGCAAAACCCCCATTCAACAAAACAAACCATTATTCTTATAGATACAGGTGTGTAACATTGAATTAGAAAGTAGATTTAGATATGCTTCTTGTCAAACTTGTGAGATTTGCAAAAAAAAATTCTCAGGGTAGTGCAGGTCAAGATTAACTTTTTCGGGTACAATTGTACCCTAGGGTAATATTGTGCCCCACCAATAAGGTCAAGGTCAATCTCCCTTCATAAAGACAAAATATTTCTAGGTTTTCTCTGTCTTGATCTTTCTAGTCTAAAACAGGTTGTAGATTTTTGAGAAACTACATATAGACATTAGAAAACAACATTTTCTAGATTCAAGTTGAGTATTTGTATTTTATCTATTTTAGGTTTTTGGCATATACTCTCCTCAAAATCGAAAGAAGATCACTCTTAACCCCCCTCTTTCACCCTGTTTTTCATCACTTGATCCATTTTTGCATTGACCACTCATTTGTGTTTAATTAATTTGTGTCATTCCTTTTGAAAATTAGGGTTAGGAATAGGGTTTCAATTTTTTTTCTATTCAAGTTTATTTATGAATCTAACAATTCTTTTCTTTTTTTAAAAGGTGGGATTTGCAAATGAAAGAGTGAAAGGACCAACTGATTGATGTCATCACAACACTTTTTGGACCCAACATCTTTGAAAGACTTAGGATCCTTGAGAAAGTGATGCCAAGATTTGAAGTATATTAGGTACAACTAAATGACCCAAATGAAACCAAACAATTTTTATGAGTGGCCCCCCTATCCCCATTATTGAGTGAGAGAATCTTTAAAATGATGTCATTGAGAAAAAACCATTAGATGATAGAGAAACAATACTACTCGATGAAAGTAGGTATGTCATAATATTAATAATGAAATTATGTAATAATTACTCTTAATACTTATGTGATCTAAAATATTTAAAAATTCACATAGATTGCTTGACACGTCAGATGCAACCAAAGCAAGAAAATAGAAGCACGGGCAACGCAAGCTTAGCTTGGGTGGATATTCAAAACTGGTTGCACAAGTTGTCAGTAAAGTAAATAAAAAATTATATGCAAATATTTATCAATTGTAAATAATTTGGTCTTGATAAAATTGATTGCAGAAGGAATTCTCTATCTCATTTCATGTGGACTTTTGGTGTAGCTCGATTTTTTATTTCTTTTATTGGTTTCCCTCTTTGTTCCTCTTCCTTGTCCCTCCTTTCTCTGGAGCAAGGATTCTTCTTTGGAATCTAGTTCAAGGTTGCCACCTAAAACCCTTTTTTATTCAAAATGTAATATCTTAGTTGTTGGACCATAGGTCTTGCTGGTTGTGGCTCCATTTAAAAGCCATTTGAATTATAGTCTCATGAGTTCCTTTTTATCTGCCTTTCAGGCTTGATGTTATTTCTATGATCTTATTGATTTGTTGGTTTTAGGGGTAGCCCTTTCCAACTTTTCTTAATAAGGGCAAATAAACTAATTGACTTTTCTAACAAATGTCACAAATTACTTTTGTTTTTGAATAATCTATAGTTATACTCCTTGTAGATCTCTCATCCCATTTGAAATAGGGCCATTGACAATAGCTCCTTAATAAAAATATCAAAGAAGAGAAATGAGCTATGTTTACTTTTCAATACGTAATTTATGAATCCTATAAAATAACAAGCTAGCAAGCAATTGTTTGTTTAGTATTCTATGAATAGTTTTATTATTGGTCAAAGTTTAAATATAAGAATAAGAGGCACATCAGTAATATATTTTTATATAAATCATTCACAATTTTTTTTTAAGTAGATTTTTAATTTAATATAAACTTTTGTGACCTTTTTTTTGAAAACTTGAATTAATTACATATGGAGTCGTCTAGAAATTTCGAAGAAAAATACAAAGACTTATGAGACTTAAATTTGATATTTGAAATGGTCAAAACTGGTAACGAACAATCAGGTGGAACTTTCAGAATGACACTAAAGCAGAACACACGGCGTGATTTGTAAACGGTCTGAAATACAAAGAAAGAGTGCTACCGTTACGCGGCCTCTTCCATATTTCATTCTCCTCTCCTAATTTCATTCATATCTAACGTGGTGCAACTCCATTCCAACGTAACAAATACTCTGCGCGTCCCTCATTTATTAATCGAATGAAGAGATTTCAACGAAGCGTAACAAATGCAGAACTTTCAAGGATTTGAGACTTCCTCGATATCACCTTAGCGTGGAGGATACATGCAGGCGGATTTCAAAATGATGCCATTGCCAACAACAAACAATAACCATGACCAATTCCTCGAGGGTGCAATTGCGTGCCAAACATAACAAATGAAGAACTTTCAAGGATTTGAGACCCCTTCAATATTACAAAATGATGCTATTGAAAAATGTTGTCTTGTAAAGGACAAGTCTATTTCACTTAATTTGATCTAGAGCACAAAAACACTGATAACTATTCTTCCCTACATCAAATTTCTTAATAAAACTCGCAAAAGAAGAATAGATTAACATAAATGGATTTGGGTTTCGAAATGAAAGTCTACCAACGCGTTTTGAAGTTATTGCAACGAAACAGCCATGCATTCACCATCGCTCTTTCGCTAGATTGCAATGTCCTCTTGGTCCTTTCAATATAAATATGCCCCATCCTTTGAAGATGAAACAAAACCGACAACACCATTCATGAGTAGATCTGTTTGTAAAAGAAGTGGCCTATTTGGTCTGTCATGCCCTGGTATTTATCATACCTAAATTTCAAAAAAAAATTCAATCAAAATTTGCAAGAGGACATAAAAATTCAATCTTTAAAGTGTTCAAAGACTTATCCAATTCTTGGTAATCTCATGATTTCAAATCCTCCAGCTAATCACTAGCTCCGCCTTGCACTTCAAATTTTTGAATTATGTTTCCTGAGTCTCAAATTATCAATGGTTAATGAAAGACACCAAAATACGTATTTTCAACCAAATCATTAACCATTAACCTTTTAAAAGGTTAAGGTTTAAGGGTCAAAACATGTATTCCGAACCATTAACCTTTAAAAATAAACATTAAGGTTTGGGGTCCAAAACATCTGTTTCACTTTGAAATCTTAACCTCTCCATGAAAAAAGAGGTTAAGATAAATTTCCAAACCATGTATTCCGAACCATTAACCTTAAGCTCTTGTCCAAAATGGTTAAGGTTAGAGGTTCAGAACTCTTATTTTTAAGATGGTTATTAACCTTTCAATTGATAAAAGTAAAGAAAGTCAAAGGTAGAGACAATGGGGATTATGTAGAGTCAAAGAAAAAGCATCTGAGTTTGAAAAGCTCTCAAACTACTTACTCATTTATTGAAGAGAATCTACACAGTGAGCAATAGGGGTTGAAAGGCATTTGAATATAGAAGTAACAACCGACAACCTAAGCATGTGACTTTCTTGACAAATCAACCTCTATCATTTCCTTAGTCCATCCCATGACACATTGGATGGTGTTATTAAATCACTTTCAAATGAATTGAATTCACTATGTGAAGAGAGTTTGGATTTTGTGGCACCTTGATCAGATATGAAGAAGAAGATGCGAGAACTGCTTGATAGAATGTTTGGCCCAATTTAGACATCATTTGGATCATGAGATGGTTCAAACATCATGGAGATCATGCAAATGCACATAAAAGTTGAGTCATGCTACTCATCTAGTGTAGAAGACCATAATCACTGCTGAAGTTTGTGTTCACAAACTTTATTCAAAGTGTGCCTTTATCCTTGTTTCACATACCAAATTTTTATTACTATATATCAGATTCCATGATGGTTGAATGTGTAAAAGTTGACCCTCAAATTGTTACCACTCGTAAGCATGTCATAAAGTAGATGTGTATGTAAATGGCGGAGTTATGACTATAGTCCTAGGGCATTTGATGTAATGCCTTGATATAGAGGCAGTGAGCACGGACATAGAATGTAAACTATTTGACAAAATGCTTGAAAAGCTCAAGGTCATTATAGAGAAGCTATATAATGCAGAGCATTCCAATATGCACTCCTATAGTCTTGATTAAGTGGGAGGAAATTGTGCAATGCCACTAAGAATCCTGGCAGTTGAGATTCAAATATATCAAATGGTTGGATATCTAAAGCAATGACTACCTATATCATCTATGGCAAGAATTCTTGTGCACATCATCTCAGCCTACAACACATAATTCTACAATAACTGAGGTATTTCACATGAGGAAAGGTTGTTTCAAAGCTAATACCAACAAGAATGACTTGGCATTACATTTTCTTTATATAATTATCACACATAGATGGGAACCTTGAAATGATCAACAAAGAAGCTATTGATTTGGAAAACTTACCCATTGTAGAGGTGTTTGAAAATCTTAGATGTACTGGGGCAAGTTTGACCTCCAATGAAGTGGATGAGTGGTTGAAGATATTTGGATACAACAAACTTGAAAAAAATAAGAAAAGTCAGTTTCTCAAGTTTGTTGGCTTTATGTGAAATCCCTTATCATGGGTTATGGAAGTTGCAATAATTATGGTCATTGCCTTGGAAAATGGAGGAAGGAACCCTCCTAATTGGCAAGATTTTTTTGGTATCACAACATTTCTTTTCAGTAACTCCACTATAAGTTTTATTGAAGAGATTAATGATCGCAATGCAACTGCATCACTAATGGGCTAGTTGGCTCCAAAAGAAAAGGTTTGAAGAGATGGTCATTGGACTGAAGATGATGAGGTCTGTCTAGTGCCTAGAGATATATTTAGCATTAAACTTGGAGATATTATTCTTGTAGATGCTAGACTTCTTGAAGGAGACCCTTTAAAGATTGCATTATCATGCCTGTAGCCTCCATAGTTTTATTTTTTTCTTTGAGTGCTTCACATTAATCTCTTCCAAATAATTTTGCATAAAAATATTGATATTTTTCAATCCCCTCAACAACTTGATATATTCTTCATGGCCTTTTTTTCCTACCAAATTGCTCAATTTCATAATATTTTGCAGACATGTTTTATACATGATCATCTAAATTTTTCACATTCTTTTCCACTAAAACCTTAATCACACCACATTTTTGAACTTTATTCATATGATATATGACCACCATCCATGAGGTCCCTTCATTACTCTAAGATAAAATCTCTCATTCTAGGTATTTAATGATGAGCATAGTGTTGAATCATAGATTTTTTAAAGGTTAGTTATTTACTCAGAGCCAACTTAGATTACCACTTCCATCCAGTCATTCAAAAATTTAGATACTAGTTTTCTCCTTTTCTGTGATCCAACATTTATTTGACTGAAGATTTAGGATTAAACAAAATAGGTAGTTGAGATAGAGATTTTAGGCTCAAATGATAAATGGATTTAATATCATGTCCATAAGGCATAGGTTATTATTTAAGCACCATCTTATCCTATTCATCTTTCAATGTAATACTAACCATTTTCTTGGTGGAAGCCTCTACATGGTGTACATTTATTATCGTCAAAGAAGAATTAATATTAAACTTATCTGCCACAAAATGAAATTTGTAGAATCTTTGGGTTTTCTATCCATGAATGGTTGAGGTATCTATAAACCCCAAATTGTTGTATTTGGCACAAAGTCCACTCTAGAAGTAGTTTTCATCTTCCTAGATTTGGTAGTCTTCCCCTTAATTTTGGCACAATATCTTCTATAGGTGTGGATTTAGGGAAAAAAAAATCCTCTTACTAAGTTAAGACTCGTACCAATGAGGGGTACTTGCTGAATAAACTTTCCCTAGATAAACTCGAAGCTTTGATCACCCACTACATTATAAACCTATTCTATCATATCTAAGTCAACAAAAACATTCCTATTAGGTCTCCTCTTGCCTATCATTTTACTTCAAGAATAATGGGTAGATGAAATGCTTAAATAGCACCTATTCTATCTTTTTTGAATGGAAGTCAATTCATAGCCAACTTGAGTTCATTCTTATTACTAGAAAGGTTCTCATTTCAATTTGATCTTCTTCATTTTTATCCCAACCAAGTTTAGACATAGTTTTCCCTTTTCCTCTTTCATTATTTACATATCAAATTTATCTATTCCATCATCTTTAATTCTAGTAATGGTTATCTTTAGATTAAGAGTGACTATTTTTTCAAAGTGAACCTAGACCATAATCTTCTTCTAACTTCAATTTTTTCATAACCATGTTCCTAAATTGAAATAATCCTTTGCAAGATCCTTACCATCATTTTTTGTTGAGAATTATAAAATTGTATAGTAAACTTTGTAAAGCCTACTTAACAATTTGGAGCATCAAAAATTTATTTATATTACAAATAACAAATTCAATAGCGAAAAAGATACTTGTCCTTTACTTTGATACAAATTTCTTGTTAATATGAGCTAATACTCTACAAATTTCAATCAACATATAATGTTTGAATGCATCTTGTGGTAAGGTAATTGGTCTACCTTCAAAATGCTCAACTTTAATGTATGTAAATCTAGTGGATTAAATAAACTAGATGATATATATGCTCATTAGCTTCATAGCCTCATGTAACATTCATTTATTAGCACTCTCTTGTAGCTTATTAACCAAACTTATGGAATAAAAAAATCATTAACCTTTCTATGGTTTTCCATAAGTCATATGTATCTAAAATATAGGGTGGATATAATAATTTTTTATACCATCTATTTATTGTTCATGATGTAGCCCTTGGAATTCCATTCTACATGAAAAGAGATAAGATGACATATAAAAAAATTATTTAAAAAGATAATTATTAAAAATTTCAAGTAGGCATTCCACATAATATCTTTTCAAAAAAAGTATTTTTCTCCTATTAGAGTTACTTGAATGAAGAAATGCATTCATTTCTCCCATAAAAATGCACTTTGGATGACCTTAAGCATGTGAATTAGAATAAAAAATGTATTTCAAATCTATTTACTAAGGTATTCTCTAGTTAATATCCTGGTTAATCTCAAACCACCCTTTTCTAATTTCAAGCTCCACTTTCTAGAAATTACACTTGTGTACTTTTTCTTCATATCAAAGAATAAGTATTAAAACATAGTAATGATTCAGCCTACATATGATTCCTTTTATAAGATTTATAACCATGAAATTGTTTCCACTAATGGACAAAAACACACCACCATTTGTAGACCTAATCTAATTTCTTAGCCATATCATTTCATACATTCAAAAACTATTTCTTTGCACTATGCAATAGTGGGGAAAGTTGATTCTTCTATAAGGATTATATAATTACCTTGATCTCCTTGTTTTTCCTTAACATCTACCTCTAAGATAGTTTATGTCTTCAAACATTTCATCATTAGTGTATTCTTCTCTCTTTCATCTTTCCATTTTTCTATTGGCACATTCTCTGGTTACTTTTCCCTATATTTCTCATCTCCCCATACTACTCATGGTGCTAACTTTACTTCTTCCCCTTTCAAAATAATCTCAAAGGTGCCTATCATATTTATCATTGTGACTACTTCCCCTATGGAGTAATCGCACTTGGTCATCAATCTATTTTGAGTATAATCTTTTATAATCATTGATTTACATTTGGCTATTCTTTTCTATTTTAGGAATGATAAGGGTATCACCCCTAACTTTCATCCAAGATACTTAAAACTATCCTTTTGAAGAGGTTTGGTAAGGATGTCTGCCAATTATTCTTTAGCTGGAACATATATTCCAACACGTCCTCTTTATATTATGCTTTCTCTCTCAAAAGGTAATACTTAATAGAGATGTACATTTTCTTTTAGTGCATAACTAGGTTCTTTGATATGTTGATGGCACTATTATTTTCATGGTCTATAACCATTACTTCCATCACCTTTCCTCAAATACCATAAATTAGTTGTTTAATACAAAAAACCTAAGTATAGTTTACTATTGTAGCTATATATTCAGCCTTTTCTTTATTTAGAGATACAATTTTTCTTCTTTTTAGCCCATACTACCTATCTTCCACAAAAGAAGAATCCACCCACAATTGTTCTCTTTATATCATTTATATTACCTACCAAGTTAGCATCTATAATGACATTGTGCTCAAAGGTTCCTTTGCAAGGATACACTAAACCATATTCTTTAGTAGACTTTTGATATCTACAGAACCTTTTTCATAGAAACAACGTGTGACCCTTTAGGATTAGCAAAGAATCTAGCCATGATATGTAGTACTTGTGAAATGTCCAATATATTATGCACAATATACAAAATTTTAGTGATCATATATTAGTAAATTATTTCATTCACTTCAAGAATCTCATCCTCCTTTGATAGTTTTCAATCATTAATGATTAGGGTTCTTACTAGTTTAGACTCCTCTAATCCAATTTTTTTAAGAATCTCCCTCACATACATTATTTGTCTCATGAAGATATTTCTCCTTTTAATTGAGATACTTGTAGAATGCAATGAAGAAAGTTATTTCTCGAATCATGGACATTTTAATTTATTTCTTCATTTATTTAGAAAACTCCTCAATCACTTTAAAATCTCTGCCAAAAGTGATGTCCTATAAATATTTCTTCAGTCAACAACCCAAATCAGGTCTCCTTCAAATAGATGTTGATGTCATCACTTTTTCTTACAAATCCAATGATTATCAGATATTAGAAAATTCACTCATACCATGCATGGCTTGTATGTTTTAGTTCATATAGGAATATCATTAAATTTTACATAGTATCCTCTCCATATACAGAAACAAACGCCTCAAGTTGTTCTATGTACACTTTTTCCTTAAGGATGTCATTTAGGAATACAAACTTTACAATTTGATATACCTTGAATCTTTTGTAAGTGGAAGATGCTTAGAGTATTCTATATCCTTCTAGTCTGATCATTGATGGAAAGGTGTCCCCATAGTTGATTCCTTCATCTTGTGCATATACTTTCTAAACTCGTCTGACCTTATTTCTCATTACTTCTACATCTTCATTTATTTTATTCTTTTATAACCATTTAGTGCTAATGCCATTTGTTCCCCCTTTGGCTAGGTAACTAGGATCCATGTCTCATTCTTTTCTATTCGCTCAATTTCTCCCTCCATGATCATCCAATCTTCATCCTTCAAGGCTTCTTTTATAATGTTAGGCTCAATGTGCGAGAGTGTAGACTTTGAAAGAAACAAAAAAGTTAAACAAAATATAGTATATGTTGTTCATCAAACACAATTGAAGGAACTATTTAAATACAAAAAATAATGTTTTTCATAGCAATGAATAATATAAGAGCATCAAAAAGAAGTCAAGACAATACATTTAGAGTGCACTTAAGAGAAAAATGAATAAAGATAATGTAAATTTGAGAGAATAATTATACAAAGGAGGGTCATAAGTGGTCTTCTTTTAGTGGAAAGAATTATTTATCAATGTATTACTTCAAAAATTGGACAAGCATACAATGACATTGACACAACCACGATAAATCTAATTAAGGGCCATAAATTTATACAATTTTTTTTGATAAACTATTTATAATAAAAGTTGATAAATTATTTAATCCTACAAAATAGGATTTAAAAAATAAATTTCAATAATATTGCAAGCTAGACAAAATAAATTTAAAGAATGTTGCAAGTCAGACAAAATATGAAATAATTTTTGGTTGAGATAGAAGTCAATGAAGCCTTGAGACATGGATTCCTATAAATGATTATTTTTAAAGATTGGGTATGTTTTAGGTTAATTTCATAGGTTCAATCAATGATTTGTTTGATTTGAATCTATTTTAATCTGTATGATCATGTTTCATTATTTTTGTATGAAGCTATACAATTTTATACATCCTATTTTTCTATTAATTTAGTCTAAATTCATGGGTTAAATCAATGATTCTTTTCATTTGAATCTATACTAATTTGTATGTTCATGTTTCATTATGTTTGTATGAATCTATAATAATAAATCTATTTGATTTATTTGAAAATAAATCGTGGAAAAATTTACCCATGTTTTAACCATAAAAATGGTGTTTTGAATTGACTTTGTGAGCTTGGATATTTAGATGTGGCTTTCATTCAATTTAACTAGGTGACATTAAATGCTTTATAAGTGATTGAATCTAATGAAATTAACTGATTGGTAAGTTATTTTTACTTCTTGAAAATTAGTATTAGCTCATAACTTATATTTTCTTTATTACATTACTAAGATTTCATATTCAATTAGCACACACTACATGTACAGATCAAGGAGATTAAATTAAAGATTGTCAAAAACATCAATTCTATTAAGTTATACAAAATAGTGTTAAGAATTTAAAACTTGTTTATATTACTTTTATATTTAATTAGGTGATTGATTTCTTTTAATTCATAATACAACTAAGTATCTTATTAATAATTTATAGTATTTATTTTATTATTATTGAAAATATATATTAATGAAGTCAATATTTAACAAACATTTTTGAGATAAAAAATTATTTTTTATTTTTTATTCTTTCTCTTTTTCATCAAAATTAGGAAAGGGCTATAAAATTAAAAATAACAAGTTCCCTAAAAGGCAGACAAGGAAACTTGTTATTTTTAATTTTATAGCCCTTTGCTAATTTTGAACAAAAAGGGAAAGAATAAAAAATAAAAAATATTTTTTTAATCTCAAAAATGTTTGTTAAATATTGACTTGATTAATATATTTTTTCAATAATAATAAAATAATTACTATAAATTATTAATAAGATACTTATTTTTATTATGAATTAAAAGAAATCAATCATCTAATTAAATATAAAAGTAATATAAACAAGTTTTAAATTCTTAACACTATTTTGCATAACTTAATAGAATTGATACTTTTGACAATCTTTAATTTAATCGCTAAGACACAAGGGGCCAATGCTCTATATTTTTTTAAACGTGGCATCAAAAATCTTAAGGTTCAAGGGTCACCATGAGTTTTAAGACCTTGAAAGATATGCAAGTACAGTACCACCTTATCTGTTCAGATCGACTTCTTTTGTCCATCCCTATTCACTTAGTTCATAAAGTGGAGGTTCAGTCTATTCACCCTAGGTGGCTTGATTGGATGTGGTATCCAGCCACTCCTTTTTCTAGTTACAAGCCAAGTTTGGGCCATAGATGCCTTTCACCTCATCTTGCAATGGTGGATATGCTAAACCACAGATGCCATTTGCAATCTTCTCTTTCTCAATGGAGAAAACACTTTGATACCATTTGGAATGCTATAACTAAACCCAAGATTGCACATTTTTCTTGGTGCCTAGCCTTCCAAGGTCTTCCCTTGGGTCCTTGGCTTAAACACATTAGGGTTCCTAATCCTAGATGCCCCTTTTGTGGACAACCAAAGTCTTTCTTGCATATTTTCTAGTTTTGTAAGCATGCTCAGAATTATTGGCATTGGATTCATGTTTTTTTAACCCATTTAGACCTGAATCTTTTTCTTGGCATATGATTCTGCTAGGTGAGTCTCCTAGATTTCCTTAGAAGTTTGCCCAAATTTGGCATACCTTCAAGCTAGAAATTCTATTTTCTCTGTGGAAAGATAGGAATGTTGTTCTTTTCACATAGTTTTTTGGATATTAACATTGCTATGTACACTAAGGCATGCATTTTTAATAATGTAATTATGCAGATTTAGGTGCAAGGTAACAAAGTTAGCCTTGAGGTAGCTCACCTGCAAGAGCTATTGAATCACTGGGGCAATTCTCCTTGCACTATTGCTAGAGTTCTTCCTGATGCTTCAACGATGACCTCGATGCCTCATGACCACCATCCTTGACACCATTCCTCTGGCTGCAACTTGTACACCTTGTGCTCCCAGGCTTCCTGCCATAGCTCTCCCAGTGGTGGTGATGGCAAAAGGAGGCACAACTTATGGTCCCCATCTCCTCCTCTTGGTACTCATCATGCACATTCTAGGAAGTGGCCTTGCCTAGACCTGGCGATCTCTCCTTTGGGCTAGAGGTTAAAGATGCAGAGGCTGCCATTGTTACTACTATTGTTGATGATGGTTGGACTATTCCTAGCCTACCCCTAATCCCAAAGATGATTGGGGTTTTCAAGCCAAAGATGATCCACCACCCTTGGCTAGCACTGCTTTGGCAGCCTAAGGTTTCCTTAAATGTTTTTTTTTAATGAATAGTTTCTATTACAGGCTATGGCTATGTAAACTCATTTGCGGGGTGATCGTGTATCCGCTAACCCTTTTTTTGTGAATTGTAACCTAAGTATATTTTATTAATAGAAAAGGACTATTAATCAAAAAGAAAATAACAAGTTGCCTTCATTTTTCTCATTATTAATATCTATTTCGTATTATAAAATATCATGAAATATTTTTTTAAAATATTGATATCAGTTGACCATTTTAACTTTTAAACATGTTAAATGTATTTTCTTGTGAGAAGAGTCATAAATATAATTTTAGTCATCTAAAATTATTTAGTAAAAAATAGAGATGTCTATAATTTTTATTTATCTAAATTCATTCATTCTTTATGAACATATACAAAGGTACAAAAAAATTAATATGTTTTGAATTGATCAACTTTTTGAAATTTCATGGGAATTGAAATTAAATAATATAAAATGATTTAGTGAATATAATTAATTTTAGAAATTAATGATGTCTTTAATTCATCCAAAATTACTCATTTAAAATTACTATTGTCCATAGCTTTTATTCTTCCCAAATGACTCAATCTAAATGAAATCAATATGTTTCAAAATGGAATGATATAGTAAATGATTCTAGGCTAAAAATAATTGTTCTTTTCTAAATTGTTACACTTTTTTATATTTAATATTTACAAGTATATTAATAATTTTAAGTATTTTATTTTTTTGCAAAAAGAGGGGTAAAAATTTATTAAGACAGAAAGGAATACAACAAGGAGAGCTCAACAAGGAGCTCGATCCTAAGCAATAAGATCATCAAATTCTTGCACCATCTCAAAGGATAGTTGCCCCCTATCCCTAATATTCCAACTCGGATCATGACTAGAAGCCCATTTGGCTAAACAATCAGCAGGTCTATTCCATTCTCACGGAATATACTTGAACCTAATGAACTAAAAAGAGGAAGAGAAGAAAAGAATCTGCTTAACAACAGTGGCCAGCTGCCAACTAACATCCTCAAGCTCTTGCGAAGAAAGCATGTTCACCACCACCTGGGAATCAGACTCACAAATAATCTTACTCCATCCCCACAAGCAACATTGTTCCACAGCATATAAAATAGCCTGAGCTTCCATGAGATTGTTAGTATAATCACCCTTATGAATTGAGAAGAAAAATTTAACATTCCCAGAACTACAATGAGCCACTCCACCAATACCAGCCGGACTAGGATTCGCACGAGAAGAACCATCAGTGTTAATTTTCAGAACTCCACAGGGAGGAGGAGTCCAGTGCCCATCCCGGTTAACCCAACCCTTCCTCTGATGGTGAAGCTGCCTGGACATAGAAGGAAACCTATGAGCCGCAACCCCATCCTGCAGATGAGAATTGAGGCAATTACAGATAGCAAGATCAACTAGATCCATACCCCCATCAAGCTCCCACTTCACAAGAATAGTTTCCTAGAGAGAATGTGATATTTTCCACCAAAGATGCAAAACACCAAGCCGAACATCTTTGAATATGCGACGATTCCTCTCCAACCAGATATGCCAAAGCATGAAAGATGGGCCAGCAATCCAAGCAGCATGGAGAGAAGAAGACTTGGAGGGAGCACTACCCAAGCGAGCCCAGAACTCAGGCAAAGAGGAAGCATGCCAACAAGAGCAACCCCAAGCGCTCCACCAAAGGTTCCATATCTAAGTAGAATAGGAGCAATGGAAGAACAGATGGGAGACATACTCCTCTCCATTACCACACAAAACACAATAAGAGGGGCCCTGAAATCCACATTTGCAAAGATTATCCTAGGTAAGACAATGGTTGTGAGACACTAGCCACATGAAAAAATTGCACTTGGACCAAGAAACTTTATTCCAGACTTGCTTCCACCAAGGGACCTCAGCATCCCCAAATAATTGTCTAGTTATCTCCTGATACCCAGCAGAGACATGATATTTACCAGACAAGGTACCGCCCCAAGCCAATACATCTGGACCAAGCAAAGAGGAACACTCTCTAGAGGCCAGAATTTGAGAAAGCTCCTAACGATCCATTTCTGTACCTCCAGGAGGCCAATCAGAGGAATGCTTCCATCTATAACCAACAACAGGTCCCAATTGATAAGGAGTCTTGTAATGAGCCACTTTATCCCATCCAGCGGCCAGAAAAGAGTCACAAAGAGGCTGAAGATGAGGGTATATGGATAAAATGGAAGGGAATCCATCCCAAGCATCAGACCAAAACAAAGCCTAAGAACCTCCTTTACATATCCAAAACAGACCCCTCTTCACCAACATCGCACCTGTCTTCAAAGTATGCCAAACCATTGAGCCACGACCTTCAAGAGGAAGTGCAGAAACAGAGCAAGGATCAGCACCATGAAAATATTTATGAGTGATAATACGAGCCCAAAGTTGATGCTGTCCAGAGCACCATCGCCAATAAAGTTTAGCAGCCAAAGCTTGTCTACTCAATAAAGCAGAACGAAGACCAAGACCACCCTCTTTTTTAGGCCTACAAATAGTTGCCCAATTAACCAAGCTCCATTTAGTACTACGCAAATTACCACTCCAAAGGAATTGTTGAGAAAGAGCATCAAACTTTGTGAGAAAGTAAATAGGTGCAGCATGAACCATGCTTCTATAAGTAGGAAGAGCTTGGATATCAGCTTGAAGAAGAGTAACCCGGGCAGCACTAGAAAGCCATCTATGAGTCCAATGATTTACCTTATCCTGAAGTTTGGTAATCAAATTTTGCAAGAAGAGACGTGGTTGCCTGGAAACAGCAATAGGAATGCCAAGATAAGTCAAAGGAAGTGAACCTATCTGAAACTGTAGGATACCAACAATCTTGTGCTGAATAGAATTAGGAGTGTTAAAAAATAAATGAAAGATTTGTGCTCATTAACTTTCTGACCTGAAGCTGCCAAATAAACATCCAAAGCATGTCGAAAGGCTTCAACTTCCTTGATCCTAGCAAGACCGGCAAGAGTAGAATCATCAAGAAATTGAAGATGGGAAAGAGAAGGTAAGCCATTACCCCACTGCCAGCCTTGAATAGAATTTTGGGACACCTGATGCTTAATGAATCTGCCCAATCCTTCAGCCATGATGATGAATAGATATGGGGAGAGAGGGTCACCCTGGCGGAGGCCTCTAGAAGCACCAAATAGTTGTGAAGGTTGACCATTAATAAGAATAGAAAAAGAGGCAGAAGTAATACAACTCATAATCCAACTCACCCAGTCAGAGCTAAATCCAAAAGAAAGAAGAATACTCCTTAGGAAGCTCCATTTAACTCTATCATAGGCCTTAGCCATATCCAGCTTAACAAACATGGCTCTCTCCCTTGAAGTAGCCATAGAGTGAATAGCCTTAGTAGCAATAACCACCCCATCCAAAATTTGTCTTCCAGCAACAAAACCACCTTGTTCTTTTGAGATAATAATGGGAAGCCACCTTTTCAGTCTCTCAGCAATCAGCTTAGTAATAACTTTGTAGACCACATTACATAAGGCAATTGGTCTAAAAAACTCCAATTGATTAGCACCCTCTCTCTTAGGAATAAGAGTCAAGAATGTAGAGTTCAAAGCTCGAAGCATTTGCTTGCTAGCATAGGATTCTTTAACCACCTCCAACAAATCATGATTAATGATGTCCCAAAATTCCTGAAAGAATTCAACTGGAAAACCATCAGGACCAGGAGCCTTCCCCTTAGCCATGCCAAAGACCACCGCCTCCAGCTCTTCCAAAGAGATAGGACGCATGAGATAATCATTCATTTCCTAAGTGATAAGGGAAGGAATACATGACAAAATAATATTTTCTTCATTATCAGTAGGAGGAGAGTCCTCAGAGAAGAGGGTAGAGAAGTACGAAATAGCCTCCTGGAACAAAGCTGGCAAGGAATTCAGTTGGATACCTTGAGAATTAACCAAAGAAGAGATAGTGCTCTGATTTCAGCGAGATTGCACTATTTTATGGAAAAAGGCAGTGTTTTGATCACCTTCCTGGAGCCAATCAACTCGAGCCTTTTGCTTCCAAAAAATTTCCTCTCGAAGTTCCCATTCTTCTAGAGCTCTAGAAGCAAGGGATTCAGCCTGGCCAAGATCGTCCGAAAAACCTCGATCTCTAATCTCCCTTGTGATGACATCAAGATTTTCTTGAGCAAGCCTCTTCATAAAGTGAAGATTCCCAAAGCATTCCCTATTCCATATCTTGAGCTGCCTTTTAACATATTGAAGCCTTTTAGAAAATGAGAACATTGCAGTACCATATGCAGGGGCACCATCTTTCCACCAACAAAAAAGAAAATCATGAAGAGAGGAGTCACAAAACCACATCAACTGGAACTTAAAAGGAGGATGCTTCGGAGCATAAGCCCCTATAGTGGAAAATTTGATTGGCCAATGATCTGAACCCCTCCAATCAAGGATTTCTGAAGAGATAGTAAGGGTGCCACTAAGCCAGAAGCAAGAAACAAGAAATCTATCTAGGCATTCTGAGATAGCAGCAACACCAGTCCTGCAATTATTCCAGGTATAGAGGGCCATTAGAAGGCTTAACATCAGAGACATGCAAAAGAGATATGTGTTTCCAAAGAAGAGCAGAAGAAGGCCCCAATCTAGCCAAACCACCATGCTTCTCTTCCAGACTTAAAACTGAATTGAAGTCCCCTGCTAACACCCAAGGATGATAAGGATGACAATTTCTAACATATTGAATATGTTCCCAAAGTTCCTCCTTTCCCACAAGATCAATAGGTGCATACACATTAGTAACCATGATTACCTCTCCTGAGTCTAGAGAAAAAGCTACCATAGAGAGAGCTGAGCGAGAAGACATCCAGCCAAGAGGAGAAATTTTTTGAGGATCCCAAAATATAGCTAAACCACCAGCACTGCCTATTGCCCCAACACACTGGAATTGGCCATGAGACCAAATACTAGAGGCATGTTGGACCATAGACTCCATAGAGAGCTTAGTCTCTTGGATACAAAAAACATTAGGACTATGATCAACCACCAAGTTATGAATAGCCTTTTGTCTAGGGATGCTATTCAACCCCCTTACATTCCATGAGAGAATAATCATCATTGGGTAGATTTGGGAAAATGAGAATCCAAAGGTTTCACTGAACCAGACTCAATCAATATATCTCCTATGAGTTTAATCTTCTCTTGGTCTGTTTTGCGCCCACTCCTTAGAGGGGGAGAAGAAGAAGCCCGCTTAAAAGGTCGAGGCAGAAACCCCAAGGGGAGAGGAGATCTCTTGCCCTTACGTGATGGTAGCACATCCTTAACCAAGTCAGCCAAAACAACATCATCATCTTCCAACACTACAGGAGTCACCAGAGCCGCTGTCACAGGAGCTACAGGAACCTCACAATTCTAATATACTACAACTTGAGATGCCCCACAAGCATCATTAGGAACAGATCTCTCATCTGGGCAAGCTGGATCAGAAGAGATAGGAGGAGGAATACCCTCCTCTAGAACCATACTATCTAGCACCTCAAAACGGTTAAAACTTGAATCAAATAATCTTTCTTTCAAAGGCCTCTTTTGACCACGTCCCTTAGCTCGAGGACGAACAGGGGTAAATCCATCCTTATCCTGCATTGGAGCCTTACCCTTACCTGTAGCATCTTGTGGATTCATCCCCTTGGTAGTATTAACCATTTGAGATTGTCCTTTCCCTGTAGTATCTGCCAAACCACCAACATTTCCAGCTGTAGATCGATCCACTCCTTTGAAACTCGAGTTATGGGGGCACTGCCGCAGTAAATGACCATACTCATGACAAATTCGGCAACGGAAAGGGAGGGATTCATAATCTAACTACTGCACCCAAGAAGAATCCCCCAGACAAATTTCCAAAGAATCTGGTAATGGGTTATTCAAATTAATTTCAACAAAAATTTTTGCAAAAGAAATAACCTTTTTATCGAGGGTTTGATGTGTGATCGTAGCTGGCTTCCCCAACAAAGCAGCAATTTGTCGAAGGATGTCTTCACGCCAAAATTCCAAGGGAAGATGAGGCAAGCGAACCCAAACTAGCACTGTTGAAGGGAGATCCTCAGCAGAATTAAAACCTGAATGCCAAGGTTTGACAAATAACCCCACATTGTTCTAGAAATAAGGGCCTCCTTCAAAAACATGATCACAATCAGACATGCAAGAGAATACAACAAAAAAATAACTATTCCCTACCAACATAATCTCCATATCGCCTTCCACCTTCCAAGAGCGGGGGATCCATGCCTCAAGAGCGTATAGGGAAATTCGGATTCCAAAAAATTTGCATATCAAAGCATGCTTGGTCGAATAATCAATGTCCTCCATTATAGCCGTTGGAGGAATAACCAGAACAGGGCGATCATGGCTACGCAGAAGACAACCATTAACTTTTTTTAGCTTGGAGCTCTCCCCTGAATAAAATGATTCAGATCGCATTGCATGCATAGTTGGAGAAGAACCATCTGTTCTCACGAACGGAGAAGAAATCCCAGGCCCTATGTCCAGTAGCTAACAATCCAAATAGAACAGAAAAATAGTAAAGATCAAACACCAAGAACAGGCTAGGGGAAAACCCTAGCCCAGCCGGCAGCCAACGCTTCTCAGAGACTCCATACCATTGTTCATTATACCTCCAAAAAGGGTTTGTGGTCAAGTATTTTATTAATGATATATAGTAATTTATTTTTATTTTTTGAAATATAAAATTATTTATTAATTAAGTGAATATGATAGACTAAAATTAGCAAACAATTTTAAACTTTAAAAATACATATGTTATTTATTTCATATTTTTTGGGATCAAAATTAGAAAATGGTTCTAAAATGAAATGTTGCAATATGAAATATTTAAAATAAAATACTAGTCTCAATTTATCATTTAAAATACATAACATATTAAACGTATTTTCTTGTAAATATAACAATTGTAGAAAAATGAAGAAAAAATATTTATTAAAATTAAGGATGCCCATAATTTTATTCATCCAAAATCACTCAATAAAAAGGCGTCTCATCTATACTTATTATTCATCCAAAACCATTCAATTAAATTTTTTTAAAAAATTTTTTTTTCATAATTTTTATTCCTACAAATCACACAATTTGAATTAGATCAATATATTCTAAAAACTAAAAGATTTTAGCAACTGATTCCAAAACTAGAAATAATAATAACTAGCGCTTGTACTTTTGAAAAGTGCAGTGATTACTATGATTTTTATTATAATTAAGTTTTTTAATTTCAATAAGGAATTTGTTAGAAAATTTTAGTTTCTTTGTATTGTTTTCATAATTTTTATTCCTAACAAATCACACAATTTGAATTAGATCAATATATTCTAAAACCTAAAAGATTTTAGCAACTGATTCCAAAACTAGAAATAATAATAACTAACCCTTGTACTTTTGAAAAGTGTAGTGATTACTATGAATTTTATTATAATTAAGTTTTTTAATTTCAATAAAGAATTTGTTAGAAATTTTTTGTTTTTTTGCATAATCATATATAGATTACTTTTCATTTTGAGTATTTCTCCAAGACATAGGCAAATCCAAGCCTGCCTAATGAGTTTACTCTAGATATATATGTTAAAACCATTCCTTATCACTCACATGCACCAATTTCCCCTAATTTCCCTTGTTTTCTTATTAATATCGAATAAGTAGAAGTTAATACGCCATGCTAACATGCATACAGAATGGATAAATTGACTTCTCTAATGAGTAGATATCTACTTATAGAATCAATGCTAGCTTTGTTATTAGGGAGTTTGTTAGTTCTTATACATCTGATTATGGAGTATGTAATTAAAGTCTTTTTTAATTGTTGAATTGCTAAACTTACCGCTATGTAAAAATTTGATAGTATAATAGTAAAAATTAGTAGATTGACCTTAACCCTCAATTCAATATAAAAATAATAATAACAAAAGACAAGAAACAATAAATACAAATTAGTAGAATCATTATTATCAAAAAAAATGTAATGGTGAATATTGGTAGAGGTGCTACTATCAAAGAAAGAATATCTATGGGAAGAGCTCATGATCCAATTGAGTGGGAAAATATTTTCAAGAATGTAAGAATAAAGAAAAATGAATATGTTTTTAGGGCTCTAAGGCGTACAAGTAATGACCCTATTGGTCATCTATATGGCAATTTGTGACTATTATATATGATGTGTGTCATTGTATTTGATAGATTGTTAATTTTTTATAACACAAGGTCCTTTAAATTGGCATAGGATCTTGAACCATTATTGAAGGTGTTGAATGGTTGATTAAAGCTCCTTCCTAGTGGTAATCTATACATTGTGACCTAGTAATGTTTACCTCACTCTAGCATTTGCAAATATTCTGACTGCAATAATACCATTTCTGTTATAGAGAAAAATAAAGAAAGTTAACATTTATAGACATATAATATAAATTATTTATATATGTAAAAGAAAAATCTAAAGATATTTAATATATTATTATGAATACTAATAAGTTTTTGTGTCAAATCTATGAATGTATAAATGGAAAATAAACTTGTAAAGAAATTTAGTTGATTGCCTTTATGAATATCTAGATATATGGTCCTTGTCTCAAAAATCTAATACAAATTTAGCTGGACAATTCCTTATCTAGGTTTCAAAAATCATAGAAAGAAGTTGAAAGGGATAGGGAAACTATCTATCATAAGTATGAAGGGAGAAAAAGTGAATCTAGAAATTGTAGAGCCATCTGTTGTAGAGGAAAATTTTCCAGCTGAAGATGAGATTGAATTAGTATTAACTGAGAATTCCTACATCTCTTTTTAAGGACATTACTACAGCCATTAAAATAGCCTAGTTATATAGCTCCCTTTTACCTTGAGCTTCATTAAACTTCCTCAACCTAGATTTGTTCCTAAAACTTGAGAGTATGTAGTAGAGAAATATCAAGCAGTCACAAATGTACTTGTACATGCAAGTGGTAATCAATTAATTCATTATTTTATTCATTGAGAATGTGAGGTGGATGAATAAATAAGTTATGGAAGAGACTCAACTAAATCTATGCAATGTTGAAGATGTTGGTAAAATAGATCCCTGAACCCATTGTAAAAGCACTTCATACTTGAATCTATTTCCATAACATAATTCTTTCACCCAAAAAACCCCTTAACTTTTTCTGGTATGAAACAATGAGTATTTTAAACCATAGGTCTATGAAATGCATTTAGAGGATTAAGGTACAATAGATATTCAAGACACTTAGGTCAATGTAATTAAACCAATAGTAATATATATCAAATGATTACATTGTAATATAATTTATGAAATTATGTTTCTCTCTATTTCTTTTTAGATATGTTTGTCTCTAACTCATATACTCCCTCTCTAGCTCTCTATCTCTCTCTTTGTATCTCTTTATTACTATTTCCCACTTTGATCTTCAATTATAATCTGTGTGTGTGTGTGTGTGTGTGTGTGTGTGTGTGTGTGTGTGTGTGTGTGTGTGTGTGAACTATGTGCATATATATATCAATTGATATTAGAAAGATTGATTTCCATTTTGTACTGATGGTACCTCAAACCTGCGTTGAAAGACTTGGTTTGTCAATTAGATATTTTTTTTATGTCTTGTTATCTTTGTCATTCTATTTCTATATCTCTCTTCCCTCCTATATAACCACCTATCTCCGTTTCTCTCTTTATATCACTTATTATTTCTATATGTTTCCTTTTATCTCCCTCACTCTCATTTCTTACACAATATCAACTTATTTTTAAATCTAAAGATTGAGCATAATTTGAAGTATTAATTAATATGAGTTGTGGTTGGTTAACAAATGATTATCCCTATTTATTTTTATATCAATATGTCTCTCTCTAACTCACACACTCTCTGTATACCTCTCTATGCCCATTTTTATATCCTTCTTACTCACACATTAAAAAAAAAAGAAAAAGAAATAGGAAGGCAAGATTTTTGCCACTTTTTGTTTTTATGATATCTAACAACATCGGGAAATCCTAACATTCCCATAGAAAACCAATGAGGAATAAGCTTATTGGCTTAATATCACAAGAATTCCCTTTATTCATTTTATTATGGTAGTTTATGATGGCTCCTATATTTATATACACTACTATTAATTTTTTAAATTAAAAATTTTTTTTGTGTAATTGTAAATGACATGTTTTAGGAATGCAAATTTTTAATTTTTAATTTGAGTATTTAAAAAGTTTCAAAATTTACATCCACTATTCATTGCATAGACAAAAGTATGCAAATACTAGTTAAATTAATTCATACAAAAGCATGCAACCACTAGTCATATTAATAAACATCGTCACTACATATTTCCATATGATTTTTAACATAAACCCAATTTTTTAAAATTATAAAAAGCCTTTTTTTTTTTTTGATGAATAGTTAGTAGTTTCTATCTGAGGCCATGTTGTTTTTCCCATCTTCGGCCGTCTGAACTCATTCGCGAGGTGATCTTGTATCCCCCAACCCTTTTTTGTGAATTGTAATCTTAGTAAATTTTTATTAATTAAAAAGAACTATTCATCAAAAAATTATAAAAAGCTGTATATTTCCATGAAAACAAATATGAGATCACTTTTTCTTACAATCACTGACACGCATCCATCTAGAAAGCGAGAAAAACTATTCAAATTGCCCAAATGCAGGAAAAGATATGGAAACTTGTCTAGTTTGAAATTACAAAATGGTGGGAAATGGCTCTGGGATTCAGCCTTCCTTGTTGGGATTCTCCTCAGCTTCCTATAGATTCGTTATCTGCTCAATTTGAGTAGTCAAATTAATCCTTCGTGGCACTTGAACTGCAGACAAATTATAATCTCAGTCAATCAAATATAATATAGAATTCTTTTCCTAGAAAACCTTTCTATGTTCATGAAATTCGACGGGAAATTCAAATCAATTACTGGTGTAACATGGCATGATATACCAAAGGCATCTCCGTCATGTAAGTTAGGATCATACGTTACGATAACTTTCCTCCGTTGAATATTAATATCAATATTCTCAACTCCATGCAAAGCAGTGAGTGATCTCGTTATCTGTTGTTCATGTGCAGCAGATTACATTCCCTAGACTTTCAGAGTTGTTCTCTGCATCGTGGCGTGCAAATAGAATGGCAAATGAAGATGATGTAAAGCTGATTATGCTTTCCTTGAACAGAAGGCAGTTGATGTTATATGCATAAATTCCTTGTCTTGCTTTATTAATCAACGTCCACTTCGTGTTTGGCAATCACATTTTCCTGTGCGGCATCTGAGATTCCATTATGGACGTTGTAGGTGCTTGTCATGACAGAAGCATTTTCAACAAAAAGGCCTTTTCTCCAATGGTCTGTTCGTCGCATCACACTTATTTTGGCCTTTTGCAACTCCGTTTTAGACGGGTTCTAAAATTCCCATAAACGAAGTATAAAGTTACTATTCTGCTTCACATGACAATATTTTACTTGTCAATTCTTCCTGTCATTGCCAACCGTCAATTCTTCCTTTTAGCCAGACTCTGACTAGTGAAGTAGCATGTACTAGGCCCATTAAATTTGAAATCGCATTACATCATTATGAGAAAATGTGGCTCCGTCACGTTGAGATGTGAGATCGGAAACCATGTTTTAGCTAGACTCAAAAAAGTGTAGCCATTCCTTTATTATCCATTTGAAAATTTACTCTATGTGCAAATTGTCCATATCATAAAAACCAATGCAGCAGTTCCTTAGAGCACCCATTTTTTAAATCGAAATGTAGTTAATGGTGGATACTAGCTAAATAATTGAATATATACACACTTAGATTAGTGTCAATTAGGGAGATCAAATTTGCACAATTCATCAAAATTATTGATAATTGTTTCCGAATTTGATTCTTTTGTATTTTTTACAATCAACATTTGGAATCATACTACTTGATTAATCATCTAACTTAGTGTCATTACTCCATCAATGTTATCTGGTAGTTAGTGGTTTTTATTAAGAAAAGCAACAATTAATGGGTGTGAAAATAAACACTATTGTAGTCATTGATTATTAATCTCCTATCGTAAATGATTATTAAACTACCACAAATAAATTCACAACTAATAGAAAAATGTAACACAATTGCAACTTTACCAATAAAATATGAAAAGAAATTTACAACATAATGAACACAATATTTTGGGGCAAATTGTCCCTCGAAAAACCCCTAAGGGAAAACCAATTCTATAGATAGAAAATATATTAACTTCAACAAATCAAGAGATACACAATTCCTTGCCTCTCACTAACAGACTTTAGATAACCTCCTAATTTCTCATGTTGATATTCTCCACTGCTATCCCCAATGCTATCATTGCACCCTTGCTAACACTACAAGACTATTTGCTATCACTGCAAACTCATTTCATAACACTACAAATGTTTCTACAACTTGTGTTGTTATTTGTTCCTATTTTGTTCTCTAAATGTCTCCCTTGACCCCCTTTTATACTACTTAACCATGAGGTTTCTAGTTGCTTCATGATCAAGAAAACTCAACTAAGAAGCTTCTAGTTGCTTCTTGATTAAAAAAACCTAACCAATAGGTTACTAGTCACCTTTAGAAGGAGTCAATTAATTAACAAATATTTGTTGTAACTCTAACAATCATTTGCTAATTAATCACATATGGACGAACAGTTGTCCAAGCTATCTAAAATTAATACTCCCTCTTAGTGAGGAAGATGTTCCACATGACACTTAACTTATCTCTAAAGAAGATGAATTTTGCCTTCCCCAATGCCTTTGTCAGAATATCTGCTACCGACTCCTTTATAGATATGTATTATAGCTAGACAACCCCGTATTGTACACAACCGTTGATGAAGTGATATCTAATGTCTATATGTTTAGACCTATCATGAAATATTGGATTCTCAAAAAAAATCATGCAACTCTAATTGTCGTAGTGTATCATAGTAGTCTGATTCTTTTAACTAAACAAGGCTACTAACAACTTTTGAAGCCATATAGCTTCATATGTCACCATGCTAGTTACTAGGTATTCTGCTTCTATTGAACTCATAGCCACAAACATTTGCTTCCTGCTAAATCAAGATATATCTCCTGATCCCAAACTGAAACAACACCTTGAAGTGCTCCTTTTGTCTATTGTATTTCCTACCCAATCCACATCAGTATAACCCATCAACCTGATACCTTCACCTCAGACATATCTGATCTGACACTTAATTGTACCATGCAAGTAATGCAACACATGTTTGGTCAATGTCTAATGCATTCTCTTTGGTTCAACCATGAACTAACTAAGAGAGTTTATTGCAAACGCTATACCTAGCCTAGTGTTGACCAAATACATAAGTGAATGAATTAGCTATTTACATAAGGTGGGATCTACATCCTTCTCCTTAGATGTATATACCTTCAATTCATAATCATGGGTATAGACATGGCTTTGTGATCCTCCATCCTAAATCTCTTCAAGATTTCAATGCAATATTTCCTTTGACCAAGGAAAATCTCTCCACTTATCTACCACACCTCTATGCCTAGAAACTAGTGCATGAGTCCTAAGTCCTTCATCTCAAAATCTTCTACAAGGTCCCTATTACAGTCTTCTATGAGCCCTACTACACCTCTAAGAAACAAGTAATCCACATAAAGAACAAGAATGAGAATCTCACTACCAACAACCAAATAGTAGAGGTTAGAATCTACTTCACTCTTCACAAAGCTCATTTCCTACAAGTATGTGTCAATGCTACTTGAGTTCATACAATTCTCTTTTTAATCTATGCATGTGGGTCTCTTTAATGTGTGCTACAAAGCCTTCTAGTTGCTTTATGGATACCTCCTCCTTTAACTCACCATTAAGGAATGTTATCTTGACATCCATATGATGGATTTTCCATCCCATCTATGCTGCAAACAAGATCATAACTCTTATAGAAGTATACTTGGCCACTAGAGCAAAAGTCTCTTTTAGTCTATTCCCTCCTTTTGAGAGAACCCCTTGGCCGCAAACCTCACCTTATATTTCCTAATGCTACCATCAGCACTATGTTTTATCTTATAGATATATCCTGATTCAACTACTTCTCTATCTATTCGTCTAGGAACTACCTCCCACATATCATTCTACATTATTGAGGAATACTCCTCAACCATAGCATCTTGCCATACTTGATGTCATTTAGCCTTCTGATAGTTGGAAGGTTCGCTATCTATCAACTGACTAACTAATGCCACATAGTCACTGAACTTATTTGGTTATCTATGTTGTCTAGCACTCTTCTGGGGAGCTCCCAAAAACTCCTAAGTATCCCTTAGTGTCTCTTGAACCAAGCAATTCTTGCTGCCAACTATAGAGGATGAAATATCAACCTTTAAGTTTTCTAGATACATTTTCTATTGCACATGTTGTTCCATGCTCTACGAAACTTAACCACCTAAGGCTACACTTGTACTAGTAATTATACTTGTGCTCTACTGCCCTTGACTTGGCCTTGGAGCTTCTGTTGGCCACTCTCTTTGATCATCTACTAGAAAATCTCTGGACCTTCTAAATGCCTTGTCCTCCATAAAATTGAGATCACATCTAAAAATAATCCTTCTAGTCTTGGGGATAAAAATCCTATATGCCTTTGAGGTTTCACTGTACCCAACAAAGTAACCCCTCTCTATAGTTTGATCTTACTTGGTACGTGTATCACCTAGAATATGACAATATGCCAAACTTTTAAATATTTTGAAATGACTAACATCAAGCTTCTTTCTTGTGAAAGCTTCCTCTAGTGTCATCCTCCCTAGCAGCTTACGTGGAACCCTATTTTTAATATAGACTATTGTATTACACACTTCTGCCCATAAGTAGTGGAGCATATCCTAGTTATGTAGCATAGATCTTCTACCTTTAATATAGAATGGTTCTTCCTCTTAGAAACTCCATTCTACTATGGATTGTAAGGAATAGTCCATTGTCACTTGATTCCTTCCCTAGCATAGAATTCCTAGAAGTTATTTCCTTTGTACTTGCCTCCATTGTTTGACTGAAGAACCTTTATCTTCTTTTCTATCAAGTTCTCTACTAGACCCTTAAACTCTTGGAATTGATCGAAAACCAAACTCTTGGTCTTCAAAATGTATATCCAGGTCTCGCTAGAGAACTCATTGATAAAAGTAACATATTACTCATATCCCATGATATACTTTGTTGATATTAGTCCACATACATTGAATGTGTTTGTGTTTGAAAATACCAGAGAGTTTTCAATTATCCCCATGAGAATATGACATATCTAGGGGCAGCTAACTCCCATTCTCAACACATCATTTTAGACACAGGGCCAACTATAAGGCTTGACGCTTCTTCTACTTTAGGCTCTGCTAAACCTAGGCAGGTAGACCTCAGATTCAAATGATACCATACTAATGCAAAAACATATCTTTGAATCTATTAAGAAGATTTTACCCTTATATCTCCTAATAACTCATGAAATAACATCAATCTACAATAGCTAAATGCAAACATATGAATGTCAGAAGCTGAGTGAGGGTATTACACTTATGTCCTTCACCATGAAAGGGTAAAACATGTTTGATTAATAATGTTGAACTCAACAAAACCCCTAATATGGAGCAACATGAACAAGTGATCCTGAAACGATCAGTTCCTTATTTATTGGGAAATTCTATGAATTAATCACATACATATATATACTTGATACTTATTTATATATTCAGGTATATGATCTATTAATTCACCTTGTAAATAAACATCCATGTTTGATCTAAACCTCATTCTTACATGATATCTGAAATGTCCCTTTCTCTGATTTTATATGATATTTCAAGCCTCAAATCAAATCTTTAAAATCAAGCAACCAATATTTCAAAGATCCACCAATTTCTCAATAAACCCCAAATCGGGTATGCCAGAAATAGTGCCAAAAGCTTCACAGCTTCACCTATTATTAATAAATCTAAAAGCGAATATTTTTATAGAAATTTGAGCAGCATAACAGCCTATAAAATGATATTTGTAGATCTGTATAACATGCACACAATAGCTCCCAAACGGAGGACAAAAACTTAATAATTTATCACAAAAGTATAATCATATCCAAATACATATATTCAACTCTATTTTAACATTTTAAAGTCTGATATACAGCAACAACCCAAACTGATATGAAATACTCAACCAGGAACACCAAACTCTTACAAAAAACACACTCGAAAACTCACAAATCTGCACTGTTCAGCACAAAGGCAAACTCTGCATGAGCATGCACATGGAATGGCTTCAAAATCCCATCTTTAGCCTTCCTAGAAACCTACAAACTTCCATTCTTGGGTCTCCTTCTCCACAAGTTTGGCAGCCTCTGAAGAACAACAAAGAAATGAGCAAAAATCAAGTTTTGGAATCTTCCCAAAATGCCTCCAAACCCCTTAAAAGAGGGCATAACCCTAACTCACGTCTAAGAGGGGTTAATAAAACATATTTTAATAATAATTTTTATTTATTAGTCCATTCACTTCCAAAGATTATCCCATTTTGCTGAAACTTCGCCTTTTTGGGCCTGCCTGCCTTAGCAAAGATTATTATTTTTAATTATTTGAAAATGGGACATGACAAGTCCTTCCCTCCCAAATATTGCTTGTCCTCAAGAAATGGCTAAATAATAAACCAATCAATCCACCTGGATCCCAAATGTAGTCATGAACTATACTACTTCCAAATAACATAGGCTTCTGCAATATCCTCTGCAATATGACCAAGAGGAATCCATAATCAAACTGATAATTACAGCTCAACCAAACTCCAAAATCACCACTGCCACAGTCAGAAACCCACAAGACACAAACTCTTAGAACATCAAAACCCAAGTAAAGTGGACAAATCAAACTACCAACATAGTAAATACCATCAACATATCCCACTGGCCTATACGGAATGTACAATCCAACTTTGCAACAATGGTGAACGCTCTCAAATGAAACTATACCAAGTATGGAGAATCCACACACTATATAACTCCTACAGTCAACACAATTCTGCAAATCACTAGCCACTATCTCATAACCATAACTCCCATGAAGTGCTGATGGTGAAAAGACATTACAAGATAAAGAGAAAGAAATGGAACCCAAACCAAATTTGCCATGAACAAGTGATATAGCCCACTGTGACTAACCAGCAGCTAAGTCAAAATATGTCATAGTCAAAGGAGTAGAATTAGTAACAATAGCTACTAAAGAATCACTCCCAAACTCCTGCTCTAAGTCATGTATTATCAAGCCATCAATTGCAGAACCTATTACGATGTCATGCCCATCACAACTCTCATCCTGAGGCATCAAACCGTCCCATAACTGATGACAAGCACTAGGAACCAAAATAAATCTCTGTATCATCATCTCATCAACATGGTCATCAAAGGTAAATTGATGAGCATACCTCAAAGTGTAGTGTTGATAGAATGCACCAATCTCAGTCAGTGGCTTAGATTGCAATCCAGATGAAACTAATTGGAATCAATCACTAACCAAGTTTGAATTGACTACTACCTCCGAAGACATTGCCAAGGGAGTAATATTACGAGAAGGAACCATACCAACTCCCGACTCACCAACATCACATATGATATTTGATACAACATATCTAGTCTCTGTGCCATTAGTACTAGAGGCCACCACCATGTCAGGCATACCACAAAAATTTGTTGCAGCACCCAACTCAACTATACCTGACACTATTGGGAACAAACTCGATATGCCAATGTTAGTATCAAGGATGGATGCATCCCCATCTCCACTGTCTCTAACAATCTCGACCATGGACATCCTCAGATCACTAGAGAC
This sequence comes from Cupressus sempervirens, assembly GCA_028749045.1. Classification (NCBI taxonomy): domain Eukaryota; kingdom Viridiplantae; phylum Streptophyta; class Pinopsida; order Cupressales; family Cupressaceae; genus Cupressus; species Cupressus sempervirens. The sequence goes on from CM053784.1 coordinate 69,398,620, forward strand.
CACAGCTTGTGACTGTACAAAATCTGGTAAAGATTGCAGTCGCTCCAACTCCATGGTCACCTTAGTCAAATAAAACTGTGACTCCTCAAAAGCCAACTACGCACTCACAAGAATCTCAGAAGTCACCTCAAGTTGTTGAGTAAGCTCACTCACCTCATCTTCCTTGGCCAATAATGTGTCATATGCTGTACTCCCCCACTCTGTAAGATAATCTCTATCAGCTACCAACTGCATATAATTTTGTCTCAAAATCCGAATAGCCTCCCATAAAGAGTGGATCTCTGTCAAGGAAAGATAACTGCCTTCCTGCTCATCACTAGTAGAACCCCATCCATAAACTGCTAACAATTGACGAGCAGCATCAAAATGTTGGCAAGTGATAGCAATGTCTTGCTCACTAACTCTCAACTGATTAGACACATGATGGCACTAGCTAGATTGTCTCCTACAAGCCTTCTCTAATGCACTGTCTAAAGGAGTATCCTCAAAGTTACTAGTCTCTAGAGTATTACCAGATCCATATCCTATGAATCAAATCCAAAGCTCATATGAACATATGGAGTATCAAAAATTGTAGCACTAGTATCCAACTCCTCTATACCAAAAGAAATTGCCAAGAAAACTATGTCTTCAAAAATGCCCACTGCATCCTCCTAGATGTCATCAATGCCAATATGATCGTGAGACTCATTTGTACACACTGCCAAATATGAAAGACATAAAAATATTCTAGCAAGTATGGTCCACTAGATATATGAAAAAATCCTAATACCGGTGTATAAAAACTAATACCAACATCAGACAAGCTATTGGCACAAGAAAAGACAACACCATACAATCTGCTAATCAAATCCATGATAGCACCCAAAAAAACACTGATACCAAAAAGTGTTAAAGATCTCCAGTCAATTGAATCCCAAATGCCAATATAACAATCTTGAGTCCATATCCGTAAAATAGAATCAACTAGTAACTTGAGTAAACTCCTCACCTGAGTAATATGACCAATACCAACTAACTCCACATACCTATCATGATGAGATAATGAATTCACAGTACTATCTTTGTTCACTTTCAGCTGGCTAGACAAATCATGTGAAGTACTACCAGTCTCAACGTCATGTGATGAAGCATCTAACTGTTGCTGGTACTCTTTCTCAGCAAAGTCATGAATGCTCAATGTCTACTCATCTCTACCAGGTATCTCACCATCATGCACAACAATATCCTCATAATCATCATCTGAACCCACTATGTTGTAGTCACTGCTTGTTGTAACTATACCATCCTGAATACCTGTGACATCACCCTTTGATGACCTATATACAATTGTCTCAATTTGAGTATCAAGTTGACTATTACTATCAATCTGCGTAATATCCTTTCTCACTACCTCCTGTGGTGGAGTAGAATCTGACACCTCTACCTGGCTATAAGCTAGTTTCTCAAACTCCTCATGCAAGTTCTTTGTAATTGTGTCATTTGCCCTATGAGAAAAACTGCCAAATAAAAATCCAGTCAACTTATCCACCTTAGCTGGGTCAAACAACATGTCATTCATCATACAGTGGTGCTTAACCAACTATTCAGACATGTCATGGCTTATTTTCGTAAGTTTATCTTGAATGTCTAAATAACCATCATTTCTACTGTTCTGACTCTGGATATCAATTGTCCAAGATCGTGTCCTCTGAGACTCTGTACTATACTAGTCCATTCTAGATAAAGTAGAGTGTAACCCCAATATGTTATAACTTCTTCAAACACAAGAATCTATATACTTCAATTGTTTGACATTTCATCAAACACTTTGCAAGAAAGGGGTTGTATGACTGATATAATTTTTTAGATTGCTGCAAGGACTCTTGTTTCAATTTGCATCAAAGAGAATGCTTACAAAAAGACAACAAATTGTCTAAACAATAAATTAACATGAATGTGCAACTAATTTGGCAATATTCAATACAAATATGAGACTCAAACTACTTGCAATATGCAACTACAGAAACTAGTAATTATGAAAAATACCTTGGATGTCTTGGAAGAATTTCTTTGCCATCTCATCTGGATAAGCCATACTTTTTCCTCCCTTGGATTTTGTACTTTTACTTTCAACTGGAGGTTTGATCAAAACTTCTTTATTCTTTTCTCGCTGAAAATATCCCTTTTCTCTTTCACTTAGTTGCATGCAAGAATAAATTTTGACATGCAGCTTATTAGAAGCAACATGCAACCATAAATTATGACATGCAAGATTTGGGTAGTTGTCAAAACTGACATGCAAACTTCTACAAACCCTCAGGCTGGAAAGATCATAGCTCTGATACCACTGAAATGTCTCTTTCTCTAATTTTATATGATATTTCAAGCCTCAAATCAGATCTTTAAAATCAAGCAACCAATATTTCAAAGATCCACCAATTTTTCAATAAACCCCAAATCGGGTATGCCAGAAATAGTGCCGAAAGCTTCACAGCTTCACCTATTATTAATAAATCTGAAAGTGGACATTTTTACAGCCTATAAAATGATATTTCCAGATCTATATAAAATGCACACAATAGCTCCCAAACGGAGGACAAAAACAATGCTCATCGGGCTCCCGAAAATAGCACGAAATAGCCCGGAATCACCACAAAAAATTAATAATCTATCACAAAAGTATAATCATATCCAAATACATATATTCAACTCTATTTTAACATTTTAAAGTCTGATATACAGCAGCAAATCAAATTGATATGAAATACTCAACCAAAAACACCAAACTCTTACAAAAAACACACCCGAAAACTCACAAATCTGCACTGTTCAGCACAAAGGCAAAATCTGCATGAGCATGCACATGGAATGGATTCAAACTCCCATCCTTAGCCTTACTGGAAACCTGAAATCTCCCATTCTTGGGTCTCCTTCTCCACAGGTTTGGCAGCCTCTGAAGAACAACAAAGAAATGAGCAAAAATCAAGTTCTGGAATTTGCCCACAATGCCTCCAAACCCCTTAAAAGAGGCCATAACCCTAACTCACATCCAAGAGGGTTTAATAAAACATATTTTAATAATAATTTTTATTTATTAGTCCATTCGCTTGCAAAGATTATCCCCTTTTGCTGAAACTTCGCCTTTTTGGGCCTACCTGCCTTAGGAAAGATTATTATTTTTAATTATTTGAAAAGAAGACATGACAATATCCCCATCAGTAAACTTGCAACCCTATTGATCTCCTAAAGCATTTACATAACTCCTTGAGTCATAAGCAACAATGAAACAACATACAACCTTAAGGGATTGCAACTATGACCTAAGCTCTTTGTTTAAAGATCATAAAACATTAAAAAATCACTAAGACTAGAGACGAGAATCAGAATGAAACTAATGAAATTCTTGCTCCTTTGTATTCATTTCCTTGAAATAATACAATCAAATGCATATAATAAAAACATGAAAATACCTAACATATCAGAACTAGCTATATTTATCTTCCTATTGTTGTTCATACAAGAGAGATTTGCTGAAAAATATGTGGTATCATAGTATGGGAACACGTCAAAACTAGATCCAAAACATGGTATTATAGTAGTGACTGGTTTTTCTCCAAAACTTAGAACCAACTAGTTTCTCAGTGACAAAAACTAGAACCCTTACAAAAGATGAGAAAAAGGAAGATATAGGAGAAGAGTTCATTCCTAGATCTGATCTGAACATGACATTTATCCACTTGGAAAACCTTCTCTACAGGTTAAAAAAAACTCTCTAATCTCTCCCCTCAATTGGTGAATCAAATCTTCATCATTAGGCCTCTACAATAGCACAAAATATCTAACATATTTGAAGAAGAACTGATTTTCATTACTAAACTTTACTTAAGGTAAAAGTGAAAATAAGTTTAAAAATGACTTCTATAAGCCAAGAAAACCATTTAAAATCAATTTTCTTTACATTTAGGCTTCAACAAGCCTTTATATCTGCCTCCAAACTGATTTTGACATCCCATGATGAATTCTGCCCATTTTACTGAGAAAGCCTCAGAAATTACAAAGCTGGTTATAAAATGAACCAGTGATGAGATGTGCATAATTTGGCCTCAAATTTGAAAAATTCAGCTTCTTTCAGTTCCAACGGTATATTATAGTGCCTATTCCAAACAAAAATACCCCCTAATAGTAGTTTGAAAAAATTAGGTCTGGACTATAGCTTGGCATTAAAATTCAAAAATTTAAAAAAATTATATAGTTAGACTATATAAATCACCTAAATTTATTCAAATTTTTCATCTTGTGCATTTGAAACTTTTGAATTTGTTTTTATTTTCAATTCTCCTTATCCCTCCATTCTTGTCATGCCACATGTCAATCTTTCATTGGCCACAACAATTTGAAATAATTAATATTAATTAATTCTTTTTCCATCATTCACAAACCTTGCTTTATGTTCTCATGGGCACTCACATCTTTATGCATATTGATATTTTATTAATATTTCTCATATCCTGTAGCCCCGGGGAAGCAATCAATCTTCTTTACGTTCTTACGCTTAGGCCCACATGAATATTATATTGATATTTCATTGCATCTCATAGCATTGAGCCCTTTCAAATTTCCATTTATGATGATACGCCTATGTGACTTTATGTCCTCATGGTGAATGTAAGCCTGAGACTCTTGAAAAATTTTTTTATGCCCTTATGAGTAGTTGAATGTTTTAACATTTCCTTTTATGACCATACAGGCACCAACATACCACCAAAAGCTTTTATTTTCAAACATACCCTCTTACGAGGGCACTCAATTTTGGAGTAGCATAATGTAATACAACTTCACTTCTCAACAATACGGGGTGGTCGTAACATCAGAAGGCTTCTCAAATCTTGCTCCAATCATACGCTTAGGCCAAGCATTTTGCAGGTCAAAGTAATTTGACTTTGGACCCGCGACCCCCTCAACATGGTCGTAGCTTCTAAAAGAAGCCCATGTTCTTAGACACAATGTAGTCTAAGAAAGAATGTATTTAAAGACTAAAAGTTTCACACACCTGCTACATGTGGGACAAAGGTTGCTCACTAGTTTCCTGAGTCTGTCACCATGGCGTAGACAATTACAATGCTATGGAAACTCTGCAGATTTAGCCTCCTCATTCTTCACATGGGCAATTTGAATACAGTGGTGGATTTGTTCCTTATAGTGCCGCCCTAGACTTTTGTGTGGAGGACTCCCTAATAGCTGTGACTTCCTACTTATCTCTTTCCCTCTAGCCTTAATGTGGGAAGGAAATGCTCCCCTTCTTTCATGTGGATAGTGCTCTTCAATTGGCTTCTACTCAATGGATGTTCCCTCTTTATCATGGAGGTTCTTTCTCAAACTGTGGGTTGCTGCTTTGAATCGACTTTTTCCTTTTTGCATGGTTGCAAGCTTGGATCTCTGCTCATGGCATTGGATTTTTTCATATTAAATGTAACTTGTCTGTGTGGCTTGTTCTTTTGATCAGAGTGAGTTTTTGTTTTTAATTTGCCTTCCTGCAGGTTTTGCTTGGTTGGATGCTCTCAGTTTTCCTTATGGTGTGGCTCCCTTTTAATGGGTGACTTTATACTCCTTCAACACATGCTATTGTTGTTAGCATCTATCTTCCTTATCAAACGTTGGGCCTTTTTATTTTGATGTGCAGGATCTTTTGGCATGGGTTTTTTTGTCATAACACCTCCATTAGCTACTCCAACAACCACTGGCATAAACTCCTTTGATGTGAGGTGTCTTCAATGGTAGCTTGGTCTCTTAACCATGCATTGATTGCATGGAAACTTTAAAATGTGAGGAGTTTCTTTGTGTTTTGCTGCCATTAATCCATACTTAATGTATGGACATACTTCAAATAGTAACTGAGTTGCAGACAAATGTTCCCTACTGGATATTTCTTTTAATTTCAAAAAATTATATGAGCCTTGTGCTGATGGGCCAGGCCGTGCAACAAGGCTTTCACCCATATAAGCAGTAAGCCATTGCATGGGACCGCCATCAACTGAGCTGATTCTTCTTAACTTTCTTATCAAGGTTGATTCTCTATTAGCATTTGTCTCAAAGATGGTAGTTGTACACTCCACCAATAGCTTCAAAGGATAATTACCTTGACCAATTTGTGCCTAAACTAGTGATGTCTTGGGCTCTATTTGCAAAATAAATGTTGCTTTTTATTTTCTCGATGAGGTCTACAAGTTTGGCTTATTGGACATTCCTTCTTGATATAAGGATGACAATGAGATTTTCCTAAGATGGTTGGAGTTAATAGAATGACATTGTCTGATAGAAGGGTCTGCACGGTGCTAACAACCCACTCCTAATCTAGGTGACTACTTTGTTCAGGGCTAATGGCATGCAATAGCTAAGTCATCATTGTTGCTTATCAACTCTCTCTCCATTTCCTACAGCTTGTGCGAGATGCCTTCTTGGTCTTCAACCAAATTAGCATTAGCACTACCACCCAAAGGAAGACTCTGGGCATCAGAGGATTTCATGCTTGGTAAAAAGGAGTGCATTTGTGCAAAATTCTTGTGAGACATGGAACTCTTGATAGGGGCACCTTGTAGAATTAGCAAGCTAAGAAAATCATCACCATTGTTTTCAGAACCCTCAATGATTTCAACAGAGAACATTTACATTATAGTAAACTATCTAGTTCACATTAAATATTAGTATTCATTTGAAACAATATCCTTCACATGTTATCAATCTGGAGAAATTAATCGGACCCCAAAGTGGGTTCGGCTAAAAAAATTTCATTTTCGAACACCTGACTTCTCAAACTGGCCCATTAACCTTTTAATGTTTATTGAAAATGATTTCAAGCATTAATTTGATCATTAAAACTCATTTACCCACTTTTTTGCAAATTGTGAATTTAATGCCAGAGGGTCCCTTGAATGGCCTTAAAAACTAACTAGAACACCAGATCGAGCTCTAAAAATTGGCACACTAACTCTTTGTTCTACACACTTACACCATGTCAAATCTCATTTGATGATGAATTCGGGGTCAAAAGATATTCTCTATCAAAGTTGACCTCTCAGAATTACCTGCAATAAAGCATGTTAAAAAACATAAATTGCATTTGGAATCGGCCTCAAAAACTGAGTAAACTGACACTTGGGGGCACAAAAACTGTGATGTTGGTTCTCTATGATGGGGACAATATGGATCTACAATTTGAGCTCATGAAAAATAATAGGACACAAATGGCAATCGGTCAAAGTGGGTTACTTAGATTTTGCAAACTGGAAACATTGACAGAAAACATTTTTTTGCAAATGGAATTGACCTGAAAAATGTGCATACGGATTTGTCATGACTTACAAACTGACACACTGGGAGTATTTTCAGAGGAAAACATAGTGGTACACTCCATTTGATCTTACCAGTCATGGATCTCAAGTTATGACATCCCGAATAGGGGTACCAAACAATATGCATTTGCTAACACCAGTAAAAAGATAGAAATTGTGTTTGGAATTGCATTTGAAAACTGATCAAACAGATTTGTCATAAGCTAAAACTTGAAACATAACAACCCTCCAACATCTAAAATGCAACACAAAAAGAATTTCAAAATTTTGGTCAACTAGGTCAAAATTACAGCATGTCAAACAGGGCTTCCTAGAATTATGAACATTTCAAATTAGTATGACATTGATAACTAACCAACTTTGAGGGATTCAAAACCTAGACAAACGGACTCAAAACAACTTGAAATCTGAAACATAGGCCCTCAAATATGGACACTAGACACTCCAAAAATGGTGAGTCATGAAACATTTCAGGGTGCGAGATATTTAGTCGCAAACATGGCCTCCTGTCATTGTTTGACACTAAGGTGAAAATGCAAATTTGACAATTACTCAAAACGGGACTTCACGGAATGACCCAAAATGGCATTTTATCAGCATGGAACAAGTGGATATGCTGAATGCATGGTGTTAGAAACATTAAACACCTCTTGGGCTCCTTAAGTACAGTCAGGTACAATCTCATTTATGGGCATTTAAAGGCCTTGGATTGACTCAAAATTTGAAATAGATGCTCAAAATGGGAACGCAATTTTGAGCGCCAACAGAATGTACTAGATCAAGAATACCTTAAAGGCTAGTTTCACTCCTTGGAAAAGATTCTTTTACAAACTTCCCCTACATGCATCCCTTGCATACATCATCATACTCTGTGCTCACCTCTGGAACACCTATGACTATCTCACAAAGTAATTTGAGCGCTTCATGATGAATATGGCCCATCCTCCTATGTCATAGCTCTCCAAGATCTCTAGGATTAAAATTTCTCATGAGTGCCTTAGGAGTATCAAACTACAACCAATAAAGGTGACCACTCCTAACTCTAATAGTTATGCAGAATTTCCAATCCTTGTGCTTAATCAACACACGTGTCCTTCTAAAGAGTACATTATAGCCCCATCCTAAAGATAAAATATAGAAATAAAATTAAGGCACATGCAATACATCATGAAATTGAATTATCTTTCCTTTCTCCCTCTAAAGCTAAACAATCCCTTTCCCAACTAGGTTGAGTTTGGACAAGTTTTTCATAGAAATATGGATATTGGTGTTGTCCTCCTTATAACTAGAGAAGTACTCTCTAACTCTTGTCATATGAAATTGTGCCCCACTATCTATATACTAGATAGTCTATGAGGTTGAGCTCACTATACAAGCTATAAGTGCAAATTCATCTTCTAGTCTATTGGAGAGTTCTTCTGCACTTGTTGAAGTTGCCACCTATTTCTTTGTCTTCCTCTTTTCTAGGCAATTACTAACATAGTGACCATAATCATGAAATCCAAAGCACTTTACCTTAGAAAGGTCCTTCTTATTCTCATTTTGTGAATTCAATCCTTTGCCAGATCCCTTCTTTGCTTTCCCTTTCCCTGCTAGGGCAACATTCTCCTGTTCCACCTCACTTTTCTAACTTTTATTGGCCCCATTGACAAGAGTTAGTCTAAAATCATCCTAAGTGATATTAGTCCATAGTCGATTCCAGCTTAATAAGGTATCTCATCCATTTACAGCTTGAACAAAGACACTCCATTATTTAGAAAAAGGTCCTTCTTCTTGTTCTCACTTTGTGAATTCAATCCTTTGCTAGATCCCTTCTTTTCTTTCCCATTCCCTGCTAGGGAAATGTTCTCCTATTCCACCTCAATTTTTTAACTCTTGGCCCCATTGAAAAAAGTTAGTCTAAACTCCTCCTAGGTGAAATCAATCCATAGTCGATTCCAACTTGGCAAGGTATCTTGTCCATTGACAACTTGAACAAAGACACTCCATTGTTTAGAAAAAATATTTAGGGCTATTCTCACTAAAGCATCATCACTGGGACTATCTTCAACAGTTGCTAACTTGTCCCTAAAAATTCTAAGCCTAGTGAGGTAACCTTTTAACATATTCTCCTTGGTTCATCTAGGTATTTATTAGCTTCTCTCCTAGAATCATTTTCCTATTGGTAATAGCATTCTAATATAGATTCAAAATGGCATCCCAAATCTTATTCATTGTATCTAGCTTCAAGATATGTGGAACATATGATTCTTGACACCACCAAGGATAATCTTCATTTCCTTCGCATCATCATTCTTATATGTTGTAGGAAATGTCACATCCATTAGTATAGGTACAACACTGGTAGCATAATCCTTGATACCATTCTCTTCCAACAATAAAGAAATCTTGGCCTTTCAAACAACAAATTTGAGGCACCATTCAGTCTATCCTGATCTCTCAAACCAGTTGAAGCCATCTCAAGGGATTAAAGAAATAATAATTTTGAAGAGATCAGAATTTATTTCCTAGGGTAAAACTCTTCTTCTCTCAACATTGCTTTGATACCATGTGAAAATAAACACTATTGCAATCACTTATTATTAATCTCCTATCATAAATGATTATTAAACTGTTGCAAATAAATTCAAAGCTAATATTGAAAAATAACACAACTGTAACCTCACCAATAAAATATAGAAAGAAATTCACAACATAATGAACACAATATTTTTAGACAAATTGTCTCTAGAAAAATCCCTAAGGGAAAACTAGTTCTATAGATAAAAAATATATTAACTTCAAAAAATCAAGAGATACAAAATTCCTTGCCTCTCACTAGTAGAATTCAGACAACCGCATAAGTTCTCCTACTAATATTCTCCGCTACTATCTCCAACGATATCATTGTACCCTTGTTAACATTGCAAGATTGTTTTCTATCAATATAAACTCATTTTCTAACACAACAAATGCTTTTACAACTCTTATTGTTCTCTATTCTATTCTCTTCTCCAAATGCCTCCCTTGATTCCCTTTTGTACTACTTAACCAAGAGGATTCTAGTTGCTTCTTGATCAAGACAACTCAACCAAGAAGTTTCTAGTTTCTTCTTGATTAAAACAACCTAACCAATAGGTTACTAGCGCCTTCTAGAATTAGTCAATTATTTAACAAATATTTGTCATAACTCTAACAATAATTTGTCAATTAATCACATATGGATGAATAGTTGTCCAAGCTACTTTAAGCTAACAATCTATTAGTTAGTTCTTTTTATTAAGAAAATTAGAAATTAATGGGTGTTGACTAAAGTAAAATCAAAATTGTAGACATGAATGACATATTCACTTGTGCCTAGTAATGAAAAAAGTATACAATCTGATCTCCCTCTATCAAAGAAAAAATTCCACAAGCGACTTTCCTCCCAGCCATGGTCAATGCTTTTAATGAATGACTTGGAACCATAAAAAAAAAGGAGCAAACTCAAGCCATCCACACCTATCAAAACTCTAACCAAAAATATATGATAAAACAAGATTATACCTCCAGCCTTGCAAAACACAATATATACCTTTCGACCATGGCTTCAGGTGAAGCTCAAGTTCTAACCTTGGAAAACTCAGTAAAAATTCTTCTAGTTCCCTGCAAACTCTCATATCACCATAATAGCAATGAGGGGAGCAGGGAGGAAGAAGACACAACCACATAGGTAAGAGGCACTCCTCCTCCTATTAATCACAATAGGAGTCTCCTCCACTTCCCAATGGTTGAATTAGATTCTCCTCCACTTCCCAACTCTTGAATATGATCTCCATCTCAATAGGACATTGCTTCAGCTCCATAGGAGTTGTGAAAATAGAAGAAAAAATGAAGACCCAAGCCATCCTCAAAGGTAGTAACACATGTCTCTGCATCAAAGCATTTAGTTATGTAGTTCCTTTATCCTTGTTTTACATACTGAATTTCTATTGCAATATCAAATCCCACGATGGTTGAATGCATACAATATGACCCTTAGATTATTGCCACAGGTAAGCAAGTCACAAAGAAAATGTGTATGTGAATGGTGGAGTTACAATTATAGTCATGAGTCATTTGATGTAAAGCTTTGATAGAGAGGTGATGAGCATAAACATAGTATGTAAACTATTTGATAGAATGCTTGACAAGCTGAGGGTCATTATAGAGAAGTCATGTAATGCAAAGAATTCTAGTATGTGCTCCCATAGTCTTGATTAAGTGGGAGGAAATTATGCAATACTAGTAAGAATCCTAGGAGTTGAGATTTGAATTCATCAAATTGTTAGATATCTAATCAAGGACTAGCTATACCATTTGTGGAAAGGATTCCCATACACACCATCTTAGCCTAAAACACATAATTCTACAATAACCAAGATATTCCACATAAGGAAAGATTGTTTCAAAGATAATATCAACAAGAATGACCTGGTGCTATATTTTCTTTATATAATTATCACATGCAGATAAATTCTTCAAAATAGGTACCAAGGTGTTAAAATTCTTGGAGAGAGAGAAATTTGTGTATAGTTACATAGTTCTATAAAAATTAATATATGTTTCTTGATATATACATCTTGAAGTAATGCAAACTCATAGAACTAGAGGCCAAACTATATGTTCATTACAAAAACATTTAAGGGAATAAGGTTCTAGTAGAATATTTGTGAAATGATTTTTATGCTCTACCATGCATACTTCTCAATATGCCTATATGGGAGCCAAGACTCTATGCATGAATAGATTGACATATTGTATTAACTAAGTTGGGGGTCAATACAATGAAAAGGTAATATTTAAGGCTAAATAAGTATTTTTGAGTGTAGTAACTGTTGGGGAAGATAAGTATCATTTGATTAAATATCATACTAGGCTCTCCTTCCTTTCGGGTCAAAATGGAAGCATAGTCTATGTTCCAAGTGTTTGATGGAATGCCTCAACTAAGTACAAATACAATGACATGGAATCCATTAAATAGAAGTTTCAAATCAATTAGATGTTGGGGGAAAATGTATCATGATGCAAAAATATTCCCTCGAATCCTATGGTGACTACCACCACAGACTCTTTGAGTATGTGAAAGACATAAAAGAAGAATTCGATGTTATGCATGTCTACACATGGACCAGCCTCTCAACAAATGTTATCACATGAGGAAAGCTCATTTGGTAGACATGGACATAAATTGGAGACATGATGAACACATAGTCACTATTTGATGGCCATGTCTAAGGTCCATGTTTTGAAGGTCATATAGGTTAATTTTGTAGAGGTTAATTAACCTTACCCAAAACACATATTTGGGAAATAGTTATTAACCACATAGGAATAGCTCTTAACCTTACTATCTATATAAGGGTTTATTTTGGCTTTGTAAAATGGGTGGGGGGTGGGGGGGAACATTTTGGACTTTGGAATATGAGAACACTTATGTTAGAATTTTAGTGATAAGATAATATTTGGAAAGCATGTACAAATTTTTTCTTTGTAATCAAAAATTTCTCTGAGGTTCTTTGTGCAAGAAAATAAAGGAATGTGCAATTTGAGTTCTCTTCTTTCAAAATCTAAATTGTTATAATTCTTTATTCTTTATAGTAAGCATTTTCATCATATTATGTAGATATTTATGAATCTTTGGATCGGTATGGTGCTAATGGTAATTCTCAAGCATAGTTCTTGATTGTTGTTATTGGCAATTGAAATTAGTCCAAGAAAGTTGAAAATTATTGTGGTGCATTCCTCATGAATAGCTTTCTCTCTATCTTTCAATTTTTACTTCATTTACATTGAAAAATCAAATACACCCATCATACGTGGGAGTTACCACTCTCAAACACAAAGGAAAGTTGTAATCTAGTACTGATAAAATTCAAGTATAGTAAAATCCCTCCTTGGATCACAAATCCATAAAATTTCTTACTACAAGATTTTGCATAGCCTATGCATAAGTTTTAGGTTCTCCAAGTTGGCTTTGAGTCTCTTTCTTTATGATTGGAAACTCATAGACATGTATGGAACAAGAATTGCTAGATCTTATGTATATTTGAATCTAGCTCTAATACCATGTTGGTTTCTGTAGACCTTTTGCAAATGTACTTGCATAGTCAAAATGTTTGGTATGAGATTTTCAAATGCAACTTCCTCTTACATTTATATCGAGCATATATAGAACATGAATAGACACGTCCCTTCATGGGACATGTCTATTTGATAATAAGATACCTAATATTAATCATAATATATTAATTTATTCATTATATAATATTAATTTCTCTCAATTACATATATAAGTTATATCTAATATATGATGGACACACATGTATAAAGGATAAAGGCATCCAAATTGACTAAAACTTTAATACTATGAAATGTATTCAAAGGCTTAACCTACAATATTCATTCAAGACACTCAGGTCAATGTAATTAAATAGATAGTAATATATCAAATGATTATATTGTAATATGTTTATGAACCTATGTCTCCCTCTATTTCTATTTACATAGGTTTCTCTCCAACTCACTGACTATCCCTGTCTAGCTCTATATCCCTATTTTTATATCTCTTTATCCCAATTTATCAATCTATCTCCTTATAAATCTATATTTCTTTGTGACTTCATCCAACCTTTCATGTTGCCTCTAACCATTTCTCTTTCTCTTGCACCCTTTCTCTTTTTCTCCCTTTATAAATGACTTTGATCCTCTCTCTCTCTCTCTCTCTCTCTCACACACACACACACACACACACACACACACACACACACACACATCTTCTTAGAACTATGTGCATATCTCTAGTTGAATTTATTTTAGAGAGATTGATCTCCATTTTGTATTGATGGCCTTGAACTTGCATTAAAAGACTTGGTTTGTCAATTTTATATCTTCCATGTATCTCATTATCTTTGTCATATTATTCCTTATCTCTCTTCCCTCTAATACAACTACCTATTTCCATTTCTCTCTTTATATCACTTATTATAGCTATATGTGTCTTTTTATCTCTCACAGTCTTATTTCTTACAAAACACCATCTTATTATAAAATTTAAAGAGTAAGCACAATTATAAATATTATCTAATATGAGTTGTGGTTGGTTAACAAATTACTAATGCTATCCATTTCTATATCAATATTTTTCTCTCTAAGTCACACACTCTCTATATATCTCTATATTCCTATTTTTATGTACTTCTTACTCACACATACAAAAAGAAAAAAATAAATAGGTAGACAATATTTTTGCCAGCTTTTATTTTTACATCAAACAACATTGAGAAATCATAACATATGATTTAAGAAGTTCAAAATTTACATCCGCTCTTCACTGCACCCATGAAGGCATGCAACTACTCATTACATTAATTCATATAAAAGCACACTACTACTAGTCATATTAATAACGACCATCAATACGTATTTCCACAAGATTTTTAACATAACCTAATCTTTATTATTATTAAAAAGTGTATATTTTAACGAAAACAAATATGAGGTCACATTTTCTTACAATCAATGGCACACATCCATCTAGGAAATGAGAAAAACTATTCAAATTGCCCAAGTGATGGAAAAGATATGGAAACTTGTAAAATGGTGGGAAATGGCTCTGGGATTTAGCCTTCCTTGATGGGATTCTCCTAAGCTTCCTATAAATTAGCTATATGTTCAATTTGACTAGTCAAATTAATCCTTCATGGCACTTGAACTGCAGACAAATTATCAACCCATTCAATCAAATATAATTAAACTTTTTCCCTAGAAAACCTTTCTAAATTCAAGACATTCAACAAGGAAATACAAATCAATTATTGGTGTAACATGGCATAATATACCTAAGGTGTCTCCATCTTGTAAATCTGGATCATGCATTATGATAACTTTCCTTCGTTGAATATTAACATCAATATTCTCAACTCCATGCAAAGTAGTCAATGATCTCGTTATCTATTTTTCATGTGTAACAGAATACATTCCCTAGACTTTCAGAGTTGTTCTCTACATCGTGGCATGCAAATAGAATGGAAAATGAAGATGATGTAAAGCAAATAGATTTGCAAATGAAGATGAGGTTTTCCTTGAATAGAAGGTAGTTAATGTTATATGCATAAATTCCTAGTCTCACATTATTAATTAACGTCGACTTTTGGAGAAATAGAAATCAAAATCATAAACTCACAACCCTAAACCTAAAAATTTGCATAGCACAAGCTATTTCTGAGTGCCAATTTTGCTTGGCACATGAAGGTGCTGAGTGGAAATTTGCTCAGCACTTGAAGGTGCCGAGTGACAGGCAACAGGTGTCGAGTGATAGGAAGCTCGACACTTAAAGGAGAGCTTGGCACACAAAATAAATGCTCGGCAACAATAGATGCTAAGTGAGCTTGGCTCCAATAGAGAAAGAGGATTCTGACTATTCTATTCAAAATTGGAAATATTATAACTTAGGAAATTCCAACGTGAATGCTTTCACCATTAAAACTAGAGAACCAAGACTTTAATCTTTCAAACAAATTACTCAAATGAAACATACAAGGGAAGAGAAATGGATTCAAGTATGCCTTCTTGCCTTCTATTTAATCTTTGATTTAAACTATTAAAAAATCTGGGAGCATTCGGCTTCAACCAGAAAAACCCTAATATAGCCCTAAACTAGTAAAACTTCAAACAACTTCAATACTCCAAAAAACATTAAACCTACAAATCTAATGGTTGCATACAAAGGTTCCTGGAGAAATCACTGCTTCAATAGATCGAATCCAACAATGATAGACTTACAGAGTGAATTGGGAGAACATGTGCAACTGCAGGCACCAACTTCTTTCCTTCCTCCTTCTCTGATTTGCTTTGCAACAACTGATCTGCTAAATAATCTAACTAAATGAAAATGAATGTAGAAACATTCCCTTTTCTCACATTCCATTTTTCCCCTCATTTTTTATTTTAAAAATCTCACCCACCGTATTTATGTTTCTATCTGTTCTGGACGTTAGAGGTGGTAGGTGAGTGTTTGGCTCTAGGGGCAAATGTCAACTGCATTTAATATTCCAACACTCCCCCTTTGTCCTGAGCAAAAAAAAAAAGGATCACTTCTGATCCAAATAAACTACACCAAGACTCTCTCTTAAGTGTACAAAGGTTCCAATGCCTAATGGCTTAGTAAATATGTCTACTAGCTGTTGTTCAGACTCACAAAATTTTATCTTGATATCCCCATTCTGCACCAACTCTCTGATGAAATGATATCTGATCTCTATGTGCTTTCTTCTCCCATGGAAGACTGGATTCTTTAATAATGCAATTGATGAGATGTTGTCACAATAAATTGTAGTTCCATCCTCTTACCTTTCATTCAAATCTATCAAGATCCTCCTTAACCAAATAGCTTGACATGTTGTTGCATTTGCTACTATATATTTAGCTTCTGTTGTAGATTGAGCAACAATAGGTTGCTTCTTGGATGCCTAAGAAATTGCACCTGATCCCATATGAAACATGTATCCAGAAGTGCTCTTCCTATCATCTATACTTCTTGCCCAATCACTATCCATCTAACCAACCAACTTGAAATCATCATTTACAATATACAAAATTTCAAATCCCTTGGTACCTTTCACATACCTTAGGATCCTCTTTCCTACTTGCCAACGGGAATCCTTTGGTGTTTCCATAAATCTAGAAATTAAATTTATTGCATGTATTTGGTCTGGCCGAGTTGCAGTCATATACATTAAACTTCCAACCATACTCTTCTATAGCATTGGATCCACTCTCTTGCTAGAGTCTTCCTTGCTCAATTTAAGACCTACTGCTATTGGTGTGGGGGCTGCCTTACTATTCTGCATTTTAAATCTCTCCAAGATCTGCCTTGCATATTTTTCTTGAGAGATGAAGATGCCATCATGCATTTGTTTTACTTCTATGCCTAGATAATATTTCAAGAGACCTAGGTCTATCATTTCAAATTCACTTTCATGGCCTCTTTGAACTCACCAATTAGAGTCTTGTCATTACCAGTAAAAATCAAGTCATCTACATACAAGACAACAATCAACACATTTCCATTTATTGCCTTGATGTAGACAGTAGGCTCACCATTGGTTTTGTTAAAGCCATTGCTTATCAAATATGAGCCAATCCTACTATACCATGCCCTTGGAGCTTGCTTGAGCCCATAAAGAGCTCTCTTTAATCTATATATGTTGTTCTCTTCTCCTACAACTTCAGAACTAGGTGGCTACTCCAGATATACTTCTTCCTTCAATACACCATTTAGGAAGGCAAACTTTACATCCATTTGGTATATCTTCCATTTTTGCTGAGCTACAATTGCTATGACACCATGCACTATTTCTATTCTTGCAACTGGGGCATATGTCTCATCATAATCTCTTCCATACTTCTATTTGTAGCCCTTGACTACCAGCCTTGCCTTATGCCTATCAATTTTTCCTTCAGCATTGCATTTGGTCTTGTAGACCCATTTCCCTCCAATTAGTTGCTTCTTCAGATACAATTCAATTAGCTACCATGTCTCATTCCTTTCTATAGCATCTATTTCCTCATCGATGGCATTACACCATTTCTTCTCCTAAATAGCTTCTTCAAAATATATTGGATCACTATGAGAAAATAATGCAAAATTAACACTCTCATACAAATCTTCATACCTATCATCTTGGTATAACTCCCTAAGACACTTAGTCTTTCTTGTTAATAGGGAGGAGAGTGTGGGATCAAAATCTTCACTACTGCTACATTGCTGACTAGCTCGGTCTTCACTAGTACTCAACATTGACACTCGGTCATGCTTAGAGGAGCTCGGCAATGACTAAACTTGTTTTCCTTTTCTTCTATTTTCTCCTTCTTCTTATTGGTCATTAGCATCTTCTTTACTCATAATTGCCACTTTACTTGAAGTGCTCGATGACTCATTAGTTAGGCCATACCAAGACTGATTTTCAAGAAATTCCACATCTCTTGAGAGAATCATCTTGTTGTTCAATGGATCATACAATCTGTATGCCTTAGATTCTGGGTTGTACCCTGTGAAAATACATTTCATACCTTTTTCATCCAATTTCTACCTTTGCTCTTTAGGCACATGTGCATATGTAACATATCTAAACACCCTTAGGTGTTCAACTGTCCATCTTCCTCATGACCATGCTTCCACTAGAATTCTATCACGGACTACCTTTGTAGGACACCTATTAATTAGGTAAACTATTTTTGCCATAGCCTCTCCCCAAAATTCAATTGGGAGACTTTTCTCTTTCATCATGCTCCTTGCCATTTCAACAATGGTCATGTTCTTTCTTTCAGCCACTCCATTCTGATGTGGTGTATAGCTGGCTATGAGTTCTTTCTTTATGCCATGTTTCTTGCAAAAATTTACAAAAGAATTGGAGGTATACTCCCCTTCTCTATCTGATCTTAGGACCTTGATATAATGTCCACATTCTTTTTCAGCCTGGACTTTAAATTCTACAAATTTATCAAATGCTTCAGATTTATTCTTTAAGAAATACACCCCTGTCCTATGACTAAAATCATCAATAAATGTCATGAAATAAGTACTCTCCCCAATGGAAGTAACTTGCATAGGACCGACTAGGTCAATATGCAATAACTCTAATGGATATCTAGCCCTCCTAGAATTTCTAGAAATAAAGGGAAGCCTATGTTCCTTACACAAAATACAAGTGTCACACTTTTCACATGAATTTCCTATGCATGGAAAACCTTCTACCATTCTTTTATTTGACAATAAATTTAAACCAGCATAGCCAAGATGACCATACCTGAGGTGCCATAGCCATGAGGGGTCTTCAATCACACTCCTTAGATCTGATTGTGTGGAAAATGCAACACTAACTTGAGATGAGAAACATGTCTCTATCCTTAAGGGAAACATTCTGTTCTTTGTCATTTGAACTGTTGCAAGTAAGTTCTTGCTCCAATCCTTTTCGTGAATGACACATGTGTCATTCTCCATCAGCACTTTGTATCCATTTTGAATGAGTTGGTCAACCAATGCTCACCAAATTGTGCTTCATACTAGGAGAAAAATACACATTTTTTATTTCTTTCTTCTCACCTTGCTTGGTGCGGACTAGAATAGATCCTTTACCCACTACTAGTAGGGTTCCATTGTTACCCATTTTAATCTTAGATTTGAAACTCTTGTCAATGAATGAAAACAAAGTTTCATTTCCACTCATGTGGTTGCTACATCCACTATTGAGGTACCAAACCTCAGGCCTTCCTTATTCACCAACATTACACATGATGAAGGTAGTGACATTGTTTTCACTTCCCATGTTCACATCAGCCACATTTTCTTGTCCTAACTAATCATTTTGCTTCTTCCAGCAGTCATTTGCATAATGCCCATATTTATGACAGTAGTAGCATTCTTCATTACTCTTATTTAAGTTGTAGTTTTTCTTACCTCCTCTTGAAGTATTTTGTGAGCTACTTGCTCCATCTGCTCTTCCTGAGCTTTCTGCTGTAACATTCCTTTGTCCTCCATTACCTCGGCCTATGCCTCTAGAGTTTTTGCATGAGTCATTTATTCCTCTCCCCCTTCCTCTTGGATTTGACTGAGCTTTGAATGCTTGCTCTTGGGAAGAAGAAGATACATATCTATTGATCCTATGCTCATGGGTTTGAAGTGTACCCATTAACTCATCCATTGTCAAAATAGTGGGTTCTTTTGCCTCTTCTATAGTCATGACCAAATTGACATATTTATGAGGTAAACTCCTCAATATCTTTTCCACTATCCTCTACTCTTGATAGTCTTCTCCATTTGACTTCAATTGATTAATAACATTGGAGGTCATTCAACCAAAGTCTGCAAATGATTCATTTTCCTTCATCTAAAGGTTCTCAAAATCCCTCCTTATGTTCTATAGCTTTACAGTATGGAATTTATCAGTCCCATTGAACTTTTTCTCAAGGATATCCCATGCTTCTTTTGCATAATTTTCTACTGCAATCTTTGGGAATATAGTCTCTGTCATTGCTGCTTCAATCAAACTTAATACCTCAGCATCCTTCCTCCTTGATTCTTTCAAATAAATGTCATGTGCATTTGTGAGAGCATCATACTGAGCTGGGTCTATCACATCATTGAACCCATTAACTACAAATTCCCATAAATCATTTGTGAGCATAATGGTTTTCATCTTCTTTGACCATGTATCATAATTTTGTCCATTGAAGGGTGGTGGCTGCTGCCATATCTTTCCTGCATCTCCTGCCATATCAAATATCCCAAGGAAAAATTTTGCTAACTCACTTTGGATGTGGGGCCTCAAAGCTCTGATACCATGTGAGAAATAGAAATCAAAATCATAAACTCACAACCCTAAACCTAAAATTTTGCTTGGCACAAGCTATTGTCAAGTGCCAGTTTTGCTTGGCACATGAAGGTGTCGAGTGATAGGTAAAAAGTGTCGAGTGATAGGAAGCTCGACACTTAAATGAGAGCTTGACACACAAAGTAAATTCTCAGCAACAATAGATGCCGAGTGATCTTGGCTCCAATTGAGAGACAAGATGCTGAGTGTTCTGTTCAAAACTAGAAATATTATAACTTAGGAAATTCCAACGTGAATGCTTTCACCATTAAAACCAGAGAACCAAGACTTTAAGATTTCAAACAAATTACTCAAATGCAACATACAAGGGAAGACCAATGCATTCAAGTATGCCTACTTGGCTTCTATTCAATCTTTGATTTAAACTATTACAAAATCTAGGAGCATTTGGCTTCAACACGAAAAACCCTGATATAACCCTAAACTAGTAATTCTTCAAACAAATTCAATACTCCAAAAAACTTTAAAACTGTAACTCTAATGGCTGCACACAAAGGTGCTTGGAGCAATCACTACTTCAATAGGTCAAATCCAACAATGATAGACTTACAGAGTGAATAGGGGAAAACATGTGCAACTACAGGCACCAACTTCTTTCCTTCTTCCTTCTCTGCTCTGCTCTGGAACAACTGATCTGCAATATAATATGATTGAATGAAAATGAATGTAGAAACATTCCCTTTTGTCACATTCCATTTTCCCCCTCATTTCTAATTTCAAAAATCTCACCCACCATATTTATGTTTCTATCTATTCTGGACGTCAAAGGTGGTAGGTGAGCATTTGGCTCCAAGGGAAAACATCAACTGCATTTAATATTCCAACAGACTTCATGCTTAGAAATCATATCTTCCATTATTGACATTGTAGTTTCTTGTCATGACAAAAATATTTTCAAGAAAATGGCCTTTACTCCAAGGTAAGATCAATAGTCTATTCATAACATCACACTCTTATATTGTTTTTTCAACTAAAAACTCAAAATTGACTTATTTTTGTCCAAGATAAGACCAATGGTTTGTTCGTCACATCACACTTATTTTGGCTTTTGACAACTCAGTTTTAGCCAAGCAGAAAGCACCAAGGCGCGAGGTATAAAGGTATAAAGTTACTATCCTACTTCAAAAATAGGAAACGAGGTATAAAGTTGGTATCCTTCTTCACATGACAATCTTTTTCTATTTTACTTGTCAATTCTTCCTTTCAATGCCAATAGTGAAGATCCACTACACCTCCATTGGATAGCCATTCATATAAAAATAATCATATTTTTGTTTGGCTTTTAACCAGAGTCTGACTAGTGAAGTAGCATTCAATAGAAATTAAGAAGAGGAAAATGAGTGAATGTGGCTCCATCATGTTGAGATGTGAGATCAACAACCATGTTTTAGCTCGACTCTAAAAAGTATAGCCATCCCTTTTAGATCAACCAATTATACATATTTAGCTCTTTGTTATCCATTTGAGAATTTACACTATGTGCAAATTGACCATATCATAAAAATCAAAGCAACAGTACCATAGAGGACCAATTTTTTAAATGGAAACGTTGTTAAAGTAGGTGGGTACTGGCTAAATAACTAAATATATACATGCTTAGTGTTAATGGGGGAGATCAGATTTACACAATCTATTAAAATTATTGATAACTGTATCTAAATTTGATTGTGTTGGATTTTTTACAATCAACATTTCAAATCACACTACCTAATTAATCATCTAGCTTAGTGTTATTACTACATCAATGTTATCTAGTAGTTAGTGTTTTTTATTAAGAAAAGTAGCAATTAATGGGTGCTGACCAAAGTACTATGGTCAATTCTTTCAATGAATGACTTGAAACGAGCTCCCATAATAGTTGCTGACTTAAACCAAAAATGACAAAAAAGGACTAGAGTGTGCCCATTAAAACTACTAGCAATCACTCAATCACAAGGGGAAGAAAAACTAAAATAGGATATCACCATAACAACAAGGGAACAAACTCAAGCCATCCACACGTGTCAAAGCTCTAACAATAAATATAGTACCAAACAAGACTATATCTCCAACCTTACCAAACACAATACATACCTTCTGACCATAGGTCCAGACAAGTAAAGCTCAACTTCTAGCCTTGGAAAACTCAATAAAAAGTCTTTCAATGCCCTCTAAAATCTCATATCACCATATATCACCATAATAACAATGAGAGGAGCAAGGATAAGGAAGAACAAACCCTAGAGGTAAGAGTTGCTCCCCCTTCTTCTACTCACAAAACTACTAAAAGTAGCGTAAGTACTCAATATCATAATAGGAGTCTCCACTACTTTCCAATGCCTAAATATGATCTCCATCTCCATATTAGATTACTCCACATTGATAGGAGTTGTGATCATAGGGGAAAATAGGAAGACCTAGGCCATCCTCAATGGTAGTAACATAGGTCTCCATATCAAAGCATTTAGCTATGAAGTCATCCCTTCTTCATTGTGTGAATTACATTGTCAAATCTGCTCTGTCCATCTAGATCTCTAACACTAAGAAAAAAAATGCTCACGACAAACATAGCGAGAGTACTCACTAAACCCATTGACCACCACTTCTGTCAGCAACTAGCTACCTACAAAAGCTTTACCTCTACTTTAATAAGGTCCTTCGCCTCCATAGAAATCATGAAAGTGAAAGAGTAGGAAAAAGAACACCTATAGTGCATAGGCATTAGAAGCCTTGAAATGACTGCCTCAGCCAAATTCTACAACCAAATAGATTAATTGTTCAACATAGAGCAGAAGCAACTAAAAGAAACCCTAAAGAAGCAAGCACCAAAAGACAAAAGAATCTCCAAATGAGGAAAAAAAGTGCATCCCACAGACCCATCTAGGGAAAACAATCCTCTTAATAGTACTAGCAATAGGGATAGGGACAACATTTCCATTGCAGACCAAACCATCAATGTCCAAGCCCTTACAAATCCTAGGAATCACAGGAGTTCCATGAGCCACAATAGGAGGCCCGAATAGGAAGCCCTGTAATTGAAGTTTCTACACATAGTCATCCAATCAAAACCCATTTTCATCTTCATCTGCAACAAATTCCAAATACAGAAGTTCCCACTAGAGTCAAAGAACACCAACATACCTAGGCCAAAAACTCCATAGAATAACAAGCCCATAAAGGTATCTACATAAACATCAAATCTGTACAGACAACCCATAGACCCACCACAGGCAGTCCCTACCCAATAGGGAGAGAAGAACCCCAAAGAATAGAGAACCCATGGGCAAAAAGCACCCTAGGAGAAAGAGAGCACCAACCATCACTACAAAAGACACCACCCCAAGGAGGCACAAACATAAGGAGTACCCTCCAACTTGCAAGACCAACATCCTCAAACTTAGTACACATGCCATTATTCTAAAGGCTACTTTAAAAATTATCTACAATCATTTAAATAAAATTAAACTGTTAAAACAAACATAAAAATAATTACTAAAAGTTAAATTAATTTAATAGAAAAGGGACCATTCATCCAAAAATAATAATTGTACATGATAAATAATTAAGATTTTTTATTTCATTGTCATTTCTATTCAACTAAAATTTTAATTTAATAATTAAAATGTAAAATAATATTTAATTTTAAAATTTTAAATAGACAATTTTAAAAATCTTTATTATTTATCATATGTAAATATATTTGTTTAAAAATATAAAGATTTTTGTTTCTTTATTGAAATAACATTTAAATATAATAATTAAAATTTAAACTAATATTTAAGCTTATATTTTCAAAATAATAAAGAAGATTTTATTTAATGTGTCAATTGAACTTTGTTAATTAAAAAATAAATGCATATTTATTTTTTCAAATATTTGAACTATATCAATTAGTTTAAATATATAGTTTACTATGTGACTAGTATATTTAAGGCTATTTTTATCTTTAATTGTTTCTTTGTTCATATCTATATAAATCTACATTTTAGACATCTAAAAAAAAATCTACATTTTAGACATTTAAAAAAAAGTGGTTATTTATAAATTTAAATAATTAAAACAATAATTTAAATATAATTTTGCTTTTGTAACATTTAACTATTTTTTATTTTTCTAATATGAAAATAGTTAAAAATAAGTATTAAAAATAGACATCATTAAGTGATTAGAAATTTGATCAAATTATATGGATCAATAACTTATATTTATGTTGCTAGATGACTTTAATAAATTGTGAAATTTTTATGTGTAATATTTGAAATAGAAATTTTTATTTCAAATTAATTTATAACAAATATTTACAAAATATACTTGGATATCTATTTTTTAGCTTAGAAATTCAATTAACATATGCAAATATTAGCCTACATTTTAAATAAAAAATATAAATTCATTAAAAAAATAAAATTATAGTTTTACAAATCCACAATCTATCATGTACAAAGATATTTGTAAATGATATTTATTAATTTTAATTTTCACTCTTATATTAGAAAAGTTCTTTAATTTTCTCTAAATAAGACTAATTACATTTCATTTTAATAAAAAATTTCCTTATTTTATAATAAAATAAATGAAATGTGTTCATTATGAGCTTTTCAATGTGTACATTGATAGAGGGAGACATAGACTATTAGACATACTAAGTACAATTTATTCCAGACACATAAGTGGCAAAGTAATGACACTACCTATGAGTCGGTGAGTGCCAAAAAGCTGTAGGTATACAAAGCTTCAAGTAACAATATGGTCTTCCTATACTAGTAGAGGCAAAATATAATATTATAGAATATTGGGCAATCTAATTAATGCACCAGATGCTTCTATTAAATTGTTTATCTGAATATGATTACACCTATTTTATTTTATAGTGAATTTATGAAACTTCATGAACTATTTAATTTAGTCAACTTGGCATAAAATATATCCTTCTAAAATAATTAGCAATAGTGAACATTAAAAAGATTAACAATTAATAATTTTATAATATCTAATTCTTTAGAGTTTTGGATGTTGTATGACATTTTTTTTGGCTTCTAGTTTTGCATTGGTCATACGACATTAATTACGAGATCATTATGAGATATTTTTATGGCTTTGGCTAGAATTAGCCTAGTAGTTTCTACTAGTGCTAGATTTGGTGCAATGGATGCTTATGGCACCTCCTCTTAATAAGTGACTGAGAAAGTTTTTTTTGAATGTTTTTCATGAGGTAAGCCCTCCTTCCCTAATATTTTACTTAACATTGAAGAGTTTGAGGATGCATACAAATGGTTCAAGCATCATACCTTCATTGGAGATTTTGTGGTTCGCACTACTCTTGAAAGCATGCTCAAAGAATGGATTACTAAGAGCTAGACTCTACATGGAGTCTGGGTTGATGATATTTAGAGCCTTACCAAGGGATTTTTCTTCTTCCACTCTATGAATTGTTCCTCGGATGATCTGGTTTTAATAACATGTTGTAGATAGATAGGTCCTCACTACTTGGTTTTGAGTGGTAGTCTTGCAACACCTCACTGTGAGATGACAAAAAATTGAAGTCCCTATCTCGGTCAATTTTTCGAGCCTTCTTGTTTCTTGCTAGAATTTTATTCATATAATTGCACAAACCCTTTCTTGGGTGGTCTATGTCGAGCCAAAGAAAATTTTCAATGCACATCCTCAAAAGAGGGTTTGCATTGAGGTTGATCTCTCCCACAACCTTAGTGGAGCATCATAATATTATTGTTGGCGTAAATAAGTATTTACTATTTACACTTTAGATAATTTTACTTAGGTTAATACATTATTTTATTATATTGCATTATTTTATTATTTATTTAGGTAAGACACTTAGGAGTTTGTGTACTCTCATGACCTATCATGTTGACAACATAGAAGTACATAACTCTAATTCAGGACATGGTGTTTACAACACTAGAGTTTGCATCATTCACTAAGTTTTCATATAGAGAACATAGTTATTCACATTCCCATTTTAGCACATGTTGTCTAAAACATAAATTTGTGTGCTACACCATTGTAGATTTATCCTCACATCATCATACTCACTCTTATGCTTAATGTAGGATAACACATATCTGGTGGACATGTGCCTAGTTGTATGACTTATCATGCTGCTAACTTCTATGCATTCTAGAAGCTCTCAAGAGGATTTTATATACAAGTACTCCTAGTGTAATTTTAAATGGAATATTGAATGAATATATTGTCATTTTTGTCATACTCTCTTTGCGCTACAATTGTGCTTGTGTTTGAGTTCCTTGGTCTTGGGTAAATTTTTCCTCAAGGAAAATTCTTACATGCTATCAGAGCTTGGGGAGATTCTCTACACATAGTCATTCAAGATCGTTAATGTTTTAGGACCTTGACCTGAATCCAGAGGCTTTGCCAAAATTGGAAGCATCTAGAGCCAAATCTAACCTCACCATTGTATCCAAAATGTTGATTCGATAAAGATCGACTATAAGTTTGCCTATGTTGGGCTAAAGTTGATTATGAGGCAATTTTTTTTTGCAAATCGACACCTAGAGGCACCGAGTTATAAATGGGTATGATCTATTCGATCTGCCCATTTCTATTGTTTTAGATCTTAATGTTATTCTTTACATTTTATTCTTTTGAATTTCTATTTTTGAAAGAAAAATTCTGCCTAGTCAGGCTTGCAGAGAATTTTTTTGTAGAACTAAGTAGTCACACCATGGCCCTATAGACAATATTCAATAGATTATTCTTTTAATATCGAATACAACATTAATTTATTTGGAAAATATATACTCTACACATTCTAGTAGGATATCCTAGAAATCTAGCTAGATAACTCACCTAATTTTGGCCAACAAATAGTCTAGCTTCAAGCACAAACCGATGGGTTTTGTTTAATATACATCTATAGCGTTGTTCTTTTAAAAGCCTATGCAATTCCTTCCTCATGCAATGTGGGATTAAAACAATATTTTTTAGTATGCCATTTATCAATTTTGACATGGCTTTTCTCACACCATAAGCTAAAAATAAAATATGCAACTATTGCACTTTCATTGATGAAGTCCTCCCATTTTTGGCAACCATTCACATCTTTCCATAGGAACTGCAACCTATTGTCAACCTAGTTAGCATATGGTGGACATCATAGCCTCCCAATGCCATGCAGTGCTTCACACTCATTCCCATACCTTGTCACATGATGATGATAGATAAGTCCACACATCATCAATGGCCCATGTCATCATCTATGAGGGCTACACACTTGGTAATACATGTTAGTGCTTGGACACGTCACATCCAATGCAATCCATGTTAGCAGATAATACATGTAGATTAGCATGCCAAATCATCAGGAATACCAAGACACGTCAAATTTTTTGTACCATCTTCACATTTTGTATGAGTTGATGTCATGATGACATCATCAGAGAGCTAAAATTTGCTAACATCATAATTTCCTGAGCCTAAATTTCATGGCTATCTAACCATCATCTAGGGGCAAATTTGAAATATTACAAAAATCATATGACCATCAAATTTAACCCCATCTTTTGTTAATGCAACCCCTCTCTAGATTGATTTTTGATTTTGCAGTTTAAATTTGGGAGGCAATATCTAAGTCATCCAGACTCGAAATTAGGTGCAATTTTTTTTTGAAATTGAGCAAAATTGCTTAGAATTTTTAGTGGTATAGCTTTTTTCTAGTTTTCATCCACAGATTTTTCAGAAATTACATATTTTGATGACTATTCCTGTCCAATCCTACATTTTGCAACTTCAAATGCTTCATACAGGCTTATCTAGACACGGAAATAGGTTTCATACTTTTTGAAAGTGCATTATTTTCTATCTACTTTCTAGATCTAGATTTATATTATAGGGTTGTGTGGACAAAAGTGTCACTTTCACAATTAGTTCCTTTTCTACATTGTAATACTGTGATATATCTTTAGAATTATTGCATATTTCAGATGTATTGTAATGTTTCAGATTTGAACTCCATAAGGAGGTTGTTAAAAGAAAAATTAGAAGCCCATGAAGGCCAAAATTGGCAAGTGGCCATTGTAATTGCACTACGCATAAAGTGCCCAAAGCATCTTTTTTGGGGGGGTTTCTTGATTTAGGTTTTAGATTGTGGTGACTAATCGGGAAAGTATTGTACATACTTGGATTTTTTGGTACTATTCGCCATTCATAGATTCACCACTAAAGTTATGGCTAATTATGGCTAACATGTTATAACCCTAAAGTGGTTTAATACTTGTATAAAGGGGTTTAGGGTTGGGTATTTTTTTTTTAATGTTGTGATGTGAACTTGGTTCTTGTAGTGGTATTGAGTTGTAAGGGATTACAGATTGTAATCAAGTTATAATCACTAGATTGTAATAAGATCGGACTTGCTGTTTGGTGGACGTAGCCCAAGGATTGGCTAAACCACATTAAATCTTGGTGCCTTGTGTTCATTTCTATGTGATCTATTATTTTCTGTTATTGGTTATATTTGCATGTAGTTTTTATTTCTATCTGTGGTTTATCCTAACAAGTGGTATCAGAGCCTAGTTGTTTTTTAGTTATCCTCTACAGGAAAGTTTCACAATTGAGTGGGAGTCTCATGCTTGAGTGGGAGCAATGGCAGATGAGGGTAAGCTGAGGGTTGATAGGTTTAATGGGCAGAACTTCCAGTTATGGAAGATGCAAATGGAAGACTATCTATATCAGAAGGATTTATGGAAGTCGTTGGAAGGCAAAGCTAAGAATTAGGGAACTATGTCAGAGGCTAAATGGGATCTTTTGGATAGAAAGACACTTGGAAGTATTCAGTTATTCTTGGCACCATCAGTGGCATTTATTATTACAAAAGAAAAGATGACAAAAGATTTGATGAAAACCCTAGCGACACTGTATGTAAAGCCCTCTCCTTCAAACAAGGTATTTCTAATGAAGCATTTATTTAATATGAAAATGGTAGAAGGTGGATCTGTTGTAGATCATTTAAATGAGTTTAATACTATTACTAGTCAATTATCTTTTGTGGGTATCAACTTTGATGAAGAAATTAGGGCTCTCTTGATTTTGTGTTCTTTTCCTGAAAGTTGGAATGGCTTGGTAATGGTGGTGAGTAATTTTGTTCCTAGATCTAGTACCCTAAAATATGATGATGTGATCGGTGTTGCTTTGAGTGAGGAAACTCATAGGAAATCCTCAAGTGGATCTACATCAGGAAGTGCTTTGAATGCACAAAGCAGTGGTAGAATGACTGAGAGAGGAAGTAACTCTGGAAATCATGGGAAATCAAGAGGAAAGTCAAAGGGTAGGAGGTCTCAATCGAGAGGACCAAAAAATTTCTAGTATTGTGGGAAACCAAGGCACAAAAAGAAAGATTACTGGAATCGAAAGAAAAATGAAGGAGATAAATCAAATGGAGACAAGGAGGAAAATTTGGTAAGTAACAAATTTGAAGAGGATGCTTTGCTTCTGTCTTTACAAAGTGTAGATGATTCATGGGTTTTAGATTGTGGTGCTTCATTTCATGCTACACCTCATAGAGGTTATTTCATTGATTATGTCCAAGGGGATTTTGGGCTTGTTTATTTGGGGGATAACGAACCCTGTCAAATTGTTGGAAAGGAAAAAATTAAGATTAAGTTGTAGAATGGGAATCATTGGCTACTACATGAGGTAAGACATGTTCCAAGGCTGAGTAGGAATTTAATTTTAGTAGGGAAACTCGGTGATGAGGGTTTTGTAGTTACTTTTAATGATAAAAATTGGAAGGTTTCAAAAGGTTCCCTTGTAGTAGCAAAAGGTGTGAAATTAGGTACCTTATATTTTTGTACAGGTCATATTGTTCCTTCTACTTTGATTGTTTCAGAGAAAAATGAATGTTCAGGAAGAATTGCTACAGTTGAGAAGGGAGAACAAATACCTATTGTAGATTCTGATACAACACTATGGCACAACAGACTCGGGCACATGAGTGAGAAAGGTATGAAATTACTTCATTCAAAGAAAGTTTTACCAGGTTTGAAATGTGTTATTATGGATTTCTATGAAAGTTGTATGTATGTAAAACAAAGAGCGTGAGTTTTGTAAAGACTAGGAAGGAAAACAAAAAGGAGAAATTAGAGCTTGTGCATATAGATGTATGGGGACCAGCTTAGGTATCTTCCCTTGGTGGCTCTCATTATTATGTTACATTTATTAACGATTCAACTAGAAAAGAATGGGTTTATTTCCTTAGACAAAAATTTGATGTATTTCAAACTTTTAAGAAATGAAAATGCTTGGTTGAAAATGAGACTGGTAAGAAATTAAAATGTCTCAGATCTGATAATGGTGGTGAGTATTGTAGTCATGAATTTGAAGATTATTGCTCCTCTAATGGTATTCATAGATAGAAAAATATTCCAAGGACTTCGCAAGAAAATGGACTGGTTGAACGCATGAACGAGACTATAATGGAGCCCACAAGGAGCATGAGGTTGCATGTTGGGTTTCCCTTACACATATGGGTTAAGGCTGTCAATATTGTAGTATATTTGATTAATATAGGTCCCTCTACTCCTTTGGGCTATGGTATGGTAGAGGAGGCATGGACTGGTAAGAAGGTGAGTTATTCTTTTCTCAAGACCTTTGGTTGTGAAGCTTTTGCTCATATAGACTCTGAAAATAGAACCAAGCTAGAAGCAAAATTAAAGAAATGTGTCTTTTTTGGATATGGTATTAATGAATTTGGTTATAGGCTTTGGGATTTTGAAAATCATAAAATTGTTAGAAGTCAGGATGTCATATTCAATGAGAAAGTGTTGTACAAAGATCTGTTGCAACAATATGAGAAGAAAGCAGATGATTATGTAGTGCTGGATGATACTCCAAAAGCTATTGTTCCAGCCATTCCTCATGATTTGCAACAATTGAAACAAAAAATACCACACACACTAGTGAATGTTAGACGGTCAACGAGGAAAATTAGACCTCCACAAAGATTTTCTCCCTCTCTTTATTCTATTTTACTTACTGATGTTGGTGAACCTGAAAGTTATGATGAAGCTATGCAGGTGGATACTAAGATTTAGTGGGAGTTTGCAATGAAAGATGAAATGGACTCTTTGCTGAAGAATAAGACATGGGATTTGTGCAAGTTGCCTGCAAGTAAAAAGGCTTTACAGAATAAGTGTGTTTATAGGTGTAAAGAAGAGGAAGGAGGTAAGAAAAGATTTAAGGCTAGGTTAGTTGTAAATAGATTTGCATAGAAAAAGGGAATTGACTTTGATGAGGTATTTTCTCCTGTTGTTAAAATGACTTCTATCTGTATTGTGTTAAGTCTTGTGGCTACTAAAGATTTTCATTTAGAGCAGTTGGATGTCAAAACAACCTTCCTTCATGGTGATTTGGATGAAGAAATCTATATGGCTCAGCCATAGGGATTTGAGGTCAAAGGTAAGGAGAACTTAGTGTGCAAATTGAAGAAAAGATTATATCGCTTGAAGCAAGCACCTCGGCAATGGTATCTGAAATTTGATAGGTTTATGCATGAGCATGGCTATAATAGGTGTCATTCAAATTATTGTGTTTATTTTAAGAGGTTGGATGATGATAGCTACATTATTTTATGTTTATATGTTGATGATATGCTTGTAGCTGGCTCTAACATGGATCATATTAAGGGGCTGAAACACCAATTAGCACATGCATTTTCTATGAAGGATTTTGGGGTAGCAAAAAAAATCCTTGGTATGAAAATTTGCAGAGATAGGAAGAATAGAACATTGATGCTGTTTCAGGCTAATTATGTTTAGAAGGTGTTGCAACATTTCTCTATGGAGAATGCTAAAGCTGTCAGCACACCTTTACCTGGTCATTTGAAATTGACTAAGGAGATGTGTCCTAAGACATAGGAAGAGGAGGATAAGATGTCCAAGGTACCCTATGCTTCAACTATAGGAAGCTTGATGTATGCTATGGTATGCACTAGGCCAGATATTTCCCATGCAGTGGGAGTTGTTAGAAGGTATATGAGTCATCCAGGATTTGAGCATTGGAATGCTATCAAGTGGATTCTCAGATATTTGAGAGGAACATCCAATAAGTTTTTACACTTTGGGGGCTCTACTACTGATTTAAAAGGCTATGTTGACTCAAATTTGGCAGGGGATATTGATACCAGGCAGAGTACTACAGGTTATGCCTTTACTATTGGTGGGGCAGTCGTGAGCTAGTATTCTAGGTTATAGAAGTTTAATGCTCTATCCACTACAGAGGCAGAGTATGTTGCTGCTACAGAGGTAGCCAAGGAGATGATATGGCTTTAGTTCTTCTTGGAAGAATTGGGACATCCTCAGAAGGATAATTATTTGTTCACATATAGTCAGAGTGTCATTCAGCTCTGCATTCTAAGACCAAACACATACAATTGTGGTACCATTCGATTCGGTTAGTTTTGGAGGATGGACAGTTAAAGCTAGAGAAGATACATACCAATGAAAATCTAGCAGATATGTTGATAAAGGTTGTAACACAGGAGAAGTTGAACTCCTCTTTGGCTTCGGTTGGTCTTTTAGACTAAACATGAATAAAAGAACAACAGAGTCCAGGGTGGTTTGATGCAGTGGGAGCCCCATGTGGTAGTGGTATTGCTACAAGATTAGTCTCCAAGTGGGAGATTGTTGTTTAGTGTGGAGCCTGATCAGTCCCCAAGTGGGAGATTGTTAGATTGTGGTGATTGATCAGGAAAGTACTGTACATACTTCATAATTAGTGGGGTTCAGGGTGATTCACAAATTTTTTTTTGGTACTATTCGCCATTCACAAAAAAAAATTTGGTACTATTTTCCATTCGTAGATTTGCCACTAAAGTTATGGCTAATTATGGCTGACATGTTATAATCCTAAAGCAGTTTAATACTTGTATAAAAGGGTTTATGGTTGGGTATTTTTTTAATCTTGTGATGTGAAATTGGTTCTTGCGGCGATATTGAGCTGTAAGGGATTACGGATTGTAATCAAGTTGTAATCACTAGATTGTAATAAGATCAGACTTGCTATTTGGTGGATGTAGCCTAGAGATTAGGTGAACCATATTAAATCTTTGTGCCTTGTGTTTATTTCAGTGTGATCTATTATTTTCTATTATTGGTTATATTTGCATGTAGTTTTTCTTTCTATCTGTGGTTTATTCTAACATTAGTAAAAGGGGCGGGGGGGTGTTCCTGGTGTTGTGTTCCTCTTTTTTTCCAATTTTCTTTCATTTTCTACATCATGTGACATTTTAAGTTCCCAAAATTAACTCCACATAACTATGCTATATGGTCCATTAAAATGTGATGTCATTTAATGTATAAAGGAGTTTCTCAATATGTAGACGATACCCTTTCTAAACCAATAGTTGATCAAATATCTACTAGTGAAATCATTGATTAGCAAACAATTTGTAGGAAAGCCCTAGGTGATATTTGTTTGGGGGTTGATTCCAAGATCATGTATTAGATTCAGAAGTCTCATACATCCAAGGAAGCTTGGGATACCATCCAAAACCTATATGGTAAAGTGCCTGAAGAGGATGTTTTCAAAATTGAAGATATGTTTATCTCCTTAGATCCTAAGTTATTTGATTCCATACAAGATTTCTTCATTAAAGTGAATGAACTAAGGACAAAGATTACTGATTGTGGAAGTCCTATTCAAGATGACAGATTAATCTATCTCATTCATAATAAGTTGCCATCTAAGTATTGCACATTTGTTTCTATTTATAACACATCAAAGAGTACTTTGGGGTCTACCTATTAGAAAGCCTCTTTTTATAGTTATGTTGACTTGTTGGATAAAGAAAATAAGAAGTTGAAATCAATGGGGATTCTCAATTTTCCAAAGTCTAAGACATTGGTGGCCAATAATGAGGATTCTCAATACTCAGCTAGACAATCTTCAAATAAAGGAAAGGGTACGAATAAGAAGTGGAAGAATAAATCAAAGGATGCAGAAAAGACAATACCACAGTCAAATCAACAAGGCAATTCTTTGAATTCAAATAAGAAGGAAGACAATAACAAGGACAAGAAAAAGTGTGCTTATTGCATGAAGTTACATCATGATGAACATGAGTGTTATCATAAAAAGATTGATGAGTTGACCAATATCATGAAGAAACATAATGTTCTACTACCTAATGCTTACAAGGAGAAAGGGTCTTATTTAGATTCAAAGGGCAAAGGGTAGGCACTCATGGTAAATTAAAATTCTTCAACCGAATGGATTCTTGACTTAGGTGCCTCCTATCATATGGATTCTTCAAAGGACTTTTCTTCATTGAAGCAATCAAAGGTACCACACATCTTTGTGGGAGATGATACAAAAATGGAATTTGAAGGAAAATGAAATGTGGAGATGGGAAATGAAGAGTTCAAAGATGTTCTCTATGTTCCAAACCTAAGTTCTAATATACTCTCAATTTACTAAATAACTCACCTTAGAGATGGTCATAAAGTTGAGTTCCTTCCTAACTTAGCAAAAATGCACAGCCTAAAAGATGATTCAGTGGTTACAATGGGGAAAGTTAATCATAACAAAAGGTTGTACTCTTTCTCTCACTTTGTGCTCAAGTCTCCTTCACAAGCCTTGTTGACCCAATCCAATTCTGAAATCCAATTATGGCATGAGTAGTTTGGTCATATTACCTTCTACTATCTTTAGCAACTTTTCTTTAAAAAAATGGTGAATGGTCTACTTGTAATCAACTTTTCTCAAGCTAAATGTTCAATAGGTATAGTGGATATGCATCTAGAGGAGAAGTTACACAAAGGGAAGTCTTTAAGAGCACCAGTTGTTCTTCAATTGGTTCATATGGTACTTGCAGGTCCTTTTGTAGTGACATTAGTGAGCCAAGGTTGCTACATACTTACTTTCATTGATGACTTTTAAATGTATACTTGGTTCTACTTTCTTCATCATTAGAATGAAGTGTTGGACAAGTTTCTAGTCTTCAAGACTCATATTGAATAGAAATCAAGGAAAGCCATCAAAGTTCTAAGGATGGACAATGAAAGTAGATATGTGAAAAAAAGGCTTAAAGACTTTTGAACACTTGAGGGAATTGATCTTAAAAATCCACCAGCATTCAGTTTGCACAAAACAATTTTGGAGCACTAACAATCTGAACTCTTAAGTGCATGGCAAGTTGCATGATTAAAGACAAGTCTCTAGATTCATCACTTCAAGTCAAAGCAATCAATAGTGCCAATCACATACTTAATAGGTCTCCTCATCCTACCTTAGATGGAAAAACACTTTTTGAGGCATGGTGCAATAGAAAACTATTTGTGACAAACTTTAGAGTCTTTGGTTGTCCTGCATGGGAAAACATATCTTCCAAGGGATGCAAGACAGCACCACCTAGGACTTATACTTTCATTAGATATAAAGATGGTGTTAAGGCATACAAACTTATGGATCCTAAGACATATGAGATTTTTGTGCAAAAAGATGTAAGGAAAGTTCACCCAGCTTATCTTGTAATCCTCTCCACATATCATATATTGTACAAACTGATAGTGACACTAGCAATAGTGCTTCAATAGATTCAAACACGTGGGGTTCTATTGATAGATGCAATGAGAGGTCACAACATCAGCATATTCAACATGCATATATTGCCATGGTGATAGGTCCAACAAGGTACACCTAGTCTTCCAACTCTAGCAATAGAGGATGACTACATAGTAGACATGTCAGGTTTATTTGTGGGGTCACACATAGTGCATTTGGTTGACATCATTGATGATATACATCTTCTCTTTGATTGATAAGATCCTTCTAAAGTTGTTGTGAGGGCTCACTCTGACCCTCATGTCCATTCTCTACATGATTGATCTTTGAATTTTGATGTGATTGTGGATACTTATGTACAATAGTTGCAAGAAGTATCTTTATTAGTTGTGGAGACAATATATTCTTTGGGATAGGTTCCACATTCATCCTTCATAGGGGTAATTGAACAAGTTTTAGAGACATTAGTGATCATTGGGATTCTTTCCACACATAGCAGAAGCATCTCAATTGAACCTAGGGTATTGTTTCTTCCAAAGGGGAGGAACACTATTCTACAGCCTTAGATCAGCTTCTACATTGGAGTATCTATCATTGATCAACACTCTTCATTTGGGGTGGGAGCCTATCTTGTCTCTCTTCCCCTTCTCACATTTTTCTATTGTATATACTTGATGTATGTCATAATTGGGGGGGGGAGTAAGGGCGCGCTTGACTACTCCATCCATCCATGCATCTTATCTTTTCATCTCTCTTTTTGGGGGAGGGTTTTTTCCATGAGGTTTTCCCTCTTTCTTCACTTTATGAGAGATTTCATTTCATTATGTACACGGGTACCTAACATGGCCTAATAGCTAAGACCCTTTATGCATATCATCCCAGTTTTCATAAGCTTAAGGGCATTCCCTTAAGTTTCACTTAAGGGGGTTGTTGGTGTGAATAAGGATTTACTATTTACACTTTACTTAAGTTTACTTAGGTAAATGCTTTATTTTATTATGTTGAATTACTTTATTATTTATTTAGGTAAGACACTTAGGAGTTTGTGTACTCTCATGAGTTGTCATGTTTACAACATAGAAGTATGCCACTCTAACTTAGCACATGGTGTCTACAACACTAGAGTTTGCATCATTCACTGAGTTATCATATAGACAACATAGTTATTCACACTCTCATTTTAGCACATGTTGTCTACAACATAAATTTGCATGCCACACCATTGTAGGCTTATCCTCACATCATCAGACTTACTCTCATGCTTAATGGAGGATAACCCATATATGGTAGACATGTGCCTAGTTGTATGACTTATCATGTTGCTAACTTCTATGCATTCTAGTAGCTTTCTAGAGGCCTTTATATACATGCACTCCTAGTGTACTTTCAAATAGAATATTGAATGAATATATCATCATTTTAATCATACTCTCTTTGGTCTACAACTCTGCTTGTGTTTGAGTTCCTTGGTCTTGGGTGAATTCTCTCCTAAGCTAAATTCTTACAATTATACATATACATGTATAGATATTCTGATAAATGT
This sequence comes from Cupressus sempervirens, assembly GCA_028749045.1. NCBI lineage: Eukaryota > Viridiplantae > Streptophyta > Pinopsida > Cupressales > Cupressaceae > Cupressus > Cupressus sempervirens. The sequence continues at coordinate 69,436,398 of CM053784.1, forward strand.
CTCTTACAAGAGCAATTTTGAAAAATTTCAAAAGTAGGGTATGTTACCAAGTCAAAGGTGTAGAATCAAGACTAAAGATTGTTTTGAACTTTTTGAGAATTCAGATTTGATTGATAAATATTTTTGTCACTAATACCAAAGGGGGAGCTTGATGATATTACAATCAAGTTTGTTTATTAGTGACACACACACACTTAATCAGAAAGATAGTAGCTACTGAGCTTATTGTATAGTTAATGATGTTAACCAAGTAATTTGGGCTCTACCAAGTTCTACAGTTGCTACTAATTTCAAGGAACAATATTCAGTTTGCACTGAGAAGTTTCTACCAAGTTGATCATTATTAGTGTTTACCAAGTGTCTTAGTGAAAATTGAGTTCTTAATAGTCCTTACTAATTTCATAGCTTTAGTGATGTCAATCTAGTGTTGACCAAGCTATCTAGTGTCAACCAAGTGATTCATTTTATACCATGCTCACAATAATAGTATTGATCAAGCTATGCAGTGTAAATAAAGTGATTCAGCTAAAATGTTAAGTTTTGTAGTATTCATTGAGTCACCAATGTAGACTAAGTTCAAGATAATCAAAAGTGATCAGTATGAACCAAGCTTCTACATCTACCAAGTGCATGATGATATCGAGCATTGATATTTGTTGCTGAGTGTTAAAACCTCACCGAATTTGTCTTTAGAACTTGAGTTCCTGTAGTTGGGCCAATTTTGTGTATTTTGGTGAAACTTTTATTGTAGCTAACTTTAGTGAATTGTAAATTGGATTGGTATATATGTAATGTATTGTATCACATCCAAAAATGATGAGTAAGAATGAATGGAAAGAAGATATAAGAGAAAGAAGATATAAGAGCAAAAGAGAAAAGTAAAAGTCTACATTAGTATAAGGAGCAATAAAGATTTATCTATCACAGCAAGGTGATCATTACACTCAAAGTAATCTCATTCAACAAATCAAGTTGCAAATTAGAGACCAATCACTGGTTCATCTTAATAGGTAGAATAGTTAAATCCCTCCACAAGGTAGACTTAACAGTCTTTTTTAAATCTCTTTACTGAGTGCATACTTCACTGTATGTTTGGAAATACTTTTACAAGGTGGACCTAGAAGTCTATATTTCTCCTAATAGGGAAGATCATTTGAATTGATCATTGTAAGCCTTAATAGGCCAACTTTATACTACAGTACTAAAGCTTGTGGATATCATCCCCACCCCAATTTTACTTTCTATTTGGAAGGTTTCTGGGTCACCATATTGTGTGTCAAAGTGTTATGAATGTTTTAATGCTTTCATTTTTTCATGTATGAAACTAGATCAAAATACGCATGAAGGATTAATTGATGAATTAAGATTAAGTTTTATTGGTTACTGATTTACCCCTCCCCTCTTTGTAACTTAGCCTATCTTATATTTCCAACAGTGATATTTCTTGGCACATCACATAACATGTGGGAATTGTTTATACTAGGTTATTCAATCTATGTGATCATTTGTTGCTTTTATGTGGATTCTTGGATCTTATGTGGACCTATCTCTAAGACCACACCTCTTCTTATGCTTAATTTTGTGGTCACACATTTACCCTTGAGGAATGTGACCTATTTGTGTAATATGTCTCCTAATTGTGATCTTCCAAATAACTTGTCTACCTTATGGCTATATTATGGACCCAAATTAATAATTTGAGAGATATGAACTATAGATTAATATTTTGGAAAAATTAAGCTCTCAAGTAATATTCAATGTTTTAATTGAATGTTAAAATTAGGTGGACCGTATTCTTGTAATGTTGTAAGAAATCTGTATTTGATCCCCATTGAATCAATTGAAATATCTTATTTCTTCTATAGCTCATGTTTTTCTTCCCTATGTTTTACTCTTGATTTTTGTTTTTAAATATTTTTAGGGGATTCCTCTTGCCTTTCCTATATGAAGTGGTGTTAGAGTGAGGTTGATACCTTGTAGAACCTTGGATCATGGGAACCCTATTACAAAATAATATCCACCAATAAATTTGAGGATGTGAATGATTTGCATAGAAATTATAACTTCAATTCAACTTCTATAATCAAAATAGTGAACCATGAAGTAAGTGTAGTTGGCTTTATCCTTAGATTTTTAATTTTGAAGTGTATTAGTAGATTGTAGAGAAAAAACCTAGCAATTTTGGGAACCAAAACACAACACTTCAAATTAATTGAAAAATAATTTGAACAACTAATATCATATGAAAGAGAAAAAATGAAGATTGAGGAAATGAAAAAAGTATTATAAATGATTAGAGATGATAAATTCGATCATAAAGTTGAACTAAAATTTCTAAAGTGTGTGAAAACTTTGAAATTTGGGTAAATTGGAGATAGTCAATGGAAGAAAATGTCTTTGTGTATTTTATTTCATGATGTGTTTATAGAATAGACAAAAATTCTTAATGTGAAGACTAAAATATATGGGAAAATTACATGGGAAGTGATGGTACCAAAATATAAAGAGAAGGTCAACCTCTAAAATTTTTATTTTTAAGTTAAAATAATCATCATTGGAAATTTTTTACTATACATTTCTCATTGTAAATTAATGTTACTTTTTCTTGTTTTGATTGAAACATTTTCCACCATGGAGCCCTCTATATATTAATAATAGCATTATTTTAATAGAAATATTTTAAATTATGTTCTAGTATATATATCAAGGAAAGTGTATCCATATTTCTAACATCTAATTTTGTATACCTACAATCATAAATAGAACATCAAATGTCAATAATGTGTAGATCAAGCATTATGTGTGTGTGTGTGTGTGTGTGTGTGTGTGTGTGTGTGTGTGTGTGTGTGTGTGTGTGTGTGTGTGTGTGTGTGTGTGTGTGTGTGTGTGTGTGTGTGTATGTGTGTGTGTGTCTATATATATATATACACACACAACTTAGGTACCAATAGAAATTAGACAATTAAGCCATGCATTATGGGACCCATTGTGCATGCAGGAGTGGAATAGTGATCAATTTAAGATGTTTTTGAAATGTAATCCTTATTGTTACATTTCTCACTAAACCTCAAAAATTGCACAATTGATCCAATTATTTTGAACACTTACTCCAGTAAACTTGTACTAGTAAACTACTACAAAAAATTGATTAGTTAATAATTTTCAAAAAAATGGATGGCCATTGGGTCATAGAAGACATTCTAGTTGGCTTTTAATTTGCTAAATATGTTTTCCAGCTATTAAAACATGGGCATTAATTTGTACTCTTGAACCATGTTTGGAAAATCTATACAAAGCTACTATGAAGAGAAATCTTACTACTTTCAATGTTGAATTGTCTAGTTTTTGTATACAAATTTCTTGACTAATGGAGGCCATACTTTCAATATTGAATTCATTAGATAAATAATAATAACAATAATAAGAAGCTATGAGAAATAAACTTTGTAAAAGTCATAGATGAAAGAATATTATAATTATTTATTTTGAGTAGATGACTAAAAACTATGAATCATTAGACTCTAAATAGAAAAGAATTTTTTAAATTAAAATGTTCAATATTGACATATTCATAAAAATGACACTACAGTAGCTTAAGCATTATATATTACTGATACCCACACTAAATTTATTATTTATTATTTTTTAATCCTATAACTTTTCTACAAATAATTTATGTAGTAATATTACATAAACTTGTCAAATCACTTTTCCAAACTGTAACTCGAAGAACAAATCAATAGAACATGCCAAATTGACATGAATGTTCAATCTTTTTATGTTTGAATTGAATTCCAAGGAATAGTTAAGTGAAAGGTATGGTATCAACTTCCTTGTAGTAAACATGAATGAATAAGTAAATTTAGTTCAATTATAGTTATGTGTAGAAGATCATTCAATTTGTGGTATTGCCTTTAGGAGTTAACTGTGCAATTTTTGAGTCAAACTCATTGACCCATGTTTCATGAGTAGTGATTCAATGTGAATCCATCTCTCATGAGAATAAATGGAAGACTTAGTGCTCATTGGATATAGGTGATGCTCATAGTGGTGAAGCACTGGGACTTCCCAAGAAGGGAACAATCAAGTGAAATGTATGGTATCAACTTCCTTGTAGTAAACATGAAAGAATAAGTAAATTTAGAAATCAAAGTTACATGGAGAAGATCATTCTATTTTTGATATTGCTATTAGGATTTGACTATGTGATTTTTGAGTCAAACTCATTGACCCATGTTTCATGAGTACTGATTCAACATAAATCCATCTCTCATGTGAATAAATGGAACACTTAGCAGTCATTGGATGCAGGTGATGCTCATAGGGGTGAAGCACCACTTCTCGGGAGGTCACCCATCCCAGTACTACTCCAACCTGAGTGTGCTTAACTATGGATTTTCCTCCATGGTTAAAACCAAAGCTTGCAACCCCATTTGTAAAAACTTCATCAAGTTTTTTTCCTTATGTACCTTTCATTAGAAAGCCCCTTAAGCTCATCAATTGATAAGTAGGAGATCATTCAATGTTAGACTAAATCATTGTTCCAAAACAATTTTTTTGACTTCCAATATAAATCCAATTAATTTATGAAAAAATATTGTACACCCACTTACAAATTAGGATCTAAAGCATGCACTAAGTATAGAGAGAAACCTGCAAAAATAAGATAATATTGAATCCACATTTCCTACATGCCTTTCTATCAACATCAATTTCAATAGAGGAATTAGTGTGCACATTCAAATCATGCAAATTTTCATAACTCCCCTATTGAAATTGACAAAAACAAATTTTTATTATGAGAAAGAAAATACATTAAATAATTTTTTACTTTGTGAGTGTCCATTTAAAATAAGAAATGCAATGCATCACAGTTCCTATGTAAAAGATAATAGAAATATATGTAGAACAAAATGATATGAAGAGGCAAGAAAATAATTGAAATGTTCTTTCAAATTTAAATATAAATATAATTAAATATATAATTAAACTATTTGAGGAATAGAAATCTATTAAAATTGATGGAAATTAAAGGGTCCAACTTTTATAATTAGAAATACAAGCAAGACTAGAAGCATAAATATTGTCAAAATGGAAAAAGTTTTAATTTTTAAACTACTATTATCCTTAAAAACTTCAAATTTAGGAAATTTTTTTTTTGATTTTTAAAGTGTTATTTATCTTAAATAAAGATAGATATGTTTGAAATAGGAGTTTTCAATCTTTTAAAAAGTCCTAATTATTACATGAAAAAAAGGGTTATTTGGATGATGATTTTTAACAAGCTATAAACAACCACTAATATAATTGCTGGTCCTTTTTCCCTAAACTATGATCTAGGTGACCAATCTTCAATGTTTGTTTGTAAAATATTTTTCATGGCCTATTCTCATTGGGTGATAGAGCGGGGCAAAAAAATACTAGAATACATAGTTTAGTGCCAAAAATGCATCTTTCAAGGAAAATGCACTTGGCCTACATAAAGGCCAATTTGCGCCATTTTTCTATGGAGCATTGGGCACATATGAAAAATTTAGAAACAATAAAAGGTTGTATGAACTATTTGGAAAATGTTTAAAAAAACTACATAAGTATAGATCTATCACCAAAATTTTGCCTCAACATGCTATTATTTACTAAGACTTACATTCATTATTTTAGGTGAAGAAAACTCTAAGAAACTTCAGTGAACATTTGATAGTTTTTTACTTCTGTCCTCCATTCATTTTTCTAGGTGAAGACAACCCTGTAAGAAATTTGGGTGACCATTTCATATGTTGTGTCTATGCTTCCACATTTTGCATGCATTTTATTCACCAATGACCTTTATGTTTGTTGTTTACCAAGTTCAAACTTTAATATTTATGAAAATTCCAAAATTTTGTGTACCTAAAAATGATTCTAAAGCAACATCATTCTTCCACTTTTTCATAAGATTTTTTTTTTTTATGTAACCCTTCTATTACATAGGAAACTAATATCTTAATGAAACTATTCCCAAGTTTCCTTCTATAGTGTTGGTGTTTGAAAATGCTGGAGGGTTTTCAATTATCCCATTCAGAAAGTGACATATCTAGGGGCAACTAACTCCCATTTTCAACATGTCATTTCTGAAAATAGGCCAACTATAAGGCATGACCCTTCTTCTACTTCGGGCTCTGCTAAACCTAGGCAGGTAGACCTCAGATTCAAATGATACCGTACCAGTGAAAAAATATATCCCTAAATCTATTAAGAAAATTTTACCCCTATTTCTCCTAATGACTCATGAAATGACATAGATCTAGAATAGCTAAATGCAAATCTATGAATCTCAAAAGCTGAGTGAGAGCATTACATTTAAGTCCTTCAACAGGAAAGGTGAAAACTGTTTTGATTAATAATGTTGATTTCAACAAACCCTCAGATATGCAGCAGTAAGACTTAATGATCCTTTAATTGATCAGTGCCTTAACCATTGGACAAATCCATGAATCACAAACATACATATGAATATCTGAGACATATGTGTATCTTCAAATATCTGATCTATCTATTCAACTTGTAAATAGACATCTATGTTCAGTTTAAATATCATTCTTACATCATATCCTCCTTAATAAATATGTAACCCTGTTCATTTCTATGAAGCATTCACACAATTCCTTGAATCATCAACAAAAATGAAACAACATACAGTCTTAAGGGACTACAACTATGACCTAGGCTCTTTGTTTAAAGGTCATAAAATATTACAACTCATTGAGAATGGAGACAAGATTCAACTAAAACTCAATCACTTGCTACTCTTTGTATTAATTCCCTTGAAAAAATAAAAACAAATGCATGAAATGAAAACATGAAAACACCTAACAGATCTGAACTATCTATATATTCCTTCCTACTACTGTTCACATGAGAGAATTATGCTAAAAAATATGGTTTCATAGTCATGGGAACACATCAAAAACTAGAACCAAAACCTGGTATCAAAGTAGTGAGTGGTTTTTTCTCCAAAAATTGGAACCTTTACAATGGATCAAACAAAGAAAGATATAGACAAGAAAGAATTCCTAGATTTGTTCTGAAGACAACATGTGTCCACTTGGAATTCCATCCCTTGCAGTTACAAAACCTCTTTCATCTATCTACCCACTTTATTTGATTTGGTTTTCATCATTACTTGTAACTGATTTGGAAACATCTTTAATGAAATGATGAAAACTCTTCATGCATCCAAAATATCTAATAACCTTATGTGGAGGAACTGAGGTTCAACTAATTTGAATGTGACCAAACTCGAACCCAATTACCTTTTCCTTGTCTTATATGCATATTCAAGTCAATACTTTTCTAGAAATTACAACTGAACTCTAATACTTGAATTCGGTTGCAAGATAGGAACCTGAGACAAATCCTCCGATAGCTTGAACTAGTGGCATTCTATGGAAAAAGTGACCTTAGATTCAGAAAGTTCATTTTCTGACGATTTCAACGATATATGATACTGCTATGTTCACCTTCTGAAAACCCCTTGAAAACCAGTTTAAAAATGTCCCCCTCTACTACAACACTTAGGTCTCCATACTCATTTTTTGCAAAAAATTAAAACTTTCTAAAGTATAACTTTAGAATTAAAACCCTTTAATTTCAAAGTCATGGACATTGATGTTTAAACTTGGGAAAATATTAAAATATTTGATATTTTAATTACTTTCATTTTTTTCTTTATCTCCATCCAGGTCAGACAAACTTTGACCTCTGTGACACATGGTAGCTTTTGATTTGCTATTTTTTTGCACGTTGTCACAAGACTGCAACATGGCACTCAATTATTAGTTGACTTGAACTTGCCTGTCATTTCCACGTGGCACTCACCTGCTTACCCACATTATTTAATAGGTGTGCATCTCTGAAATGCGAGCGTGCACTAGCCATCAGATATTGACACATGTTACAATCCTATTCCTCACCTCTATTCTTGTTATAGATTGCCACATCATCTCTGAGTGGGACCCACTACCATGTGGTAGCAACCCACTTACCTGTAATGCTTATCTTCCCTGCATCTTTATTTTGTGAGTATGCCCCCGCTGTTCATCTCACCACGTAGCGTCATCTCCTTGAATCGATCCATGTCAGCACAGTTGGATTTTGGTTTTAAAATTATGCTTACAAGCAACCCGCCAACTAACATCATCCATGACCCATGGGGCCACCTCAAGGTCTGTTGCTTCAAAAGAACATGTCTCTTTAGACATTATACTTGAAGTGTAAAATTGTATTTAAAGATCAAAAGATCAATCGACATAATAGATGTGGGATATAGGGTTTTCACATATTCTTCCCCATGCCTTGCTCATGGCATGAATTGCTTGTGAGTGAGGCTGCTTATTTGGCATTGGTTTTGGTTTTTACTTGCTAATGTCTTCTTTATTGCAGTTTTTCCCTTGCTTCTTCTTTATCCTCCCATGGCAGATTCCCATTATTCAAACATGAGCATCTCCTTTTACATGCCTACAGCTTTGGTCTTTGAACTATAGATTGATGTTTTTCTTTGACTGGTCTCTACTAACATGGGTTGTTACCTCCAAAAATGTGGGCATCTTGCTTTATCTCTGCCACTCCTTGTTTTAACACGGATGCTCTTTTTTATACATGGAGTGCTAGCTGCTATTTTATTCAACTGGCAGTGTCTCTATTACATGGTCATATGTGTGGAGATGTCCTTAAATAGGTGTGTGCTTCTGGCTTCAGTGACTTCCAAATTGCTGCCATTCCTTTTATGAAATCAGATGCCTCTACCCATTGTGGGCATCTCCCCCGCCTCCTGCATGATTGACTGCATTCCTTCCATGCAACCAACTTTCTTCTTTAATTTGGTGCGATCCATGCTTGGTGCTAGGTCTTCATGCTAGCGTGGGTAGTTTTGCACTTTGGTCTGTGGCTTTTAGTTACCTCTATGTTAACTTTTCTTCCTACAGTGGATGGCTTGTTTTATACTAGGCATGGATCTTTTACTTTCTTGATACATGATGTGAGCTATTCTGAGCTCTTTCCCCTTTCACGTTGAGTTCTCCTTTTTTTTCACTTGCAAAGACTTCCTCTGATTTTTCCCATTCAATCTATACTTTTTGTCTTGCTCTCTGACTTCTTTGCATATTGCCAAGAGGTAATAAATAAAAAGGTGAGTGCTCTTAGAGAAGGCATTGAGAGCCTCTCATTGAATGGTGATGTTCTTTCTCAAAGGATCATCATTTGTGAGCTCTGTGATCTTCTTCTTCACTACTCTCTTTATGTTGGCCCGTGAAAGGTCACCTAGCTCTACTGTGCTAGACATCTTCCCATTTTACAAATAAAACCCGCTAAACTGCAATCTCAAAAACTCCATCTACTAAAGCTTGGCATGAGATTCAGTCTCTTCCTTCTTAAAAGGGTAGACTTGTCTTCAAATGATTTGAAAAAATTGAACCACTATCCAACTTTAATTCATGTTTCACATCACCACGTTGTTCATTGGTTGCATTCATTCCCAATTTCATCATCTGAGGGGACTACTTTGACATATACATTGTCTTTAGAATCCTCTACTTTGACCTCCATTCCAGAAAGGGTTGCCTCAACCTATTTTGAACATGTATTGCTTTCCTCATCATTGACACTAATCTTCTTATCAAAGGACTTATGAAGATGGCCACACTAAGACTTTTCTATTGGTTCTCATGTATCATGAAACCCTTTTGCAAAATGAGAGCTGACGATGCACTTTAACCAAAAATAAATAAATAACATTTGCAAAGGTGTCCTTGGACTACTTTATTGGCCAAATCACCAATCCTATTGATCAATGACATACAATCTTTCCCATGGATACAATTCCAAATATTCAGTTGCCCTAAAAAAGAAAACCTTTTATTATTATACTTGATCATCATGTAATTCCTTTATGACTCATTTTCAATTTAAAACTTAAGGTATCTTTAGGATCCCGAGGCATCCTATCAATTTAAAATAGCCAATTAGATGCAATTAGTTGGACCCCCAAAAGTGGGTCCAACTAAAAAAAAATTGTTTTTGAACAACTGAACTACAAAATTAACTCATTTACAATTTGGCACTAATTCAAGACCAATTCGACCACTGATCTGTCATTAAAACTCATTTTATCATTTTATTTCAACTTGTCAATTTTGTGCCAAGAGGTCCTTTGACTGGCCTTGAAAATTGACCTAAACACTTGATTGAGCTCTGAAAATTGGCATACTAACTCTTTCTTTTGCATACTTTCACCCTATCAAATCTCGTCTCATGAAAAATTTAGGGTCAAAAGATATTCCCTATCAAAGTCGACACTTTAGAACTTCCTACAAGAAAACATGTCAGAAAACACTAAATTGGTTTTGGATTTGGCTTTGAAAATTGGGTAAACTGACACTTGGGAGGATGAAAATAGGGGCATTGAATCTTTGTCATGACGAGACTATGGATATGCGATTTGAGCTCATGTCAAATAATAGGACAGATTTTTGAAAGAGTCAAAGTGTGCTACTTTGATTTTGCAAACTAGAAACAATGTTTGAAAAGAAATTTTGGCAAATCGAATTGACTTGGAAAAGTGTGCAGATGGATTTGTCAAGACTTAAAAACTAGCACACATAAAGTATTTTTAGAAGAAAACACAATGGTACAATCCATTTGATCTATGCAATCATGGATCTCAAGTTATAACATCATGAACATGGGTACTAATCACTGTGCAAATGCTAACACCAGTAAAACTTTAGAAATTGCATTTGGAATCATGTTTGAAAACTAATCAAATGCATTTTTCATAAGCTAAAACTTGAAACATAACAAGTCTCTGATGTCTACAATGCAATGCAAAAGAAAATTAAGCATTTGGTCAAGTAGTCAAAAGTTATTATAGGTCAAACAGGGCTTCCCAAAAAATTTGCACAATTAGACAAAAGCATGAAATGGTAACTGACAAACTTTGATGGATTCAAAACCTAGTCAAACAGACTCAAAATGACTCAAAATCTGAAACATAGGCTCTCAAGTATGGACACTAAATATTCCCAAAGCGATGAGTCCTAAAACATTTTTGGGTGTGAGATATTCAGATGCAAACATGGCCTCCTGTCACTGTTTAACACTTTGGGTGAAATGTAGATTTGAAATGTGCTTGAAATGAGACTTCACAAAATGGCTCAAAACGATGATTTATCATCATGGAATGCTTAAACCCACTGAATTGAGGGTGTTAGAAACATTAAACACCTTAGGGGCTCAAAGGTATAGCTAGGTACATGGGCATTGAACAAGCATTTATAGGGCTCAATTTCTCAAAATTGTTCAAAATTTGGGCTACAATTTTGAGTGCCAACATGTAGAACCCAAGAAACATAAGATAATTAAAGATAAAATTCAACAAAGGGTTTTGTAAATTGAATGATGTAAAATCTCAAACCACATCAAAACTACAAAAGATATTATATTTTGACGTCATGTTAGGTTCCCCAATTATGCAAGAAGGAAGAGCCTATGGAGGCATTTGGGACATAGGGGATTAAGATTATTTGAGCCTTTTTCTTTATTATCCCATTAGAGAGAAGATTCATAGGAAAGAGATATTAATGAGAGGGGTCAAAGATTCTAGTCTCTCCTGGTTCTAGACACCCAAGTTGACCAATTTTTATTCTATCACCTTTTTTTCGTAGACCATCTACAAATATATGCATTCCCCAATTCTTAGGTCTTTTCTCATTCAACTGTAAGACTAGAAAGTGAGTGTTGTAACTTTCATTTTTTTCTCTCTACATCTTTAACATATCCATTAAAACTTTATCTAAGTCCTAGTCTAGCAACAGGGCTAGATGATGAAAATATATTCTACACCTATGAGTGCCTAGTAAGAAAGTTTTGTTTAATCCATTTAATCTTTGATTAATAGAACACTACTGAATATTGATTATTTCTATCCTAACATGGTTGTTGTTAGAGGTTTTTGGTTAAATTTTGTAGATGCAATTGTTCTAGTAAACATGTATGCAAATTGTGGAAGCATAAACATAAATTGGATGAACCTATCTCTATTTGAATAATAAATGAATTTGAAATGTTAATTGATTTCAAATAGAATTTTTGTTACTACCCATCCTCTACCTATCCCATTAAAATTCCTACAAAACCTAGAAATTCTAGCAAAATAATTAAAGGCCCCTATCTCATTTACTATTAATAATATTAATTATGTGATTTCTTCATCAGAATGTAGTGAAGCTCATACTTTTCTTCCTATAACTAGGATTGGAGAAAAAGCCTTCACTTTCACTTTCCTTAGTCTAAAGAAAAAATAAAATTTAAGGCTACCAAGAATTGAATGTAAGGCACTGTAAAATAGAATTCAAAAACTAGTTATTACTAAGGTTCACAAGTCCAACACTTTTGAAAAATATTCTCAATACAAGAAATTTTTTTTTTCTTTGCACTGAATTTGTTTACAAATGAAATAATGTATATGTAGTTCTATCAATAGAGTTATAATAAATCCAAGATTTAAATGAATTATATTTAAAAGAGAAAATTGTAGAAAAACCAAAACTACTTACAGAGAACCTTGAGAATAATCTAAGAATTAGAGGAAAAAAATAAAACTTGAATTTTAAGATAGAGATATGGTGGTGGAAATGACTTTTAGCGGAGATAAGAGATCACAAATTCCTACATGGAGACGTGCCATTAGATTTGAGTTTGGAAGATGATTTAGATAGCTATCTTTTAAATGTCCATAAATGCACATTTAATGCAAAAAGGAGGCTATTGAAAATTTTAATTTAACTTTCTATTCAAAAATTTATTTATAACCTTGCCTTTTTGGGAGGAGCCAATCTAAGTGCAAATAAATAACTTTATTTTGATTTTGAAAATATAGAAAAATTAAAAAAATGATATAAAACACTTTAAACATAGATTAATTTTGAATTTTGATTGGTTAAAATAATTGAATTTTATGCACCCAATGAACGCATTAATATTCATGCCATAGGAGGAACTAATAATACAAGTTGATAGGGTAAACACTAGTGGTAGTGTCTATTTACTATTTCTGTACAAAAAAACTTAACCATGAAATATTCTAAGTGATGTTAATTTGTAACATCTTATGGCTAGGACATTTTTCTATAAAGAAGCATTTTCTATGTTATGATATTAGGATTTGAAACATGATTAAAAAAAATAAAAATTGTGAAATTACATACAAACTATATGACTAAACTATGTGAAACTTCTAAGAAGTGAAAGTTAGCTACTTCAATTTAAAATTGCCATTTTCTTTTTTTCCCAGTATAACTTTGTGAAGTCAAAAGGACAATGGATATTTATCATTTTTTTTTGTATTTTTTTTGTGTGATTTGGTGTGAGGGTCAATGGGAGTACATGATATAGAGAGAATAATTTTTATATTAATTTCATTTACTAAGTTCAATTTGACTTTCTAAAGGACCTTTTATTTTTGACTTCAAGAGGAAAATTGAAAGATAATATTTTTCCTTTATTTTAGTATAGGGTAGGGTCGAGGGACAATGCCCTTGCAGGAGTTTTCGAGGGCAAGGCCCCTGAAGCTAAAAATGCTTCACTATTGTAAAAGGTGTTGGGTGTTATTTTTCTAGTTGAGTATTAATTCTAGCCCTAATTTTGTAAGTGGAAAAAGTTTGTATAAAATGACTACAAAGTTTTCCTATCAAAATGCCTTCTATATATTATGATATTGTAATTTTAATACAAGGATTTGAAACTTCAGATTTCATCTCAAAATTATAAAGTTCCATATACACTATATGAATAAAGTATACAAATAAACTAAGAAGTTCATAATAGTTACTTCAATTTAAAACTTCCTTCTTATTTTTTAGTGCAACTTCTTAAAGTCAATATGTCAATTAAATATTATCAAAATTTACTTTATAATTATGTTGTGTGATTTGGCACAAGGGTCAATGGGAGTATACAGTATATGAAGAAAGTGATTTTTAATATGGATTTTATTTATTAATACTTGACTTAAAGAGGACATTTGATGATCTTTTTACTATCCAATTTTGAGGTGTGATTTGGTTTGAGGGTTATATTATTATTGTCAATGAGAGTGTAATATATAAAGAGAATATTGTTTTGAATAAACATTCTAGTGTAATTTGGTGAAGAATTCCAAATATAATAAACCACATAAACATTTCATGTTTTCTTCATCCACTGGGATGATCAATATTTAGAACAGATTAATATTATGATAATTAGTTAGAATGTGATTGTATAGTAACTATCTTATAACTTGATAATGTACAAGCCACTTAGAAAATATAGCCTTTATAGAATATTGTTTCCATCCTTATCCTTCTCAAATATCCATCATCAAATCTCCCTTAAACTTTCTCAATCATTGGTCTTGTAAAAATATTTGAATCATACCTTTGACCATCTCAAACATTCCATTTTTCCTTCAAAAGTCAAAGTCAAATTCTATATTTGAAATGTTACTCAGTACACATAAAAAAAATTTCACTTCTGTATTATAGCACTTGGTCAATACTAGACTTTCTCAAGAAATACTAAACTATCAACTTAACTTCACCAACTTCTGGGTTAACACTATAGTCACTTAGCGAATATTGTCTTTCTTATTTAACCTTGTCACTTGGTTTAGCTTGCATAGCTCAATACATTACAATATTACATAATTGTAAAACAATAAAACCAACATTACATTATAACTATCCAACTCATTCAAGTTCCTATTGAATAACATACTTATCAACTCAATCATCAACATACTTTCATCAAATCCTCTTCATCAATCAAATTATATGGCACTATATAGATTTAGCATAATGTCTATCCAACTAAGACTTAACCTCAATGACAACATAAAAGCCAATATGACTTCTTACATATATTCATAACATTACTAATTATATTAGCATTTTGGGCTAATAATAGAGTGGACACACACTTATGGTTCTATAAATAAAATTGATGATATTAATATTGCATAAAAACTTATTTTTTTTCTAAACACTACCAATTTAAATAATTGACATCATGGAGGAGTTGATGCTTTAGGAGGAGGATGGTGACCTAGATGTCTTGCTGGTTCAAGGCCCTAATTTCTATTGGTTGTATGGTTGTGCAAGCATGTGACTTGCCTCTGTATTCTAAAGGCATCGTTTGGTTTATATCTATAGTATAGGGGATCCTTGTTTCTTTCATTTGGGGGCTTTTGATCTCTTCCCCTTTTCTTTGTGCATGCCCTTTTTGAGTCAGGTTTGTACCCTTGTTTGGTATATTTGGACTAGTTTTGGGGGTGCTTCTATAGTCATTTGCGAAAAGATTAAAAAAAAAAAATGGTTTGTGGTTCTCTACTACCCCACTTCTTTCATAGTTTGTGGATTTTCCTCCATACTATGAGTCCTCTATTGGTGAGGATGCTTGATTTCATTTTTGGATGTTGGATTTCTAAAGTTCCTCTCTCTTTGTAAAAGTTTGGCCTTTCTCAACAATTTATTTTTGGCAAATGTTGCCTCTGGGGTTTTCAACTAAAGACTACAGGGAACTTGTGTGATGATTTCCTTATGGTAAGGTTTTCAATATGTTGTTGGATCTTTTACTTGTCCTTTACTCACATTTTTCTTCCATGTATACCTTGCTTTGTTTGGTGGGTTTGAGGAGGCTTTGAACTACTCCCTTATTTGTAGTTCTATTTTTTGGAGGTTAATTTTTTATGAAGGGCTAGTTTCTCCCTTCAATTCATTTTTCTCTTTGAAGGTTTTCCCTAGCTAGTTTTCCTACTGTGAGGTTCTTATAAAGGGAGATTCCTTCTCTCTTGAGGTGAGAACTCACTCAATTTCTTTGTGGAGATTGGGTTTCCTCTCCACTACTCTAATTTTTGGTTTACGTTTGAAGTGGGAGAACCTTTTGAGGTGGGGTGCATCCTTTAGAGGTAGATTGCTACTAGTAAGGAGAGTCATGTGGTTGTAGACATCCCTCCTTGCACAAATGTTGGATGACATGTTTGTTTCTAGCTAAATGGATTTTTAGTCCTCTCTCTCTCTCTCTCTCTCTCTCTCTCTCTCTCTCTCTCTCTCTCTCTCTCTCTCTCTCTCTCTCTCTCTCTCTCTCTCTCTCTCTCTCTCTCTCTCTCTCTCTCTCTCTCTCTCCCTATTATGTTCTTCAGGATTCCTTTTAGCTAATCTTTGTCTTATCAATTCAATTTTTGAGGTTTCATGTGGAATTTTGTTTTACCCCTAGATTTTTTATTTCTTTAGCTAGTTTCCTTCTTTGTTTCTCATCTTTGTCCCTCCTTTCTCTAGAACAAGGGGTCTTCTTTGGTGTTTGGTTTGGGGTTCCTAGCTAAACCCCTTTTTTATTCAAAATGTAATATATTAGTTTTCAAACCCTCAGGCTTGCTGGTTGTGGCTCCATTTAAAAGTTTTTTGAATTCACCACTCATAAATTCCCTTTTGCTTACGTTTCAGGCTTGACATTATTTCTAGGATCTTGCTAATTCTTTGGCTATACTGGTTCAAGCCCTTTTTTGAGCAGCTTAAAAATCACACTCAGCTTCATTCCAAGAGTAAAAGTGTTAAATAGTCAAAGTTGGCATATTTTTTCCAAGCTTAATTTTCTTCTTAGTATGTGATGTTTTAGGGTGGGTGCCCTTTTCGACTTATCTTAATCTAGGCAATTTAACTATTTGACTTTTCTAACAAATGTCAAAAATTATTTTTATTTTTGAATAGTCAATGGTTATACTCCTTATAGATCCCCCATCCCATTTGAAATAGGACCATTCACAAGAGAAATATCCTACTTATACTTTTCAATATGTAGTTTACATCTTTATCAAATCCCATAAAGTAAAAAACTAGCGAGCAATTGTTTGTTTAGTATTCTATGAAAAATTTTATTATTAATGTCATTTGATTTCCACAATCCATTAGTAATATCATGAGAATTTCTGGAGTTTGATTGTGTCGTAATTTTTAAGCATCAACATTTCGGATCACACACAGTGATCCATCATCAGGATGAGGAGTGCAAGAGAATAGAGAAAAAATGTAAAGTGGCAGATTGGAGGGAGCAAAGAGATTATAAAGGAGGAAGAGAGGGAGAAAGGGGGGGGGGGGGGGGGGGGGTTAGTTGAGGTAGCACGCAGATCGAGAGGGGGGGGAAAGAAGAACTTGGATTCAAAAAATCAAATAGAGGACATTTGGTGTAGAGGAGAGAAGAGAAGATCAAGATGAAAAAACAAAAAATTAAAACTTAAAAAATTCAAAATTGAAAAACTAAAACTAAAACAAAACAAAAAAATACTAATTTAAACTAATAACGAAATAATGCAATAAAAAAGAACAAAAATAAGAATTACGAAATAAAGAACAACGAAATAAATATATATAAAAGTGGTAAATAAAGTTAAAAAACTAAAAAATGAAAAAAAGGAAAGAAACAAACCAAATAAAGGAGTGAACAAATTTTTAACAACAAAAAGAAATAAAAATGAAAAACTAAACAAATAAGAAATTAAAAAGATAAAATAATATAAAATGAAATAGCTTTTAATATTATTGAAAACAAAATGTTTCAGTTATAAAGAATTAAAAAACTAATAGATAAAGAAAAGTAAAAATAAAAACCAAGGACAAATATATATATATATAAGAGAAAAAAACTAAAGGAAAAAAGGAAAAAAAGGGGTGGGGGAAGGTAAAGTAAAGAACAACCAAAAAAAAAGAAAAAAAAGACGACAATTGAAAACTAAATAAATATTGAAATTAGTTGGTGAGACTAAGAAGAAAAAATGACACTACCCACAATAACACTACCCCCAATAATAATGAAAACGAGACAGAGTTTGAGCACGAGAACCTGAAAGAAGGAAGAAAAGCCAAACCCAACAACCAATGAGAAAATAAAACTCAGGGGAAGGGAGAGAAACGGGGAGCCCCAAAGAGGGAGAGCCAGACACCAAAGAGGAATAAAAAGAAGAACAGGAAGGAGCAGGGGACCGCTACTGACCAGCAACCAGCACCAAGGGGACAAAGAGAAAAAAACAAAAAAAGAAGAAACAACAGAGGATGAGCGCAGATCGCGAGACTAGGAACGATGGCACTTGGCTAACATCGGAAACCAGGAGGGGTTTAAGGTCCATCCCTCGTCCCTATTAAGGTTGATGGGATGACCATTGATTTCAATTGCTTCCTTAAGTTTCCTCTTAAAATAATTGTCCTCCTTAGATAAGAGACGAGCATCTTCCAGGCAGATGTGATGCTTGGTGGTAGATGAGTGTTCAGCTAAGGCTGACTTTTGAACCCTATCATGTCTGATGCCCGCATTATGCTCCTTGATACGAGTGCTAAAGGAACGACCGGTTTCACCTATATAAGGCATACCACAAGAGCAAGACACTTTGTAGACTCCTAATTCTGAAAAGACATCAATGGAGTCTTTGAGTGCAGGGGTTCAGTTTTTTATCCTATGTAAGGTTTTGAAAGCCACCCGTAAGCCTTTTTTACTCAAAATCTTGGCAAGCTTTTGCGAGACACCATCAACGAAGGGAAGAGACACAAAGGAGGGGGGTGGAGAGGGATTGGGTTTGGGAGCAGAGAGGGATAAGAAGAAAGAACAAGCTTGGGCAAAGGCCTTCGAAATTTGTTTACTAGAGTACCCATTTAGTTTGAAGACTTGGCGAAGGTGGGTAAGCTCCAGATTTAAGTGGTCATCATCACAAATTCTGTGGGCCCTTAAAGCCAAGGTCTTAAGGATGCCAACTTTTTGGCTGGGATGGTGATGAGAAGAGGCATGGAGGTACAAATCAGTGTGGGTGGTTTTTCGAAACACCTGACAACCTAGAGATCCATCAGATTTCTTAATGAGTAACACATGAAGGAAGGGTAACCGATCATTGGATTCAAGCTCTTTGGTGAAAGAAATGCAAGAAGAAATACTGTTGATATGCTAGTGAAACTCCTCAAGTTTCTCCATCCCATGGGGCCAACATATATTGGTGTCATCAACGTACCATTTCCACCATTTTGGCTTGAGGGGGAAGGGACTAAGGGCCAGCTCCTCAAAATGCTGCATATAAAGGTTAGCAATCACCGGGGAGAGAGGGGAGCCCATGGCGACACCATCTACTTGCTCGTAGATGACCCCTTGGAAGGAAAAGAAGGTTGATCTTAAGCATAGATCAACAAGATTGGTGATCTCAATGTTAGTTTTGCTCTTCACCACTTCAACAGCATCATAAATAGGAACCTTGGTAAAGAGGGAGACCACATCAAAGCTGACCAAGATGTCATTTTTCTCCAGCTTGGTATCTTTGATGAAATTAACAAAGTGGGACGAATCCTTGATGAAAGTCCTGGAGATGCCCACTAGGGGGGAGATTAACTTGGCAAGATGAGCGGCAAGAAGGTAAGTGGGGGAATCTCTGGTGTCCACAATGGGTCTGAGGGGGACACCTACTTTGTGAATTTTTGGGACACCATAGATGCGCGAGGTCACCTCTTTGGAAGGTAAAAGTCTCTTCTTGGTGCCATCGTCAAACGAAGAGGAAGAAATGGCTCCTTTGACCCTCTTGGAGATCTTGGAGCAAGGGTTAATGGAAAGGACTCTGTAGCTGCCCGAATCAGAGAGAAGGTTGGTCATTTTAGTAACGTAGTCCTGTCTGCTCATGATTACGGTAGCATTGCCTTTGTCAAATTTTACAAGAATAACATCATTATTATTCAAAAAGTTGCTAAAATCTAGGGACTCTCTCCTAGAAATGTTGCGCTTCAGAGGTTTAGCATGTCTAAGTGCAACCACACAATCTTGTCAAATTTTGTCAGCCGCATCATTAGGGAGCGAGCGTATTGCACTTTCAATTTCCACTAGGAAATCAACACATGGAACCTCATGGGGGCCTAGCGCAAAATTTAGACCACACTTAATAAAGTTAAAAGTAAGCAGGTCAAGACAAGCATTGGAAATGTTGACCACTAATTTGTTCTCCCAATCGGAGATGATGGGGACCGAGTGCAAGCTTCTGACCGGGCTGGAGGGTGAAACTGAAACCACCTCAAGAGGGGAATTGTGAAGGGGGTGTGAAATCCCACTAACCAGGCTGGGGGGTGATGCAACCCAAGGGGGGGAAATGCTAGAGGGATGAGCAATCTTATCACTAGCTGGCAGAAAAAAAGAAGGACAAGCAGATGGGGCTCGAGGATCCCAAAATTGAGAGGAGACCAACCCCGATACGGAAGAAACATGAAAGCATGTGATAGGTGAACTAGAGACACAAGAGGAGGATGTACCTTGGAGTAAATGTGATTGGACACCTTCCAGAGAAGATAGTTGGCCGCCAGCTGGTTGGGAGAAGGAGCCGTTGGATGAAGATGGCCGTTGGGGGAACCCTGTTGGATCCGTGGCATCCGTGGCATCCAATGCCTTATGTCTCCCAGGTGCAGGGGAAGACAATGGATAGGCATCTGCAAGGACGAGAGACTGCATCCTCTGCATGCTACGCGCCAAAGCTGATGGAGCTGCATTCCCGTTGGTAGCAGTACGAGAATGGAGATGTATTGTTGGAGAAGGAGCTGCCATATTGCTTAAAGAGCCTGCACAGGTTTGGCGCTTCACCAAAGGAGAATGAGACCCAACACTACTGCTCTGAGAGCCTACCCGCGCTGGAAGTCTCGCTGTTGGAGAAGGGGCCAAACATGGGCGGGTAGAGCTAAGCACTGAGGGGATGGGGACAACGCCCTGCGACCCCATCTGCGTTGGAATGTTAGGATGACAGAAGGAAGCAAGAGTGAAAACACAATGGGCATGCTTCCACAAAGATAGAAACTTTCACTTTTGTCTGATAATGCTCTCTGCTTGGTGGCCAAGTGCTCTAGCATATGATGAGGTGTCAAGCTGAGTCCACACATCTGGACGAAGAGCAGAAGTAAGCTCTAAATGCAGTGGTAGCAACCTGCAATTCAAGTGGTCAATCGCCTTCCTTGTCGACTTGATGACAGCTCTAAGAAGGGATAAACCTGCACGGTGGAAGATGCGCTTGGTGAAACTACTCCGAAGGTGATGGGAGATCCGAACAAAAGAAGGAATAAGAAAAGAATCTCTGCATCTTTTTTGAAAAGCCAAATCTGCCACTTTCTTCATAAGCTTAATTCTCAGCACTTCAAATTGCTTAGATTTAAAACAGATTTCCCTCCCATGAAGGGTATTGATTAATGTCATTTGATTTCCACAATCCATTAGTAATATCATGAGAATTTTTGGAGTTTGATTGTGTCATAATTTTTAAGCATCAACGTTTCAGATCACACACAGTGATCCATCATCAGGATGAGGAGTGCAAGAGAATAGAGAAAAAATGTAAAGTGGTAGATTGGAGGGAGCAAAGAGATTAAAAAGGAGGAAGCGAGGGAGAAAAAGGGGGGGGGGGGGGGGGGGGTTAGTTGAGGTAGCACTACATCGAGAGGGGGGGGGAAGAAGAACTTGGATTCAAAAAATTAAATAGAGGACATTTGGTGTAGAGGAGAGAAGAGAAGATCGAGATGAAAAAACAAAAAATTAAAACTTAAAAAATTCAAAATTGAAAAACTAAAACTAAAACAAAACAAAAAAATACTAATTTATACTAATAACGAAATAATGCAATAAAAAAGAACAAAAATAAGAATTACAAAATAAAGAACAATGAAATAAATATATATAAAAGTGGTAAATAAAGTTAAAAAACTAAAAAATGAAAAAAAGGAAAGAAACAAAACAAATAAAAAACCAAATAAAGGAGTGAACAAATTTTTAACAACAAAAAGAAATAAAAATGAAAAACTAAACAAATAAGAAATTAAAAAGATAAAATAATATAAAATGAAATAGCTTTTAATATTATTGAAAACAAAATGTTTCAGTTATAAAGAATTAAAAAACTAATAGATAAAGAGAAGTAAAAATAAAAACCAAGGACAAATATATATATATATATATATATAAAAGAGGAAAAAACTAAAGGCAAAAAGGAAAAAAGGGGGGGGGAAGGTAAAGTAAAGAACAACAAAAAAAAAAAAGACAACAACTGAAAACTAAATAAATATTGAAATTAGTTGGCGAGACTAAGAAGAAAAAATGACACTACCCACAATAACACTACCCCCAATAATAATGAAAACAAGACAGAGTTTGAGCACGAGAACCTGAAAGAAGGAAGAAAAGCCAAACCCAACAACCAATGAGAAAATAAAACTTGGGGGAAGGGAGAGAAATGGGGAGCCCCAAAGAGGGAGAGCCAGACACCAAAGAGGAATAAAAAGAAGAACAGGAAGGAGCAGGGGACCGCTACTGACCAGCAACCAGCACCAAGGGGACAAAGAGGAAAAAAAAAAGAAACAACAGAGGACGAGCGCAGATCGTGAGACTAGGAACGATGGCACTTGGCTAACATCAGAAACCAGGAGGGGTTTAAGGTCCATCCCTCGTCCCTATTAAGGTTGATGGGATGACCATTGATTTCAATTGCTTCCTTAAGTTTCCTCTTGAAATAATTGTCCTCCTTAGATAAGAGACGAGCATCTTCCAGGCAGATGTGATTCTTGGTGGTAGATGAGTGTTTAGCTAAGGCTGACTTTTGAACCCTATTATGTCTGATGTCCGCACTATGCTCCTTGATACGAGTGCTAAACGAATGACCAGTTTCACCTATATAAGGCATACCACAAGAGCAAGACACTTTGTAGACTCCTGATTCTGAAAAGACATCATTGGAGTCTTTGAGTGCAGGGGTTCGATTTTTTATCCTATGTAAGGTTTTGAAAGCCACCCGTAAGCGTTTTTTACTCAAAATCTTGCCAAGCTTTTGTGAGACACCATCAACGAAGGGAAGAGACACTAAGGAGGAGGGTGGAGAGGGATTTGGTTTGGGAGCAGAGAGGGATAAGAGGAAAGAACGAGCTTGGGTGAAGGCCTTCGAAATTTGTTTACTAGAGTACCCATTCAGTTTGAAGACTTGGCGAAGGTGGGTAAGCTCCAGATTTAAGTGGTCATCATCAGAATGGTACCAAAGTAGAACACACAGTGTGGTGCAATTCCATTCCAATCTAACAGATACTCTATACATCCTCCATTTATTAATAGAATGAAGAGATTTCAAAAAAGTATATTTTCTCTACCAACAATAAATCATGATGACCAATTTGACTAGTGTGTGATTGTGTGCCAAACATAAAAAATGAAGAACTTTCAATATTACCTTAGCATGGAGGAAACATAGCAGATTTCAAAATAATCCCATTCTAAAATGTTGTCTTGTCTAAAATTTGGAGCCATGTCCACATACTCAAAGGGGATGGATTCAATGGTGGAATGATGCCATTACCAGAACTACTTGTTCCAGCCCATCTATGGGTGTCAATTGGCAATGTTCAGAAAATAGTCATATGAAGCCTACATTGCCCTCCAAAAAGCCTCTGAGGCTCTCATCCTCAATCTCTTTGATGTGGATTTACAAATTCAGCTTGTCAAGCTTCACCATGACAAAAAAATTGTTGATAATTATGCTACTTGTGGAGCCCTAATCAAAACCTATATCCACTAGTTGGAGGTTGCCAAGAAAGCCTCGAAGGAGTTTTTTTAGGCTCTTTGAGCCCGTCATATCAATGTTGGGATTAAAAAGATCAAACAAGGAACTACTATTCTATCCAGTCTCCCTGACATTCTACAAGAATTTGTTCATCATTATGAGAATGTGTTTTCTTTGTAGGGAAATTTGGTTTCTCGAGAGGAAGCTCTTAGAAAGTGTATTTTTGTTACGCCAAACTACCTAGTAGTTGAGCAACATGCTTTTTGTGAGCAACTTCTTTCCATTTGAGACCTTAAAGAGGCAATTTATTCCATTGCTGATGACAAGTCCACTAGGTGTGATGGGTTTCACTGTGAATTCTACAAACACCTCTAGGAGCATATAGGTCCTGATCTACACAAAATTCATGTTGAAGCCTATCATTCTAAAAGCTTAGGAGCTATTATAAATAAAGGAAATATCAAGTTCATACGTAAAGCTAGTGATCTAGAGAAAATATGCAAGTAGAGACCCATTACCGTTCTAAATGTGTCTTATAAGATTATTTCCCAGGAACTCTCTCTCAAAATTAGGTACATGTTGCCTTTAATTGTGTGGCCTAAGAAAACTACTTCATCAAGTCCAAATATATTCTTGATAAAATTATTGTTGTTTGAGAAGGCATGGAATGGGCTTGCAAGTCCAATTAGAAGGCTATCTTTTTAAAGATAGATTTTGCTAAAGCCTATGATTGCATTCAATGGCCCTTCATCTTGGTTATGCTCTAGGATTTGGGTTTTGGTCCCAATTTTCTTCAGTTCATGGAGATGCTCTTTGGAGATGCTAATGCTTGCATTACATCAATAATTTGGAATCTTGGCTTTTGAATATTTTCATTCAATTAGGCAAGGTTACCCATTAGCTGCATCACTTTATGTCCTTGTTGTTGAAGGTTTTGGCTATTTGCTAGCTCATTCTATGTCCTCAAGACTATTCATGGCATTTCCTTTCCTAGATCATCCTCCTAGTTAGTCAATGGACACTTTGTTGATGATTCCTTTCTTACTCTTTTAGAGGACAAAGAAAACATCAATAATGCTTTAAGTTTCTTGGACACCTTTTTTCAAGCCTCTAATTTTTCCATTCAATGGCGTAGAACAGATTGTTTCTGTTAGTCATTTTTTCTAGCTCCACCTTGGCTCAACCAGTTTGAGTGGAAATGGGCCATGCATGGGGAAATCTTCCACTCTCTTTGCATTCCTTTTGCATTCCAAGATTTTCCTATGGAACTTTGGAATGTTGTGTTGGCCAAGATTAGCAAGAAGCTTGATTACTAGATCACAAAACTACTCTCCCTTGCTGGTAAATTCCAAATTTTCTCAAAGATTCTGGTAGCCACTCATGTGTATTACTCCTCCTATTTGGCTCCCTCCAAAGCTTCATATCTAAAGCTAGAAAGATTTCTTAGGGATTTTCTCTAGGCCTCTAATTCTAATTATCATGGCTTTCACAGAGTTGCCTGGGATTTTTGTTGTATCCCAAAAGAATTTGGTGGTCTTGGCCTACTTTCCACTTAGAAGCAAGGCCTTGCTCTTTGTGCAAAATGTATTATTTGAGCTATTTTTGGAGATGAAGCCTGGAAGATTTTGGTTTGACACTAAATTTCTTCTAGCTTTCTTGTTAACAGGCTAGCATGGAAGGGGATTGGTTTCCAGACCCTTCTCATCATTTGTGAGCTAATGGCCATACAAGGCTCATTTGTCATCAGTAGCATATGGAAATCCTAGGAAGCTATTAAACCCTAGCTTTCATGGGCTACAGATGAATTCTGTAATGGCCTCTCCTTGAATTAGTAGAACATTTGGTGGTTTACCCTATTTTCCATTCAAGGTACCCCCCTCACCAAGAGTCAATGTACCAATGTTGTACATTTTTTTAAACATTGCATCAGAATTCTTAAGGACCTCTTCTCAAGGGTCACCACGAGTTTTAGGACTTGGGAAGATATGCAAGTATGGTACCACCTTATCCATTCAAACTGGTAGACATTTTACCTTTTTCTCTCTTCCATCCCTGTTCACTTAGTTCATAAAGTGGGGATTCAGTCTGTTGAACCTTGGTGACTTGATTGGAAGTGGTATCTTGCAACTCCATTTTCCAATTACAAGCCAAATTTGGGACACATATGGCTTTTACCCCATCTTTCGATGGTGGACATGCTCAACCAAAGATGAAATTTGCAATCTTCTCTTCCTCAATGGAGAAAGCATTTTGATACCATTTGGAATGCTATAACTGAACCCAAGATTGCACATTTTTCTTAGTGCTTGACCTTCAAAGGTCTTCCCCTAGGACATTGGCTCAAACACATTGGTATTCCTAATCCTAAGTGCCCCTTTTGTGGACAACCAAAGCCTTTCTTACATATTTTCTAGTTTTGTAAGCGTGCTCCTAATTATTGGCACTAGATTCATGATTTTTTCAAGTCATTTAGGCTTGAACTTTTTTCTTGGCACATGATCTTGCTGGGTGAGTCCCAAGAATTCCTTGAAAGTTCACCCAGATTTGGCATACCTACAGGATGGTAATTCTATTCTCTCTATGGAAAGATAGGAATGTTGTTCTTTTCACACAGTTTTTTGGATGTTAACATTGCTATGTACACTAAGGCTTGCATTTGTAAAAATGTAATTATGCAGATTTAGGTGCAAGCTAAAAAAGTTTCCCTCGATGTAGCTCACCTATAGGAGTTGCTAACCACTAGGCAAATGCTTCCTGTACTATTGCTAGAGTTCCTCCTGGTGTCTCAGTGGATACCTTGATGCCTCATGGCCATCATCCTTAGTGCCATTCCTTAGGCCATCACTCACACTCCCCATGCTTCTAAGCTTCTGATTTCCACTCTCCCAATGGTGGTTATGGTGGATGGAGGTGCCGCTTAGCTTCCCCACACCATGGTGGCTCTGGTTGGTCCCTAACTCCTCCTCCTAGTTCTCATCAGGTGCATTTTGGGAAGTGGCCTTGCCTAGACTTACCAATCTCTCCTCCACAGTCAGAGGTTAAAGATGCAGAGGCTACGACTGATCTTCTAGTTATTTCTACTATTGATGATGGCTTGACTATTCCCAACCCACCCCCCAATCCCAAAGATGATTGGGTTTTTCATGATAAAGATGATCTACCACCTTCAGCTAGCACTGCTTTGGTAGCCTAAGTTTGCTTTATTTATTTTTTGATGAATAGTTTTGGTTTTTGGCTATAGCCATTTTTTTAGTCTAGCTTCGACCATGTGAGCTCAATTATGGGGTGATCTTGTATCCCCCAACCCCTTTTTGTGAATTTTAATCTTAGTATACTTTTTAATAGAAAAGAACGATTCATTAAAAAAATGTTGTCTTGTAAGAAAACAAATCTATTTTATTTATTTTAGTTATCTGGAGTAGATAAATATTTTTGGGTTTTGAAATAAATTTCTACCAACATGTTTTGAAGTTATTGCAACTAAATAGCCATGCATTCACCATTTCTCTTTTCCAAACTTGCAATGTTCTCTTGGCTTTTTCAATATAAATAGGCATTCAATAGATCTCTTTGTAAGAAGAAGAAGAATATAAAGTGCCCTATTAGATTGTGAAACTGTAAATGCCCCAAAGACGATAAGAATATGAATAAGAAGAGATGAGGTAGAGAACCAATTCATTCTTTCCCTACATAAATGCCAAATCCAAACATTTAATAAAATATCTTAAAACAATGCAAAATTTTTTGTTTAGTCAATTCTTTAAGTAAAATTAATTCTTAAAATTTTGTCAAGTATTTGTACATTATATTATTGTACATACTTTTGGTACACAATATTATATTATTATGCTTGGATACATAACTTGTAAAAGGATTTTATGTCATAAATAGCTATTAATATTAAAATATTCATATGATAAAGGATCATCTAGGTGATAACAACTCATAGAAATAGAGTTCAATAAAAAAAAATTAAATAGTTTGGATACATGTAATGGTATTTGAAATGTACAATTTATTTTATGAATACTTTCTAGTTAATATATGTTGGTTGATATATTTTTCCTTTTAGTAACACTTAATTTTTACTCTATAACCCATTTATTTAAGAACAAATAAGTAACCATAGTTGTTCTAAATTTTAGGTACAACTCCCTTTAAATTGTTTTCAATGAATAAGACTACATTAAGAAAATTCCAAAATATAATTTTAAAATAAAAGTGATAAAACAAAAATCTAATATTCAAGCATTTCTATGATATGTATGTGATTTTTAACTTAAGTAATTCTAGAAAATAGAGCACATATACCCCTTTTCTATACGAACAATCTTAACTAAATTGAGCATATAAACAACCATATCCATCCAAATACATGATAGATTTTTAAAAGATAAATTTGTACATTTAAATATAGTTTCATTACTACTTAATCATACATATTTAAACCTATAATAATCATTCATGAACTTCATTGATAAATAAAGTCTTTTTTAATAAAGTATCAAATGTAAGTCTTATGTTGGTATGCTAAAAATCTATTGAGAATTTTAAATGTCTTTTAAAAAATATAAATGACATGATATGGCCGACTCTCCTTGGAAACTTAGAGGTGATTAATTCTCCACATTCATAAATTGGAAAACTAAAAGTATGAGATACCTAAAGAAACTAAAATAAATAAATAAATTAAGTGATGTGATCATGGTAGTGGTAGCACTCTAGAAGTTTTTAAATATTTTTTTGTCTTCTCACAGTGACACATTGTACATTCTACTCCTTATGTCCAAGACAAATATCCTTGAGCATCATAAGGATGTGAAGTCCAATATGTGGGTTTTGACTATGGAGGGGCCAAAACGTACCTACATAACTAATTTTTTTGTATTTTTTAATAAAGTAAAATTCATAAAACTGTTATACATAATTTTTAAATTAATTAATAAAGCTACATTTTTTTCCCTTGCATAGAAAGCAA
Organism: Cupressus sempervirens; assembly: GCA_028749045.1. NCBI lineage: Eukaryota > Viridiplantae > Streptophyta > Pinopsida > Cupressales > Cupressaceae > Cupressus > Cupressus sempervirens. The sequence continues at coordinate 69,464,984 of CM053784.1, forward strand.
CCAATATGTGCACTATTTTATTATTTCTAAACTTCCTTGTTTCTCTTCACTTGTGCTATTTTTTTTCACATAAATTTTTAGTTGATTGATCAAAAGGAGTAGTAAATATTCAATATAATGTTACCTTGGGGAAACCATATATTCTTGGACGTATTATTTCTTTAGATCATCAATCTTTTACTTAAAATATGTAATTATAGCCTCTTTAGTCTCTATAGTATTCATGTTATCTTCCAAGCATTTCAAATTAATATACTTCAAATCATTTAGCATAATTTATTTTATACTCATCAATCCCTTCAACCACTTGATAGATTCTTCATGGCCATGTTTTCCTACCAATTTTCTGTATTCAATACTATTTTTGTAGAATGGTTTAATACATTATCATCTAAATTCCTCACAACATTTTCCACTATAAACTTAATCACATGATTATATATGAACTGTATTCATCTAATATATGAACACTATCCATATGGTTTTCTCATTCTTCCATGAGGAATCCTCTCATTCCATTTAACTAATGACAACCATCGTGGCATCATACAAAAAATTTATGCCTACAAATGATGAAATTAGTATCACATTAGATTATCCCCTCCATCTAGTCACTGAAAACTTTAGCTAGTATATTTTTCCCTTTTGTTTTATCCAATATATATTTGAGTCAAGGTTTAGGATCAAATAAAATTTGTAGTTGAGATAGAGACTTAAGACGCAATTGTAACTAGCTTCAATATTTTTGGCACAATGCATAAGTTTTTTTGAGCTCATTATTATCCTTTTCATCTTTCCAAGTACTACTAACCATTTTCTAAGTAGAAGCCTCTAGGTGATGTA